>VXAB01008497.1:0-36433 GCA_013399175.1 Odontophorus gujanensis
ATACAATATAATTGGAATTAATTAAATCATGAAACCATGACAACTCCTCTTGAATCAATAACAGGACTAACACTTCTTAGGTCATTCTATAATATATAGATCTATCTAGTGGTCTATATTGATATCTATACATATATATATATATAGACATCAACTTTCACCTTCTCTCTCTATTTGTATGTGATTTGTTGTCCAGCACTCACTGAATGCACATTCTGTTCCAGCATCTAGGATGTGGTAACAAAGGTACATAAATAGATATATCTTTATGGATACCTCTAGACACAGATACATTGTCAGTAACATGCCCTTGCAGCTAAGAAAGCTAACTGAGTACTGTGTAGTACATGCATTTATGTATACTGCATCTTCCCTCTGTTTGGCACATGTGAGAGCACATCAAGAGATTTGTACCCACATTTGGGGTCCCCAGCGCAAGATGTTGACCTGCTGGAGAGAGTCCTGGAAAAGGTTACTGAACTGAATAGAGGATAGAGTACTTAACACATGGCAAGAGTCTGTGAGAACTGGTTTGTTCAGCGTGGAGAAAACTGGAGGGGAAGTGTAGAGAAGATGAGCCAGAGTCTTGAAGGTGTGAATTAACATGACAAGCAAAATGCAACTTATTTCTAGGAAAGTTACACTCAATTTAGTAAAAGAAATCTTTCACTGTGAGAAAAACTGAAGAATGGGATAGATTGCCCATCAAAGTGTCAGAATCTCCCTTGTTGAAAATATTTCACGCTCATCTTGAGAAGACCTTCAGTTATCTAACCTAATCTGTGGTCTTTCTTTCAACCAAGAGTTGAAGCAGGTGTTCTCCAGAGACTTCTGCAAATCTAGAACTCTAGGTTTGACAATGAGAAATTCTATTTAATTTTAAAATGTATTTAAGTGATGGATCAGATTTCCAGGGAGTCTGTGGGATCTCCATCCTTGAACATGTTGAAAACTGCTGGATACAATTCTGAATTGTATCTGATACTATCCTGAATTGCTCTGATAGATCTAGTTTGAGCAGAACGTTAGACTGGATGACTTACAGAAGTCTTTCCAAACTAAATAATTCTCTGAATCTAATTCTCATCACGTGATGATCATATATTGTAGAACCAGTTTTTCCTCCCTGGATTTCAATAACTTTTCGATTTGAAACAAGAGCTATTGAGATTTCTGGACTTCAGCATTGTAGCTACAGCTCTGCAGACTAAAAGAGTGTGACTACAAAGATGTCTTCACAGGCAATGCAATGGGATTGCCTGTTCACAGCCTGAACCGGTAAATGAGCACCTGAGTGACCGGAGTGGACTAGCCCAGATCCACCCGTCCTCCCTCTCTCTCCCTCTCGGTGGTGCTTCAGGCTGTGCTTCTGGGAGCACATATATGCTCAGAACCTGGTTCTATAGTGCCCGTATCTCAAATAAAGACACCGTCACTGCCTTTGTTTACTTTACGGGCAAATACAACTTAATTTGATATTGGCTTTCTGCTCTCCATTCCATACAAATACTAGTGTAACTGAGGAAAATTAAGGTAATAATTTGTATCACAGAGTGATAAAAATTATGAAATTAAGGAACTGTAGAAAATTGCTTTCAATTCCTATCAGCAGAATTTGCAGTTAAACTTGACACCTCTTGCAATTTGAACATAAATCGCCAAAGAATACAGAATTAATGACTCGATTCCTTAACAAAGCATACAAATACAAGGTCAATATGTTGCTATGCTTGTTAATATTTGTAAGAGTTATGTACTCATTACTTGCTAAGATAAGAGATTCATTGTCATACAATGAAATTGAAAAGGGGAGGGATCAGATTAAAGTTGTGGACTTAGTTAAAATTCATAAAAATCTTTATACTGTCATCATATTAAGTTGCTTCTTTTCTAGTCAAAGCAGTTTCTTTAGGAACTGTCTATTTATGTGTATATGATACAGAGAAGCAAATCAAAGGCTGCAACGTTTTTACATATCTTATTTACAAACTAGCCCAAAGCATAGAAATGTTGTAACAAAATGACACTCATATCTAATAATCTCAGATTAAATTATTGAAGAAAAAATTGTCTAACTAGTTTAATAGCAGCCTGTCCAACTGCACAAAGACAAGCTCAAAATTGTTGTTTTTGTTTTTTCTTTTTCATTTTTTCCCATCCACAGTGCTATATTACAGCACCCCACAGACAGTAAAATATCTCTTGCTGTGACGAGTTATTGATCTTCTTTTCCTCTGAGAACCTTAAAAAGTCAAACTTTAGCTTCCTAAAATTTACAGCTGGAGCAGTACTTTGCAAGGGTTGCAATTTAAGAAGAAATTTGCTCTTAGTGTTTAGCAGAAAAAAAATGACATCAGTATGAATGTATATTGTTTTTACTGGTGAGAATAAAGATAGTCTAAACCTCTGCGAGCTTATTCAACTCATCAGCGAGTAGTGATACTCCCTGACTCATCCCCCACTAAGACTTAATATCTTAAATTCTGAAAAGGTACAAGGGCAAAGAAACATGATATAGGATAAGAGCTCAGTCATCTCAAGTTAAGGAAAAGAAGGTCTTTTCCGCCTTAACAGAAAGTTAGATAGGAACTTCTGTCATCCTATTTATTTCCATTGCTTTAACATCAAAAATGTGATTTGCCTGCACTTGGGAAAATTGAACTTCTTTGCTGAGATACATGAAATAGATTTTGTTGATGAAATGAAAGTGGATCAGAGGGGAGCTTGAGAGGGACATGTTGAGTTAACCTGCTTAACAACCTACTGAGACAGTCATTAGTCTGTTGTCAACAGGCAGTGTCATCAATTTCTGTGGAAAGTTTCTTTTATATTCTTTCAACTGTTGAAAGTATAAGGATTAACTAGAGGGAAATGTGTTATCTCTTAGCTCAAACAGTATCTCTGTCCTTTTAAATCTGTTATGCAGTGGACAAAACTGTATATCTGCTAACGCTTCTTCTACTTTGAATGTTGTAGCTCATCTTGGTTCCCTCAGATTGCAATGTGCTAGGAGATCAGAAATGCTGTAGTATTGTATAACCTGGTACTAGAAAGGAAAATTTTCTTTTAGTGTGAAAATTTTTTTAAATTGTTATAAACTACATGATCCTTGCAAATAAATTATCTTAAGAATCTTTTCATGTGTACTGACTTTTAAAACAGATAATAGATAATAATATTTAGTCTACAGAAAAGTCTTAAAATCTAGCAAAATTGAAATGTCTTTATTTAATCTTCACAATAGAAATTAGATCGTAGTGTCTTCACAAGCCCATTGCCAACCTGAAACTAAGCATGCAGATGTTTTGCCAAATTTCTGCAATATTTCCATTTCATAAAATCATATCATAGAGTCACGGAATATCCTGAGTTGGAACGAACCCGTAAAGATTAAATCCAGCTCCTCAATATAAATAATGAATCCACACAGTACCACCCAAAAATCAGACTATATGTCTGAGAGTGCTGTCCAGATGCTTCTTGAACTCCTTTGATGCAGCCCCACGCTGTTCCCTCAGGTCCTATCACTGTCACAGAGAACAGAGCTCAGTGCTGTCCCTTCGCTCCCTGTGAGAGTTGCGGCTGCCATCAGGCCTACCCTCAGCTCCTCTGCTCTGGGCTGAGCAAACCCAGAGACCTCAGCTGCTTCTCATACATCTTGTCCACTAGACACTTCACCATCTTGGTAGCCTTCCTTTGGAAACTCTCTTGTAGTTTTCTTTTCTCCTTATATATATGCCCAAACCTGCACCCAATGCTCAGGATGCAGCCACACAGTGCAGAACAGAGCAGAACAACTCTTTCCTTCACTGGTGGCAGTGCTGGGCTTGGTGCACCACAGGATATGGTTGTCGCATTTGGCTGCCCATGCACACTGCTGGCTCATGCTTAACTTTTTATTAACCAGAATCTCCAAACCCCTTTCTGTAGGGCAGCCCTCTAACCTCTTGCCTCCCAGTATGTACATATATCCAGGATTGTCCCAGGATCATAATTTGTCATTTGCTCTCGTTGAACTTTCTGCTGTGAGACTAAAGTTCAATCATTCTATTGTCATCGCTGTTACTGTAGAGTTACATATTGCTTTATCATTACACTGCATGAGGGTAATATTGTAAATTGTCAACAGAATTCAGGACTTTATCATGTGAAAAAAGGCACAAATATGAAGCAAAAGAGGATCGCAACTATCACAGATATCTGACAGTTTTTTGTGACAAGATACAAGTGATGATTTGTGAAAGCACTAGGAAAACTGCATGCATAGAGGTGAAAGAAGAGATTGTGTTTGAAACAAATAAACTTCACACAATCAGAAAAGCAATAGTTTCAACTTGCCTTCTGAGTAGCAGTGCTAAATGATTCTGCAGACTTCACTGCAGAAGATAATCTTAAGGAAGGACCTGAGGCAAGATAACATACTTTTGTTTTTATGTCTGTGCATGCCATTGAGAGGGAAATTACTTAGAGTTCTTTGACAGAGAAGCTTTCTGCTTTACGCGAAGACTGGCACTTGTAGGGCTTCAGCTAAGTTCTGAAATACCTATGATATTAAAAAGAAAGGCGAAGTATAACCCTAAGGAAGTTAATCATTATTCCTCTAGTTGCTTCATTTGGAATCAGGATTTTACCACAAAGATTTTACATAATATGAAGGCAAATGAGAATTATGTAAAAAGTGTGAAGTGACACACATAATTAGACAGAAAGGAAATTTTTGAAGTCATTCAGAATTCTGATTTTAAGTGAGCTATATTCTCTTAAGAAACAACTGTAAAACAGTACTTACTACAAAGGTACTGAACTTGAGAGGAGGTTCAGATCATGAATAATGTGGTCTGGGACTTTCATATTCCAAAGAGACAAGGCATTAACCTGGCAGAACTCCAGTTCATATGAAGAAACCTTTTGCTCTCAGGTTTATCAGCAATCATAAAATTGTGACCTGGCATAAAATAAATGCTCACACACACACACACACACATTAGCAAGGACAAACTCGTGGTCACACCTTACATATGACTTAAATCATCCCCTAACACCACTTGGAAATGTATTGGCACAGATAATGAAGATGAACACTAAAATTCCTAGAGTCTGCTTTAATAATCTCCAGTTAAATTTTAAGATCTACTTAGGATTTAATAGATTTAAAAGTCTAATTAAAATTGATTCAGTCTGTATTTGCTTATACTTTTATTATGTTTAGACTTACCTAATCCTGTAAGTCACTTGTATAATGTCAAATACGGTGGTACATCAGTATTCAGTTACCCCATCCAACATTACTAAATACTTCTCCTGGGGAATGTGTAGATTTCCCTTCAACTGAACAATTTGTCTACACTGAATTTTTTTATAAACTTACAAAAGTCAGAAAAAACATAAAGTTTCTGGTTCTGGACTAGCAAGTCTTCTTTGATAGCTAGCCAAAACAGAAGACTCCTAGATTTGGACCTACCCTCAGGAATCCTGAGCCATGTTTTTTAAGTAAAACAACACAACACTGACAGCTTTACAACTATTTGGAAAGTTAATAACTTGTGGCATGTGCAATTGATGATCTTAAATAAAAAATTTAGGCAAAGTATTAACTGGCTTGGAATACTCAGAACATAAATATCTTCATATTGGAAGATCCTTCAGGTGATAAAAACCTCAATGATTTCTATACTTGTGAAGAAAATCTACAGAAATAAATAGAGAATGTGGAAGTACATTTGTAATTTCCACATATTTTTTGAGCAATCACACTGAAACAAAATATAAGCTTGTATGAAATAAGGATAATACTGAGACTAGTCAAAGGAAAGTGATTTGTTTCAGTCTGACTGTATAATGACCCTATCACGTTCTACAAGTTATTTTTGAACAGAAGGCCATTTACATCAAAATTTCTTGGTCACCAGATGAGGTTTTCCCTATCAGGGATGTAAAAAAAAAAAAACAACAAAAAAAAAACCAGAAAACCCTATTATAAAGCAAAACTGAACTTTTTCCACAAAACTATTGCTCATGAGTAATAAAATTTCCTTTCACTGTGAATTACTCTAGTGTTATGGCCTTTTGTGTAGGCGTTGTGGAAGAGAATGTGTAATTTTATGTTCCAGACAGTGCTTAACTGTTGTTACGCTACAACATGATTAATATTTTCTTGCTAGGAATACATTCTTTTACTTTCTTTGACAATTACATTTCTACTTATCTTCCCCACTTTTTTTTTCCTGTGTACTTGTCAAAAAACTGTGTACTTTCCTGTATACTTGTCACAATAAACAGACACCATTTCACTGTGCATTCCTGTTTCTGAACACACTGGCTTCTGTGCTGCACTGAGCACTGTGCAGAGCTCAATATATTGTGTGAGTGTGTGCACGCGTCTCTGTGGGTTCCTTGTATGCTGCAAATACAATGAGCACAGGAACAGGCTCATTGTGCAATTGAACATACCGAATCCTGGTCTGTGAATATGATGCTGAAGTGTTCAAGTCAAAGAAATAGAGATGGTTTAGGATGTGTGAAGGAACAAAATTCTTGATACTTAAAATATATCCACAGTGCACTTCACTTAAGAGCATATAATCAGAAATAGCATTATGTGTGCAGTTTGGAAGAAGGCATCAGATTCAAACATAATGAAAACATCCAAGATTTTAAGAGTAGTAACTTTACTATGAGACCTGGCGTTCATGTTAGGATTGTGAACAAAACAAAATGAGCAGAAATCCTAACTAGAGAGAAAAAGATTAAAGCAGAAAAGTTACTGGTAATGAAATAAATACTTAAAGGTGACCTTAAATATATGAAACATTTGAACACTGATGAAATGCAAATGAAATAAGGTAAAGGATAAAATGAAGTAATGCTGAAAATAGGTATTTCACAAGTGTGTCTGTAAAGAAAAATCCCCTACAAGCGAACCACAGGAAGAATGGGTCATTGCTGGCAACAGTACTCTAAATGTCATAATCAAAAAGAAACAGAAGTGTTTTTCATTGTCTGGAAATCAGATATACTATCAGTGCAGAAAATGGTAGCTTGCATACACACCAACAGATTATAACCTCACAGATAATATTCAAGATAAATTTCCAGATTTTGTGCTACCAAAATGCAACTTGAGGTCCAACTTAAATTGAAATGTCATAACAGACCTTTCTATTTTTATAATGAAATGCCACAGGATGAGGAAAAGACTTGGAAGAACAGGTGCACATATTAATTTGCTTATCAGCATACCCAATAAATAAATGAAAAAAAAAGAGAATAATGAAGCAAGGGCTCTTATATATCAATCAATCAAATCAAATCAAGGCATTCCACAAAGAAATAGCATATTCTCTTTGTTTTTCACTCCCAGCATCTCTGGGGACAAACAGAAGTAGCTGGCTCCAAGGACAATAGTAGTTTGAAAAGAGAAAAAATGTTACTATACACAGGGAATCTGTAAAAGATATATAATGATGCAACGGTATGGCTGAACACTGATGAAAAATTAGATGCTGATTTTATTGCTAAAATATGAAAAATTAAGTATAAACATAATAATAAATAGTTGGTAAATTATTACATTTAAACAAATTACCTGACACAGAGCAACAGAAGCCAGGGGATAATTCATGATACATCTATTCAATACAGAGAACATTTGGAAAATGATTTATTCATACAGAATATCCATTAGCCACCAACACCTGATAATTACAGTTCTGAGTTTTGTTTCATTTACCAACAACACTTCTAAGTAACATATTAGCAGAAAATGTATGATATTAAGTTTAAGCAGTATTTACTAGATGAAGGTTTTGCATTGAGTTTCTTGTGCATACAGAATATATATCTGAAAAACTGTGAAGATTTGAGAAGGATTGATTTTTGCATATATCAAGGAATCAGTACTACCAGAACTCCATCAAACAGAGCAGTTGAAAAATGAAAAACCCACACAGAGGTAGCCAGATACCTACCAAGCCTAAAGGACAGCCACAACATTCCTTTTGTTTTACTTTGGTGTTGAAACACTTACTCTACCAGAGACTTAATTTGTATGATATTGATTAAATGGAGGCTACAGATCAAAAGCATCTGCAAAAAGTTCTCTTTTAATGTCTGCCATTAGAAGTCCAGTTTGTTGAACAACAGAAGACAGAAGTACAGTGATCAATGACAGAATAATACATTGCAGAAGATGAGCTATTGTAATGAAACTGACTGAACTGTGAACCTGCTGAGCCTTTTATGTTGGCACAGAGCAGGGGAAATCAGAGGAAATGTGACAAACACTGTATAGAAAGTATACAGAAAACAGTATAGAAAGTAGAATAAATTAAACCTAAGAACATTACAAAGCTACACCCTAAAGCTGCTAGTAATTGAAAATATTATTAACAGCATCTAGAAACTTAATATGCTTGAAGTGAAAACCATCATCTAAAATGCTTGATATCTAGCAAGAGTCTAAGACATGACGTTAAGGTAATGTTTCTTGGTCACTTTTTCTTTGAATGCTGAGTTGCTGAAACAGAACTTGAGTTTTGTATTGCTCTGAGCAGCCTAACCTTTCTCCCTGAGCCCCCGCCTCCATATACACACAGAGCAACATACACACAGATACACTCTGAAATCAGATAAAGAACTAGAGAGAAATCTGAGCACAACAGAAACATTTACAGGCAGATCCTTGTTTAGTGGAAAACGGGAATAGCAATTTTTACTAGCTAAACACCTGAGCCTTAATATGTCAATCACAGCACGAAGTAGCTGTGCTAGTAGGAAAAATGCTTTCTGCCTCAATATTGCAATATTATGGACATATTTTGAAAATATGCACTTTGTTCTGAATAATACACAAGCTGAAATACTTGTTTCCCAATATTTTACAATTAATGGTCTATTAGGGTGAAATAGAGCTTCTAACACTGTGGGCATTACAAAAAATAACAAAATGTTTGTTTTATGTTTGTGACTTATTTAAGTAATGAGGCAGATACTCTTACTGAGAAATATTGCCATGTCAATTATCCAGAGAAATTCTGCATTTTTACAAGTTTCAATGCTGATAATGAAGTATAGATATTGAAGGCTGAGAAAATAAATATGTTCATGTACGTGACCATGTATGTAACTTGAGGATTTCCGACATGGAGCTACTTGATATGATAAATCATTTAATAATAAATTAATAAATAAATTAATTCAGAGTTTATATTAGTTTGATAAAAGAAGTCTTTGACCCTTTGTTTTTAAAATACTTACAACAGTGAAGTTAGATTTGCTATCGATTGAAGTGCAAAGTGGGTTGGCTGCTCCTGTCCTAAAGGTGAGCAGCTATGCTGGAAGCTGTCAACATGTCCTGCCATGGCTATAGTGAGTTTTGGGGAGTGAGGAGAGTAACAGTCAGCCCTTGTGAAATGTGGGAAGCAGCAACAATAGAAGTCTAGACAATAATTAATACAATTGCCATGTATTTATCCAAACTTCTCAACTGACATATTATGTGAGCTGATACACTAATTGTGCACAAATGAGCTGTTAGATGTTAGAACATGAAGGATGTGATCCTGTTTCCTTTCAGAGCAATGGAGTGATGCCCATGACTGAGATTGCACTTCCTGTTCCTGCCTAATACCACACAGTACTTTCATTGCACAGACCTGTGACTGTGGTGAGGCACTGGCACAGGCTACCCAGAGAAGTTGTGGGTATCCCATCCCTGGAGATGATCTCAAAAGAGAAGAAGAACTACATACCCTAGAGGACTTTGTGTTGGTTTGCATTTTTCCACTTTCTGCTCAGGGGAAAAGATAAAATCTGTTCACATGTCACAAGACACAGTCTGTTTCCTATCAGATAGACCCGGCAGCAGGTGCTCCCTAGCCATCTTGTTTTTAGCGTTTAGCATAAGGCCTTAGGGACACTCTTTCTCTCTCATTTTATTTGATTTATTAGCTTCAGTTCTAATTATATTGTATTTTAATGAGTTATTTTGCATTCCTATATCATATTTAGTAAATTAGTTTTCCTCCTCAGATTACTGCTGCTGTTCTGTTTTTAGGCCCATCTCCCTTTTCCTTCTCCCCCTTCCGCCTTCCCCTTTCCCACAACGTGGGTCCGTGGGTCCCCCTGCCCCAAACATCACAAAACCGGGCCAAACCAGTCTGTAAAACGTTGACACAAAACTTATAGAATACTTACCATAAAGAAAATAGTGAAGTTATTGTCAGAATGTGGAGACTTGTAGATTCCCAGATCAAAGATATTAGTAGGTCTTAAAATACAGTCTGAAAGGGATTACAAATATAGACTGTGTTCCTGTTCATTGCAGAGGATTTGGTCCAGATGGCCTTTAAAGGTTTCTTCTGATTCTACTTTACCTACTCAAAGTGAAAATGTTCTTCCCTGTACACTGCCATCCCAGCATCCCACACTGAAGACCCTGTCTCTATTGCTTTATGCTAGGCATTGTGCAGGCTGCTGTAAGGTCTCTCTGAGGTCATCTTTCCTTAATGCTGCACAGGCTCTGGGCCCTCAATATCTCTTCAGAGAGAAAAAAAAAATCTCTTTGCTTGAGAACCAAACCAGCTTAGAAGCTGAACTCTTTCCAGTTGTTACTGTCTTTCCTCTATGAAGGAATCAAAAACTTGCAGTGTCCAGATAGGATCTCATGAATGCTGAACAGAGTAGTATAATCCTTCCCCTTGATATTGTGGCTGTGTACATGTGAATACAGCTCCCAGGACACTGTTGATTGTCCGTGCATCTAGGGCATACTGCTGGCTCGTGCCCAGCTTATGCCTGCCCAAACTCCCTGTCTCTTCCTCCAGAGCTGTCCCCTGCCAGACAGGTCCCAGTGTGCACCCTTGCACTGGTGTGCCCTGCCTAGGGTCAGCACTTGTCTTTATCTGCCTTCTGTTGGCCTCCAGTCTTAGCTGGTTCCTCTGAGTAACAGCCCTGACCTCAAGTGTGTGAGCCTGGTCATCTAACTATTTATTTACCTATGCAGCTCAGCACCCACTGTAACTATAACATCCTAATTTTGGGACTATTATATTTTAGGAAAGCATGTCAAAAGCATTGTTAAAAGTTAAAGTCATTTCCAATTACCCTCCAATGTTCTACATTCAATTTATTTTGTAAAAAAATGTTGCTGTTAAACTCATGGATATTTGTGGTTTCATCTTCAGGAGAGTATCTGGGAATGTTTTTCAAAAGTATTCTGATTTCTCCTCTTTCATTATGAGCCTTTCAAGTTTTTAATGTCCTGATATTACATTTATTTAAAACCTGATTTGGCTTGTCTAATCCTGTTGTCAAGATCAGAGTTACTTATCATCTGTTGTCTCTCTCTCATATCTATTATTAGAAAATATGCACAACTACATATTCTTTATAAGCATTATCTCCAAACTGTGAAAACCTTGCATTTTCAGTTCAGTGGTACTCAGTATGGTTCTTCATTTGTAATAGGGCTTTTCAGTCAAATATGTTCTGCTTGTCACAAAAATTATTAAAGGTCTTCTTTAAGTACAGTTATCTACAGTTGCCCATAGCTTTTCCAGCACCTGAACCACTTCCCATAATATCCTAGCTTATTTGTCCGTAGCACTGTAGCCAGAAATGAAAAACAATTTAAACTTTGATCAGACATCAATGTCAATGAGCTTTGTTAAAAAACGTTTGGTTTTTTTTTCACTAAAAAATGATATAATATTGCTTTATATATTAGATAATTATGCCTAATCACTACAGAAATTGCTTTTTTTTTCTCCTGATATTTCTTCATTAATACTCTATCCTTCCTTGCCACTTCTGCATTGTGTTTTAATTTGTTCTTAGGATAATATTTCTTAGTCTATATTTTTTGGCTGAATTCTTTTAAAATGCCTTTTGTGTCCCAGCTGTGTAAACCTGCAGGATGACAAAGGTATGAGCTTGAGGCCTAGCTGATGAACAGATGGGCTGAGACAAGTTGATTTCTCCATCTTCTCACATGATCTTCAGAGAAATTCTCACTCTTAATTCTTTCTGCTATTTATCTTTCTCTGAGAATGGAAAAATCACTCAGAAAGATACCACATGTACAGCAAATCTTTGCAAGTCCCAAATGATTCTGAGCTCAGAAGACAAAGAATAGACCCAAGAGGCTCACTGATACCTATGAGCCTGCATGTAAAAATAGCTGTCAAATCTAAGTGGAGGAGTTACCGTAATTTAGACACAATTATTTCTGATAGAGATGTTATTTATGTTTCAGCATATATGATCTCAAAGTGGATTAACTCACCTAAGCAATTTTTATTTGGGCAGTTTGCTCATCTATATCATTAAAATAGGACGTCTTGAACTCATTCTACTGAACCTACGAACAAGGCAGGTTTCTACAGTATAGGCTGAAATCTCAGTGTCAGAAAAACTCTTCTCTTGTGTTATTAACCAGATCAAATAGATTAAATTTTTCTTTTTATTTTCTGTCCTGCAGTCTCAACTCACCATTAACTAATTTTGTTTACATGCTACTGCCTGGGCACATTGAAGTATTGAGTGCTTTTAATAGGTGAAATATGAGCAAAACGTGAGTTTGCAAAATATGATTTACTTATGCATTGTGATTATGTATGTGGGAATTCCATCCATTATTTCCGTCCATTGCTATATGTTATATTCCATCTTTTAATAACTTTGCAGCTTGAAAGACAAAGCCAAATAAGATTTTTTTTTCATCCTTTTTCTTTTATGCAGAAAACCACAACATTGACACTCCTGAGACATATATGATACAAAGAGAGGTGGCATTTTTTTGTTTAAACAGGGAAGTACCATTCTGCAGTGTCCCACTACAAAAAGCTTTTAGTACTGCTATGTAAAAGCAAACAAGAACCACTCTAGAGGGTCTATGCAGAGCCTTTTTCATTTTCTGTATGCACTGTCTTAATCTTGTTCTTGTTTGTTCTCTGTTAGCCATTAAATTCCTTTGAAAGAATACATCTCCCAGACTTTCTTTAGAAGCAACTGTTGAAAATTTAATCTACTTCAGCAGGTCAATTAATTGCAGCACTGGTGTTGATATAAGTACATGCTTAAAATCCTTGAACTGTCTTCAAGGTTATGCTTCCATTCCCATTGTATTGTTGTTGTTGTTGTATTTTAGTTATGTTTTTGTTGTTATCACTGTTTTACATTAATTGATCAAGCTCTGGACTTATCCAGGAGCATAAGCAAATATTATTAGCAAAATTGAATGTGGCTTTTCATTTTGTTAAAATTTAGCTCTTCGTGTTACAACTCCTAATGCAGGGAATTATGTTTTGTGAAGGCTTTATTTTGTAGGCAATTTTGAGTTTTACTGCAATCAAAGAAATCTAAGGAACACACCCATAATAAATTATGCTTTGTGAAATACTATCAGAACTAATAAAATCCCTATCTCTAGGCTTTTTATCTTTAAAAAAATAAATAAAATAAAGCCTGCTGATGGATGAGAAGTCACTCAGCAAAAAATAAAGATGATTTGAAAGAAGTGGCTTTGAAGTAGATGGAAAAAAATCAACAGGTTCCTATTGGGTGTAGACGATTTCACCAGAGACTTTAGCAGTGTTTCATTTGTTGCATATAAGTTGGCTTCAGTGCTCCCAGCTCATAAATAATAATATAGGTGTTCTAAAAGGCAACCACTCTTCTTTGTTCATTTTCTTTTACCCACAAAAAAGGAAAAAAAAAAAAACAGAAAAAAAATGCAAAATACACAGTTGAGTCTGAAATGATGCCTGGCATCAGATGAAATTATAATCTCTTTTTAAGAGCATATCACTCACTGTATGTATGCGTGATAACTGTAATGAATATATGAATACTATGTGATTTTTGAACACCTTTCTCTTTTGTTACAAATGGAATGGTTCGATTTGGTATCACACAGTATTTGGAATGAAGTATTTAAGACTTCACTGTGTCTTAATTTTTTTTTTTAGAGAAAAATTTAGAGGGATAAATGACCATTTGAAAAATTCTAAGCATGTAACTAAAAATTAAGAGACAACATTGGGTTCAGGAGATATTTTTGTAGCATATATTTTAAGTTTTCAGAGAGATTTATGCATACATATTTTGTCAAGAATAGTGCTGTGTTACCTTTTATGCGTGTGTGTTTCAGTTACCATAGTTACGATATTACTTCTGTTAACAAGAGAAATGCTGAAAACTTCTGCATAAGCCTAAATTGAGAGACTCCTTAGAGATAATTTCTACACTGGATCCCTCTCTGAAAAGTTATTTTTGGGTCCTCCTTGAAACATTTTTAGCATATTTATGGAGTGTACATAACTTGAATTGACTTTTTTTCCCACCATTTTAAAAATAAATACTGTTAAAATATGAAATGTTTAGCATTAGATTAGGCTGTGCAATACATAGTGCTCATAACAGAAAACATGAAAATAAGCCAAAAAGAAAAAAAAAAAGAAAGAAAGAAAGAGAAAGAAAAATGAAACAACTCTGTGTGTCCTTGTGGTAGAACTCCAGTTGTCCTGAACATCAAATACTGTAAGCTTAGACATTGTTTTATGACTACTTTCAACATCAAAAATGTAGAAAAGTCTTGGTTTTTTTTTAATCTGAAAAAAAGATAAGCTCTGTCTTCTTATAATGGAAACCCAAATTCCTAATTTCTTATAAACAGAAAACTCAAAGTGGTCACACTTGACAAGTAAAAATAAAATGACCTCACACACAACTCTCCCCTACCCATTGTTTTCTTGCAGCTAAATCCTTGCCACTGGTCTTAGTCAAGTAATTTGAAGAAAACTTTCAGTTTGTCTTGTTTCCTAGGAAGATTCCTTTCAGTCATTTCCGACTCCCTACTTCTCTCTCTAATCCCTCTCTTCTGCCTGATGTTCCATTTCTTGCTATGATTTGCTCAGTGTCTTCTTTTTGCTACACCCTGAAATGTTCAGAAGTTTGCCTACTGCTTTTGCTCAGTTGTTTGCAAGAGAAGCAGAAATAACTCCTTCTCCAGCGAGTTCCCCTGTGCCACAAGTGTATTGCAAGGAATAGCATGAAGCTTAAGACAAACATATCAACCTTACAGAGAATCACACTCCTATACATATGACCAGAGGCATATATCTCCGCAGCTTCAGTGTCACAATTTACACAAGAAAATGTCACAAACATAGTTCTACTCCAGTAAGGACAAGAAAGAGTCTTCCAGATCGATTTGCTGAAATTCTACCCTTGCTGTCTATAATTTTTAATTCTTCTCTTACTACATCTGTCATTATATGTTATTCATGCTGCACCAGGTTCATCTCTTCAGTTCCAGAACTGAACTTTTAGTTTAAGTGGTTATGTTCCAGAAAATTATCAGCTACTTTATTAGGATATTTTTCCTTAGATATCATGCAGATAATCTATAAAAATTATTTCCCCATTCTTTCAGTTGAAATTAATTCACTACGTCTCAAGCAGAAACCTATCAATTTCTTTGAAACTTCAAGGTAGAGGGAAAACTCTACTACATACATAATACAGTAAACATGTTGCAAATCAGATTGAAAATTGTTAATTCAGAGATATTGTGAGTGATGAAGTCAAACTATGCCTTCCATACAGTTAAGCACATGAGAAAAAAATACTTGATTTTAACATTTTTTAGCTATCATTTATTCACTTTGATTTATGTGGAAATTAAAAATTATTTAGGCAAAACTGATGAAGTCTGATGATGTTCTGGTTTAGTTAGCACTCACTAAAAGAAGTGCATTGTACCTTTTAATCATTTAATCCAAGCAGTCTCTAGCAAGAAGTGCTAGGAAAATCATTATCTTCTGATGGTTTATAAAATTAACTTCTGTCCAGTGTTGGACTTAACTAGAAATCAGAATTAGGTCAGAAAAAATGGTCTTTTTGCTATGTCTTTGGAAGGATTTATTTCATTTTTTTAAAAAGCAGCAGAGGAGCATTTGGTGTGTGCTTTCATAGAAAGTAAAACAAAATTAAAAAATCATCTTAATAATTATATCAAAAAGAAGCAAGAAGCTTAAAATGAACAAAAAATAACCCTCACACCAAACATTTTTTTTTTAAGGAATCCTTAGGTACAGTGGTCAAACAACCTTCATCATTTGCTGCAAGGAAAAAGAAACAACAACCAAACAAAACTAAAACAAACAAGCAAACCAAACCCCCACACCTCCTACCAAATAGCTGCAGTTAAAGCAAGGTACTACCGTGGAATCACAGTGGGAGAATAAAGTGTTTATGTTAAGATAGGTAGGCACACTGTGAAGAATCCAGCTATAGTTAAATGTAGAGAGATTTTATTTCAGGTAGCCCACAGGAAGCAATAACGTTCTTTTCTTGGGGAAGAGTGGGAGGATTTTGACAGAGAGAATCATAGAGAAGGCAAGCTTTTATTACTGAGGATATGTGCAGTGTTCTTTAGGTAGTAAGGCAAGCCAAAAATTGTATTTACAGTGTGCTGTTTGTTCTCTGTTTACTCTCCAAGTCAATAATCTAACTCATGGTACGTGCAACATAAGTTACCCCTTTTTAACTTCAGAATTCAAATGTACTGTAAATCCATGTCCTGTCACAGTAGCTCAGCTAATGACACTATGAGACACTTCAGAAAAAATATAGCTATGGCTAGCTGTGTTACAGTGGGAACAATGGAAGGAGTCTCAGCATAGAAAGAGAGACAAATAGCTTCTATCGTGATTCATTATTATGGGCAGAATGCATCTCAGGTGAAGTGAATGTTCTCCAGCAGTAATTTATCTTTTTCTAAAAAGTAAAAAATGTAGATTTAAATTCGGTGAAAAAATTTCACAAATCTGCATTCATAGAGTAAAACTGCCCCAGGTTTAAAAACATGTTTTGATGTTGATAAATTCCATAGGTATATATTGAAGAGAAAACATTAATCAAAATTTCACTTCAGTTGAAAATATATCTCAGTTTTATGGCTTAGCATTCTAAATCCAAATAACCCATTCTGTTCTTTCTTGAATAAAATCTATCAGGCATTGACAGCAGAAAAATTTTGGATCTGATTTCTCCATACAAGCTACAGAGGCTTCAATATGTTTAATCCAGAATAACACATAGAAGATTACTTTGTGGACCACTTTAGTAAAGTAAAACAGTGATTATACTCACAGATCATAATGAGCTACATAAGTTACATAGGCACATCATTTTATTTTTTTTTCTATTAGAGACAGAGGGTTAAAGGGCTATCAGACTGGAAGTTCTGGGAGTGGTGATATTTACCAAACAGTATAAATATAAACACATGAAAGAGCATCACACATAACTTTGTGTAATCTCACTGAATCATTGGCACGTAGGAGAACTTATGAGAACAATTGCTTGAGGTATTATAATGTCATCCATTATGACAGTATCTCAATACCTTGCAGGCTGTGCACAGATACAAAAATGAAATGATATGCTGACAATTAAACTTGAAGACCATAGCTAATAGGTGGTACAAAACACACTTTTATAGCCTCAAAAGCAGAAGTTCCCATCGTATTCAGCAGGAAAACTAGGGGAATTCATTTACTTTTTTTCACTTCTATTATTACATAGTACTGTTTACTTTTCAAAATTAATTGTGTACATTAGAATTGGATATTTTGAAATTTTAGTCTCTATAAAGGAAGAAAACTACATAATTCACTGAATGAATGTCAAATTGACTAAAGAAATACTGATTAAAAAAGTTAAAGCAACCTTCTTAATTTTCTGTGAAGACGATAATGGTGGTCTGTATGACTTCCATTGAAATGGAAAATGTGTTACTATAGGCAATCATTTCCAGCCTTATCAAGGATGTATGAGTATTTTCATGGACACATAGTATTTATTCATAATTGTATGATTAAAATATTACATTCAGTTCTAACCACCCATGCTCAAAACAAGTAATTTTCATTGGGAAACCCCTGTTTAGGAAGGCTAGTAGGATCTTAAGAAGCAAAATCAGCCTAGAGTAGAAGAGGAAAGAAAGTGACTGACTTGCTTATTTGACTGAAGACCGAGAAATGATAGAGGGTATTTTTATAACTGGACCATGGAATAAACACTAAGAGCTTACAACAAAGGAAGAGCCTGAGGAAGTGGAGCTGTGGGAAGGAAACTGAATAACTTGTAACTAAGAAAGTTACTGCACGCCAAGATAACCGCAGCGCTTGGATTCTGCCTGGACCTGGGGAGCTGGATTGACCAGTATAAAGAATTCTTTGTTGTAAATCCTGTAAGGCTGAAATTAGCTGGAGGTAGAAAGTGAAGTTTCCGAACAGCCTTGCTATAACAATAGGGAAAGGAAATTGAACAGTTTGTAAGACTTACTCTCTGTCAGAGGATATTATATGAGGGAGTTGCTTCCATTACACTGAAAAACTCATTATCTGATAAAGAATTTGTGTTGGGTCTTAGTTCTGTATAGAACCATAGAAACATGGAATCATTAAGGTTGGAAAAGACTGCTAAGATCATCTAGCCCAACCGTGAGCCCATCACTAGCATGACCATGAAACCATGTCCCTCAGTGCCACATCTGCCCTTTTCTTGAACACCTCCAGGGATGGTGTCTCCACCACCTCTTTCCAATGCCTCATTACTCTTTCTGAGAACAATTTTTTCCTAATATCCAACCTGAATCTCCTCTGGCACAGCATAAGGCCTTTACGTAGCTAAGACTTTGTCCAGATTAAGCCTTTACAGTTTAAATGCACTGAATAGTTATCACCAGTTCAGCTACAGTACTACTAATATTTGTAGTCCAAATTACTAAGGAAATAAATTGTCAATAACAGCGTTAAAACTGTGATATGCAGAAACCCTTTGTAGTCTCATTTCTTATTTTCTATTTTGTGGAAGTCATGTTGCCAGGTCCTGAGATTTTCTCCAGTAGTAACTCCATGCCAGTGTTAGGGTTCCTTCTTTCTTGATACTGGGTTCTCCTAGTGGCTTTATTTATCTATTTTCTTAATAGTCTTCTTCCTTACTTCTGTTTGCAATCTTACATTTTGAAAGTGGAATACTGACTGCCAAGGTCAGCATGAAAAGTTATTATTTGTTATGCAACTGTTACTGAGGTTGGTCGCAGCTTTAAGAAACATATGTGGTATTCATAGAGCTAAATAAAAACAAGTTAGGAAACAAGATGTTTATTATACAATTCTTATCACAGCTATAATAAGATCAAGTCTTTGCAGAGCAAGGTAGGGCAAAGTATATCTTGAGGCCCTGTTGTTTTAGGTCAATACAAATGCTGTGGTATTTTACTACTATTGATAGAACAACGTCACTGGTAATCACAGCGAACTGAATTTCCAGCATGAATCATCTTATTACACATGAAACTGCATTCATTTTATGAGTATAAATTAAACACTTATGAGATATGAACTAATTTTTATGCAATAAATAATATGTTGAAATGTTGGTTTTTCTAGGGTGACTTTGTATATAAATATAAAAATTTTAAACCATAGTGATGTCCCACTATCATTGTTATTACAATGATTACAAATAATTTTAGTTAGCTGTTGGCAGCAGATGAGGAAGGAAAGATCTCCAAATTAAAACAAAAACTAAAGAGAGTAATAATGAAATGAAGCATACTAGACATGCTTACATCGAAAAGCTTTATCTCTTTGAAAGGATCACTTGTCTGCATAAAAAGAATTTCTAGACAGTCCTATCAGACATCCATCAACTGACTTCCTCTCTTCAGCAGTAACTGACACTTCCAAATTTTCTGTAACCACCTCATTGTTTCATTCCTCAGACTAAATAGTTTCAGTCTGTATTTTACAATACCATAGTCTTTCATGACAGGAGGGAGCAGAGGGGAATTCTGTATTTTATTTGTAACAAAATAAATAAACTGAGAAAGTAAAAGATTTTATTAACATTTGACAAATGTTTCTCTAGATTTTATCCCTTAGCAAGGAGTAGTCTTATGTGGTGTTTAATGGCATGCTAGAAATCGGCACTAAAGAAGTACGTCAGAAATCTCATGGTATGCCATTTTCAGACAAAGATATACTCAGAATATTGTGTGGTACAGTCAGTATCTGAGAAGCATTTCAAAGCCTGGTCTAAAAAAGGCAGTTTTTGTTGATTTGGCAGAGTATCTTCTCATTATGATAAAAAAAGTTTTCTTTTCTGGGGGGCTGTGATTGAATTACAAAGTATGAAACACATTAAAAAAAATTTAAAAAGTAGAAATGATCTAGTAATAGGTTATGTCATTTACAAACAGAATTTGTGTTATTACTGTATGTTCCACTTTTGATTCACTCTTTGCCAACACAGAATATAAATGAAACAGTTGTCTCAGATTGAGAATAATTTAAGTGAGAATAAGTTAGTGGAAGCATTTATCTTAGTGTGTGTGGGAGGTTTATTATTGTTTTTGAATTTTCAGGACAATGTAATCAGCAAATACAACATTTGCAAAACATGTCATAAGCCTCAGAATGAGGAGTTGCCTAGTGAGTCAGTCCTTGAATACATACCATGCCATAGTGCTAGGTAAACTGAGGACAGAAGCTGAATCAACATAGGAAATGTGTAGTTTTCCAAATGCTGAAAAGTGCATTGATGAAGAATGAAAGCATTTTTACTCTTACAAGAAGAAAATAATATAAAAACTAAGACTTTTTTTCCCCTCATCTACAAAATACCAGAGTTAAGAATAATAAACCTGATCTCCTGAAAGACGTAAGAAAGAAAATCTGCATGCCAGATTTCTATGAATACCACAGAGATATCAGTGTCAATTGCTTGGTGTGATTTACATCCCTATACTGCCATAGTATGGCTATAACATCCACCAGTAATTCTGGAATACTGAGAATGTCTCTTGAGCTGCCGTGAGGAATTAATTTCCTTTCTCAGAATACATTCCCTGTGGGCATCCTTACTGTTGTTTTCACTGAGTTTTCTGAGAGCTGTGTTGACCATAAAATGAGAGAAAAATGCTTCTAAACCTTTATATGTCAGTTACTATTACGTGAGTTGTTATAGAGTACTGTGTATTGAACAACTTATCCAAAAAAAAACAATTTAAAATAATTGTTAGAATTTGAGACACAAAGTTTTAGCATTAGAAAAAATGATCAGATCATGGTGATGTGTTTAAATGGATGAATTTTTTCAAAGTTTTTATTTTGTACTTAATAAAAGACTTAAAATCTAAGTAATATATTCCTAATCAAAGGGAAATGTATTTTGCCTGGACTTTGATTTTATAGTCTGTGGAAATAAGACCTTTTAGCACTTAGGTCATAACAAAAACAAATGGCTGATAGTAAGATTGTTCAGTAATAAAGAGGTGAAATCTAGAAGGAACAAAGGAATCACACAGAGATCTCTGGATATATGTAATTTGTAGGGATATGCCGGAGAATGGGGACCCAGGGTAATTTTGAAGTCTCACACTCACTTTGATGTGTTAAATCCATTAAAGCTTAGCAGATTGGAGACCGTGCTGATAGTAAGAGGACAACTGTTTATACATTTATAAAGATTATTTGTTTAAAAAATATTCATGCCAAACAAATTGACAAATATTTTGTGTATTTTTATAACTAACATCAACATTTTCTTTTCTTTTCTGGTATTTATCTTAACTAAAAACAGACAATGCATTTGGTTCATCTTATTGCTTAGCCTGAATGTATCAGCTAGATAAGACTTATTTTTTCACCCTTTTTTTTTCTCTTCAGAAAAGAATAACATAGAAGTATTCTTAGAGTATCACAGGGTTCTCAGGCTACTGTGTTCTAGACAAATGTACTCATTATTTTCCAAATTAAAAGTGACAACAATTGTTACTGAAAAAGAATAGTAGAGGAAAATATTAAATGTCTACTACTAAATTCAAATGTTACAATATCTTTCATTATCAAAAAGTGAGGGTAGATAGCAAATTGATATTTAATGAAATGATCACCTTTAGGAGAAGCAGTGTTTTAGACATTCAGATGAAAATACATTTTGGGCTGGCTAAACTCAGCTGACTTGAGCATCTGTTTGTGCATGAGAAATAGATGGTACTTACAGCAGTCACCAAATTAGCTGTGTACTGAAAACACAAGAAAATTCTGACTTTGCAGTTGTCAGCATGCAGTATCTATAAAGCACAGTAGGCAACAGGAGTCGAGTTTCATTCCCTGCAAGTAAATAAAAGTGTAATAAATTGCTATTGGCATCAAACACTCCACCCTGGTAGAAATCTTTCTGCTGATATCTATGGGAGTTCAATCAGGCAATAAAATGTTGTATGGAGAAATTTCCACAAAATCTCACCAGTTTTGCTACCATTGTGCAATTGCTAGGAAGACTGTAGTTCTACTGTGGAACCTTCAGATTTGCACATGTATAACAGAGTCTAAGATCATTATTATTATTGAAGTAATGTGCGAACAAGATGTAAGTACATTAGCACTGATGAGAAAAAATCATTTCTTGCTGCTACAGGCTTATACTCATTTCTCATATCTTGTTCTTACTTTACACATTTTGCCTTTTATTTGGCAGTGTTGCAATTATTGTGCCACTTAATCATCATCAGGGTGCATAGAGGGCTGATTGACCCCTAAGGGGTGGAGAACTAGGTGTCCAGGATGACACCATGTACCCAGGGTGACCTCAGGGTGACAGTGCCTTCACTGATGGACATCATCCATCAGGGTGTGACCAGAGTGTGCAGAGCTGAGTACTGTGACAGAGTCCTTTGACAGCCCTAGGCATGGCAGAGGCATGCCATGCATCCATGCATTCAGCAAAGATGGGGACATAAATAGGGCTGCAGCTCAAAACCAAGACCCATCCAGGGGATGAAGACAGAGACGAAGCTGAGGCCAGGTGCTCTTACTACCTCACCAAGTTCATCCATGTGCAGGGATGAGAGAGGCCTCATCTAGGCTGGACAGGGACAGTAAGACCCAGTAGTGTCCTTAGAGACCTGACAGCCATCCTCAAAACAATAGGTTCACCTGTTGTTTTTTTTTCTTTTTGTGATTTATAGGAATTTCCATCTTTACTTCAGAGTGGAGGAAGTTTGTTATACATATCCCAAGACTAGGCAGTACATACTAAAAAAGGGTCACAAAGTTGGATCAAATACTATGAGAGATAGCAATTGCAGTTATAGTTAGGTTACTTTTGGTTTTGCCTGAACTTTTTTTATTTTCATTTTTTTTATTTTTATTTTTTTTTGAGTGTGAGGAAAACATGTGAAGAGAAGATTATTTCCAGTTTTTTGTGGGAAATGGACCATCACTCACAATCAGAGTCAGCAGACTGTGGCACAAAGTGAGCATGAGCAACAACAGTCTTTACTTCAAGTCTGTAGGGAATCTTACAATGAAGTTTTATGACTTTAAAGCATTTTGTTTAAATAGAATACAACTGTCTTAGATGCACAAGGACATGTATTGACATGGGAGTATAATTTAAACTGTAAATAATCTCCTGTAGAAGCAGATTAAGCTAAATTGTAAATAAATATGCTTGTCCTTGAGAAAGTGTGTTCACATTGGGAATTGTATTGCAAAGTTGATATCACTGTCTGGGTATTGCTGATGTCATTGTTTAGGCTATAGCTCAAGTAACTACGTTACTGAGTATAAAGTAGAAAACCTCTTCAAGCAGCACAGTTTTGGAAGGAAATAAAGCAAAACAAAACTAGAAGTAAGGTCATATATAGCAGAAATAAATGTATGGAGTACTCTTTGCATAGAGATCTTCTACATGTGGACCTGAGATTACACTGGGGAAATGAGATGTATCAGAACAGTGTTCTTTTAATCTCCTTGGAGCATGGGCAGAATGAAATACACTCCCATAAACATAAATATATATTTACATACACACTCAGTTACGTAAGTGTCATTGTTGGTAGGAGTGTACTCAAAGGCTCAGAAAGGGGTGGAAAGGCCCACACAAATATAGAGAAACATCTCCCATGCTCTTATTTTAAATGCATAATATTCTCCCTCATTTGTATTAGTCTCAATCTATCAAAGAGAATGCAAAGGTGATGAATCTGTACTCTACTTGCTAGTGTATTTCCTCTTATTTGCACTGGCTATGTGGGGTAATGTTCAGTATTTACATGCAATAAAATTGAAAGGGATATAGTGTGGAAGAGGGTGTTTTCTTTCTCATCCCACTTCGTGACGGATTTTTCTGGTACACAGGTTTCATTGTGCATGATTCATAAATGTTTGTACAATCAACTGAAAAATGAATAGATTCTCATACCCTCAAAATGTCTCCAAGGCTGGAGGATGATGGCCATACAATTGAAATAACTATTCATTGAGTCATAGAATCATAGAATCATACAATCACCAAGATTGGAAAAGACCTACAAGATCATCCAGTCCAACCATCAACCTATCACCAATAGTTCTCCCTAAACCATGTCCCTCAACACAATGTCTAAATGTTCTGTAAATACCTCCAGGATTGGTGACTCCACCACCTCCCTGGGCAGCCCATTCCAGACCTGACCACTCTTTCAGAGAAGTATTTCCTAGCATCCAGTCTGGATTTTCCCTGGCACAACTTGAAGCCATTCTCTCTAGTCCTATCACTAGTTACAAGAGTGATAAGGCCGGACCCAGCTCACTACAACCTCCCTTCAGGTAATTATAGAGAGCAATCAAGTCTCCCCTGAGCACCCTCTTCTCCACACTAAACAATCCCGGCTCACTCAGCAATTCCTCATAAGGTCTGTGCTCCAGATCACTCACCAGCTTCATTGCCCTTCTCTGGACATACTCCAGAGCTTCAATGTCTATTTAACTATATTTAAGATAGAGCTGCAATATAGTAAAATATCAATATCTATCTATCTATCTATCTATCTATCTATCTATCTATCAGAAATAGAATATAAGAAAAAGAAGGGAGACACTATGTGTGAAGTTTATAATGTAAAAAAATCTCTGAGATGAAATTTCAAGGGCTGTACCCTTACATAAAACTACAGACTCTGGTTTAAAAATGAATCTTGATTCATATACATATATTTGGAGAGGGTGTGGGGGGAAAGTACATATAAAACTAAACCAAAGTCTTTTTATTTTTTTTTCATTTGAACTAAACTTTAGAAGACTTTGTAGGGGAACATCAGTGTAAATCAGCAGTAATCAATGGAGTTACTTTGGCATAAAATTGCTCCAAAATCAGAATGGAGCTCAAGGTGTTTATGAACCATTAATTTTTGACAAAAACAAGCACCTCCATTTTGAGTGTGAAATGTTTACCTGAAAGCTGTCAGAGATCTTGCCAAGTATTTGATTTAACTTATTTAACATGCACTTTTAAAAAAGCTACACCTACAGAATTCAAGCAGCTCTGACATCTTCTGCAGAGGTGAGCTGTCTTTTGTGGGGGAGGCAGGTTGGCATTGCTGCTTCTTAGGAAGGATGGATCCTTTCAGAATTGACAGTGTTGAAGAGCTCCACCTTCTTCACCGTACACACATATCAGACAATACATTTTCTCTTCTCTGTGCTATTTACAGACTGCAAAAACTGTGCTATTATAAAAGTGACTTAGAGTAACACCCCAGGTGGCTGAGGTCTTTACATAAATGGAAAAGTGGGCCCTCTATAGGCTTGAACTTGATGAAAACTCATGTTTCGTTCACCTCAATAATTTTCACATCAGAAATAAATTAGGCCAAGTTTTGTGGAAAACTTTCTGAGACCTGCCAAACTGCAACTTGACTGTACCGTTTTTTCAAAACTGATCAGGGATAGCATGAATGTCACTTTTTATGTCTCTGAGGAATGATGGTTTTTATTCTTACAGCAACAAGTGGTAGTATTATCATATTGGCAACTTTTCAAGTCTAATTCTTAGTATCTTCTTTGAGATTCTCCATAGAGTCTTATGAGCTCCTCTCTTGGGGCCTTACATTTTCCTGTAAGAATGAATTTCAAAGCCATTCTGCTAAGTGTATGGGGAAAGACTCTTTCCTTACAGCAGTCATTGCAAATAGCAGGCAAAACAGACTGGTATCTAAACTGGGAGCTGGATACTAAAGTTTTATTTACCTAACATTTAAAAGTATGACAGAGATATAGAAGAGTGTTTGAAATCTTTAGCATTCTCAGTGATTTTTTTTTTTTTTATGAGAAGGCTTTTATATACCATTTTTTCAACACTGATCAGAGTTAACATGAAATTCACCCATGCTACCTAAGTAGGTAGAGTTCAGTTTCTATCTGAATAAAAGTAAGCTGGTGATGCCTAAATAAGAGCTACCAGTAAGCTGGTGGTGCCTGAATAAGAGGAGATGAAAATAAAATAAAATAAAATAAAAATTAAATAAAAAAGAGAGAAATGAAACAACTGAGTAAAATGTCATGTAAAAATTGATCTCAGAACTGTTGAAGTTTTACCTGAGTGTTTTACCAGCTACTTTTTCAATACAGCTTTAATATAACATTCATTAAAATATTTCTACACTGACCCATATTTATTCTTCTAGTAACTTCAGTGTTTTCTGTAGTTCCCTACAGCTAAGTAAAAGAGCAATGATGACTCAGCAATTACATAAATACAAAAAGAAACAGAATCACATAATAGTTTGGGTTGGAAGCTGGATAATTTTTTTCCGTCCAATAGGTTGTTTAATTTTTCTATTGCTATATTAAAATACTTAACTATCAGTAGAAATCCAGATGTTATGCACAATGAAAAATACTTCTGAGTCATATCTTCAGATTTGTGTGCGTATGTAAACAGCAACAATGTAGCCTAAGCTTACTGAAAATATCTCCATGTCTTTTAATGAGTTTGCTATAACAAAATTTGTTCATCTA
Source organism: Odontophorus gujanensis (assembly GCA_013399175.1). Taxonomy (NCBI): domain Eukaryota; kingdom Metazoa; phylum Chordata; class Aves; order Galliformes; family Odontophoridae; genus Odontophorus; species Odontophorus gujanensis. Next base: position 26,859 of record VXAB01008497.1, read on the forward strand.
TTAGTGTTTCAGGATTATTCTCTCTGGAGATATAATTCTCAAAATAACTTCTGGCTAAAAAGATTGAAGGTACTCGGTTTATCAAGAAATAAACCTTTATTCAGCCATCAGTGTCTGGGAGTTAAGACACATAAAAGTGTTTTGTTGTTGTTGTTGTTGCTTTTTTTGTTTTGTTATGTTTTGTTCTGTTTGTATTTGTGTTTTATTTTGTTTTGTTCTTTTCTAACATAAGCTATGGCAGACAACATTCTGTCACCACTGTTCCAGAGGCTTTTGGGGGAAACAAAATAAAACATAAGCACTCCTATACTCCTAATAAAGTATCAAATATCCCTTATTGTGTCAATGTTTCCCAAGACTCTCTTGTCCTGTTTTCCTGTTCACACTGCTCTGATGCAGCACCATTCTATGATGATATCTCCCGTTGCTAAACATTTGAACAACAGATGTCACAGCTAAAAAACTGCAAGTCCATTACTTCAACTGGAAAGAAACCTTTGTCATGACAATTCTGTCTGCTATTGAAGATGGCTTCATTTAGTCAGCAACTTGCTGCATCTGCTTTCATTTGTCTTTTACACTGTACCAACCTAAGAAATATTGGACTAAAAATGTTTTCCTTCTGGAATCCATCCCAATGTATACTGCAGTACATCACACAGCTGAATATAGATTTTTATACCTTCTGTCAATTTAGATGGAGAGTTGAGTGATTCTTAGATTTCCTATTTCCTTACTATTCTCTGTACTGTTGAGTTTATAATGATTGATGCTATACAGGAGAATTTTTATAGGTCATTCCTCACATTCTGGGATTTTTTATATTTTTAGGATATGCAATCTTTCCATAAAAATGAATTACTGTTTTGTTTGTTTGTTTGTTTGCTTGTTTTTAATTGCTATTAAACTAATTGCCCTTATAATCTGATGTAGAAAAATGAAATCTAGGATAATTAGTTTTGACAAGTTATTATTATAATTATATTGGATGATGCTAAACATAAAACCTTAAATATATGTTCAAGTGTTTTATAAAGTTCTTACATTTATGCATAGGAGCAAATGTATTTTGAATTGTGAATGCTAACAGGTGGCAGATAATTGTGTACTCGTGTGGTGTAGGGGAGTGCAAATGTCCAAAACTAAGCTTCTGAACTCTGAGGAAGAAGCCTGCTGTTTGTTAGCCTCAATGAGTATGAGCTGACTGCAAATTTTGACATCTCAAATAAACAAAAGTGGTATGTCCTGAATCCTCCAGCTAATAGACAGAGATGAGACAGAAGTACTAAACAGGAGACATATCAAGCATTGTGTTTTTGCTCATTATTTTGTTTGGAAAACTGGGATCTGGAAAGAAAAAAGGTTCAAAATGTAGAAAAGATTCCCAAAAGGCAGAGATATTGATTCTGTATGGAGAGAAGATCCTAACAGAGGTGGAAGGTTCTGGAGATGAGAAAGCTGCGTGGAGATGAATACTGGGAGATACAAACCCCACTATCCAGACCAGACAGTCGATATCCCTTCTGATTTATTCTCAGATGAAAAAAGTGCAAGTGTGATCTATCAAGGAAAGAGAATTTCTTAAAAAGAAATAAGAAAATGCACATAAATTTTATCATTTCAATATGCTTAATGATAATTCCTCTTAAAGAAATGAGAATTGCTATTAAAGAAATGATAACTATTTACTTGTAAATGATGAGTTTTAGGCTGCAAAAATTTCCTGAAATTCTTTTCACCCATACCATTTAAAAAATTCATAACAGAAAGGAGGTGCTCTTCCTGAGATCTTCCTTTTCCTTCCTTCCTTCCTTCCTTCCTTCCTTCCTTCCTTCCTTCCTTCCTTCCTTCCTTTCTCTTAAGCATGATTTTACAAGACTTTGAAATCTTTCCAGTGACCTCAGATGAAAGTTCTATTCTAGCCGCTTCTTACTCATTGAAAAGGTCTTGTTAGTAATAAATCAAGGATTTTTAACACCAATATATCAGACTACTTGAAACACAGTCTATCATGTTTTATCATGTCTAACATGTTTTAAAAGCAGTAAGTCCATTAAGAAATTCAGGATGACAATATTCCTTTAATCCTACAACTTTTAGCTTGAGATAACTCATTTAATTAAGTCTTTCAGATGCTGTATATAAATACCTCTTTTATATATACAAAGAATTTTCATTTCTATATCCTGAGGCATTATTAGATGAGTTACATTTAAATAGATGAATCCTGTGTTGTTGTTTTTTGATTTATTTTCATATAAATCTCTTTTGGTAGTTCTAAAATGAATTTTCTGCCTTCACACATTTCTAGCACTAAAATTTATAAGAAGTGATTAGCATCTCTGATCAACGGAAGTGCCTTTGTCAAAATAAGTTAGGCAGTATCATTTGTCCTGTAGCTTCCAAGCAATATCTTTCCATTAACTCGCCTTTATTAGAGGCTGATCCTAAAAAGCTCTGGGTGCCTTCTAGTAGTTGCTTCAACTTCAAGGTTGAATTCTTGTAGTTTATACGTAAGAGTATGTAGGAGAGATATAAATTCCCCTGTGACTTTCTAATTTGTTGATGCCTCTCAATCTGCAATCTGGTTGCAGTTACACAATGGAGAATTTCTTGCAAAGGGGAACTCTGACAAATGCAGATTTTGTCAGATACATTTGCTTTGGCCCAGTATCTGGGAATAGGAAGTGCCCTCAGCATCTTAATACTATGCTAAGCCCCTTTTCTCAGTCATGGGGCCTGAATAACTCCCTTACAAAAGGAGGAGACCTTGCTAACATTAACAGAAACATACATGTGGCCCTCAATATACTTCTTAATCATGAGATACATCCTGTCACTTCAAGTCATGTGCTTGAAAGTTAAGAATAGCAGCTGTGGTAATAATGAAGATATCATAATAAAATATCATAGCAAATATTATATTTAAAGGAAAAAAAGATCCTATGGAATTATAAAACATGGATAATGAAACTTCTGCTTTCATTTTTGTATTTGACCTTAAAAACAACCCTCCTTATATCTGTGATTCTTGTTTGTTTGTTTGTTTTTTCCTAGAGTAAATCCATACTCTATTCAGTATATTTTGGATTCATACCTAAACTTCATTTTTTTTTCTAATTACTTGAACTTTGTACAACTCTTCTTTGTGTTTTTTCGACACATTTTTGACACATTTGATTTTTGTCTCCGTACAGAGCTGCCTGATGATTAAAAAATCATCTGTATGCAAAGAGATCCTTTTTTGTACAATTTGCTAAATTAGGTTTGCAATAGTTTGGAGATAAAATGTGGCAACATCAACCACTTTGCAGAAAGTGTACTATAGTCATTCAGTGACATTTCAGCTGGCTACTAGGTCTGATACAATTTCCTTAAAATGTCGCAGTGCAGAAGTGTACAGAAAATTGCATATAGTAGCTGTCAGCTGTCTCTGGTTCATGTCAAGTAGAACAGAAGTATCAGCTGAAAACAAGTTTTTCTCATTTTAAAGTGATATCTTAACACATTAGGGAGAGTGCACTTTCAACAGAAGAAACCAAAGACACCTTAAGACTGCATAAGGCAGTCCGACCTGTTTGCTTTCTCTCAGCCCGCTTGCAAGCTAACATGCTTAAGAGACTGGTATCAAAGCCATGATCAATGTATTCTGTCTTCCCTGGGGGAGATGTGGGATTTCACATAACTACACCCTCTGGCTTTGATGGAGGTTCTTACACAGGTCGCTAACACATAGGTTGATTTTACCTCCACTGAGCAATAGGATGGATGAAATAGCTTAAAAGTTATTTTTCCTTTAAGATGGTGACAAGGGAATCATGCTGGCATGAAAAAGGAAACAGAAAAGGAAGAGAATCAACCTGGAGTGATGAGAGAGTAATAGCATAATGGGAATTAGCTTTGAGAAATTCCTTGCTTCCAGAAAAGCTCAGAAAAAAATAAAAAGGAGAAAGAAAATGCACAAATGAATAAGAATAAAAGAATAAGAAAAAGCAAAATACAACACGGTTTGGCTTTCGTCTGGTTCTCTGAAAGAGTGCAGAGTTTGTGAAAACTTGCTTGTGAGTCAGATTGCCATCTTCCACACCAGTACAGAATAGTGCAGTGAATGCAGGCTATTGAAGTATATGAAGTATTCTACTCCACAATCTAATTTAACACAGATAGTATGGCATGCACATATATAATGCTCCTAGAATGCAGACATAAAGCTAGTGATTTACTACTGGGACACTGAATCCTGAAGTACATTCTCTCTCTTGAACAATCATATGATTTCTATCTCCGGTTATTAATTTCACTCTAGACTGAAGAATAACTATAATAAAGTTAATCTTATTATTTCCCTAGTAACAAGGAATTTTTCAATTTTATGAAATATCCTGTCCAAGAGTTGTCAAAGATTTAGAATGAAATCTGTATTTTATGTGGTTGCTAACTGTGTCCAAGTCTCTAATTGGAGTCTGGAAATCCATGATTTCATGAAATCATTTGCATGCACAGATTAACTGAATAATTCAGATTAGAATGGACATCTCATGAGATCTCTTTCTTCTCAAAGCAAGGTTGTAGGGTTATACCAGGTTGCTTAGAGCTTTATACTGTTGAATCTCCAAACATAGCTTCTTGGCTGCTTTCTGTGCTGCTGTCTACAAGGTGAAAGGCTTTTCATGGATATCGTGTTTCCCAGCATAGTGTTCTGCTGCAGTGCCATAGTTAATTCCAGTTTTGAAGTTCAACATTAGCTCTCTTCAGCTTTGTTGCCCTGTTTGAAAGACTAGAAGGTAATGCCACCAGTTCAGCTTCTTGGCTTTTGGGTTCACATTCAGCCACAGATCTAAGAAGGGATGCAGCTATAGGTTACATTGCTTACTATTTGTCAAGAGCACTAAGAAAAAAAAAAAAATTGAACAAAACTGTCAAAAAATAAGGGAAAGAATAAGACTGAGAAACCACNCCATAGTTAATTCCAGTTTTGAAGTTCAACATTAGCTCTCTTCAGCTTTGTTGCCCTGTTTGAAAGACTAGAAGGTAATGCCACCAGTTCAGCTTCTTGGCTTTTGGGTTCACATTCAGCCACAGATCTAAGAAGGGATGCAGCTATAGGTTACATTGCTTACTATTTGTCAAGAGCACTAAGAAAAAAAAAAAATTGAACAAAACTGTCAAGAAATAAGTGAAAGAATAAGACTGAGAATACACTTCCAGAAGCAGATTCTATCTTACCTCAGTGATCTCAAATCCAAAATATGATAATATGCTAGGTTGTCTTTCCTGTTATTGCATAATTTGTGTGGGTAGGAATTTACTGAAAATATACATCTACTTTCTAATTATAACATACTCTCTTCATATCATTCATTTTTTTCTTACTCAGAGTGAAATACAAAAATATGTCCTCAATTATTACATATATAAGATCAACTTCCACTTAAATCTATGTAAAAACACCTTATTGTAACTAAAAATCTAATTTATTCTTTCAGATACTGAAATACAAAAATATATTGCTTTTGCATTATTTACCTTATGATCTCATGGTTTGAAATAAGGAGAATTTAAAAATGCTCTCTCTTTTATCAAATAATGAAGCTTAATATTTGATTTGTTTCTCTGATCAAACATGTACTCTTTACTAATTTGTGAGGACCAATCTATAATAAATGAAAATCTACAAAACATTGGCTATATATGTCACACATATTTCCGGAAGAAAAAATGTGAGTATTTTACTGATGCTGTATAATCTGGGAGCATGTAAAGACAACTACCATAACTTTTAATAGCAAAATTTTAATTAAGTTATTTAGCATGTGGGTACATAGTGGTTAAACAATGAAAACTTTTAGAATAAAGGTACAATAAGCAATAAGAAATAATAATAAAGCTAAAATTTATTACAGTTATCAATTAAACCAGTTCTCTAAGATTTGAGAGTGATTTTTGTGGTTTTTTTTTGTTTTGTTTTGTTTTTTGTGACATCATTGGTCTTGAATTGCTTTGAATGAGCTTTAGAATTCAGTTTTTAACACCCAATTCCAAAACCTTGTTTCTCATTCACTCTTTTACTTTTTTTTCTGCCACTGTGTTGATGGTTGTCTTCTGTTAAGATTAAAACCCAAGAAACAATATCTGAAAGCTTAAAAGAATCAGTAAGTACAAAGGATGTCCACAGAAGAATTAGATTTCCGATGCTGAAAAGAATACACTTGGTACATGTAAGAACTGCTCAAAACTGGAATCGTCCTGTACAAATATAAATTCCTATTCAACAGTTCTTAACAATTATTTCCAGGTCTGTGAGCTGAGTTGCTCAGGGTATTCCAACTCTTTTAGTAGTTCAGAATATTCACCCGATAATAGATCACTGTTCTGGGGAAAATGTACTTCTAATTGTACACTTGTGGAACTGAGCCATGGTGTGCAACTGTCATACCACTCTGGAAATACGAACTCCTGACACACTCCTCTGTTTCTTAGCCTTTTTCCCATGCAGACTGAAGTTTACTCAGCAACCTGCTCACTTCTATGAGACTGATAAGTTGGCTGCTGCGTAATGGAGGTCATCCCCTACTGTCTGCCCTGGTTTTNGTTTTTTTTTGTTTTGTTTTGTTTTTTGTGACATCATTGGTCTTGAATTGCTTTGAATGAGCTTTAGAATTCAGTTTTTAACACCCAATTCCAAAACCTTGTTTCTCATTCACTCTTTTACTTTTTTTTCTGCCACTGTGTTGATGGTTGTCTTCTGTTAAGATTAAAACCCAAGAAACAATATCTGAAAGCTTAAAAGAATCAGTAAGTACAAAGGATGTCCACAGAAGAATTAGATTTCCGATGCTGAAAAGAATACACTTGGTACATGTAAGAACTGCTCAAAACTGGAATCGTCCTGTACAAATATAAATTCCTATTCAACAGTTCTTAACAATTATTTCCAGGTCTGTGAGCTGAGTTGCTCAGGGTATTCCAACTCTTTTAGTAGTTCAGAATATTCACCCGATAATAGATCACTGTTCTGGGGAAAATGTACTTCTAATTGTACACTTGTGGAACTGAGCCATGGTGTGCAACTGTCATACCACTCTGGAAATACGAACTCCTGACACACTCCTCTGTTTCTTAGCCTTTTTCCCATGCAGACTGAAGTTTACTCAGCAACCTGCTCACTTCTATGAGACTGATAAGTTGGCTGCTGCGTAATGGAGGTCATCCCCTACTGTCTGCCCTGGTTTTACTATCATTCAGTGTACAACATTAAAAAGTGTGTAAACTCAATCCTTTCAGCAATGTACTTCCTCTTGAAGGACATGCAAAGTGCTTTGCTTAATGAGGATTTATAATAATCCTTTTAGAATATTGGCCTCTGTCTTGGTTTTCCAAAGTACATTCATTATTACTGTAAGTTGCTTCATTCTGAAATTAGAGTAAATACTCATGAGGAATAGTTATTTTTTTTGGAAAATAGCTGCTATGCATTTTCACCTCTTGTTTGAAAAGTAAATTAGAGAGGAATCTGAAGCCAATGGATATCTTTGTGTAACATCTGTGTATTTTTGTATGAGATCTGACAACTAACTAGTTGCCTAATAGAACCCAATACTGTTCTGTAGTCAGTAACGGTTGAAAAAGAGCCATTATGTTCTATCATGTGAGAAATTTGTGTTCTTAAGGACATTTTCCAATGCAGCTTTCACACAAAAGTCATTAGGCAGCAAGTCCCCAGCCATGGATTTCCATGATATAATGTTGCTGTTCTGAAGAAGCTGTTATGGTCTATTGGGTCAATAATTTGCATTTTAAGTAGGACCTAAATATGTATTTCTCTGACAGATTGGAACTGTTATGGCTTACTGGGTCAATAATGTATTTTGTAAATACTCCCCAAATAAGCATTTACATAATTTGTATATTTAAAAGTCTGTAATTGAGTATCTACACAACAAACGATAATGTCTCTTTTAGAACAAGTATGATCTATTTTTGTATTGCTTAAAAAAAAGAAAAGAGTTTAGAAAAGAGTGAATTATAATATTAATTAATGTTACAGCTATTAAAATGTTGAAAAAATGATTTCAGTAAAAAACGATGCTCTACAAGTTCTTCTTTTGTTGTGCTTTCTTTGATTTACTGCATAGTAACCATGCAGTGTGATAATTGACATTCATTCCCTGCTTTTTATTGAATGGAAAACCCATTGTTCGGTAGGCAAAAAATCAAGGCAATAGATTAAGATATATTTTTGACTGATAGACCAATTCCTATGATCACCATTCAGATTCATTACCAAATACTTCAATCAAAAGTATGATTTAAGGTAATTATTAGAGTAAATAGGCAGCAGAAAACTTACGTATCATCAATTTTTTACCTTTCTGAGAAATGAGCTTCTTATGTTATTGTCTAACATATCTCAGCAGTCAGAGGAGTAACTACAGTGTTCACACTAGTTGTCTTAGTCTGACCCTTCAAAGAGGCTGTTTTCAGGAAATATACACAGCTACCGTTCTTCTGTAGTTTTAACAAAAGATATTATTTGCCACGTTTTTACAGCTTAGTTTCACTGCATAGTAGGAAAAACAAAACAAAACAAAACAAAAACAAGCAACACTTATTTAGCATTATTTTCAATTCAAAGTCTGAAAAAGTCTCAGAAATAATTGTTATTTCAAATAGTCAAATTCTCCCTTCAAGCTTTTGCAAACTGTCCAATAAGAACTGTGAATTGATGTACTTTCATGGCAAGTGACATATGGGCTTTTTGCCTGTAATAAGTTCTGAAAAAAACAAGAGATTTAGTTAAAAATCAGATGAATCATAAAATTCAAAATGAACAGTCTTTGTAAGTTAGCTATGCATTTCAGCATTAGATTGTTTGCTGATGTATGAGAAATCCTGCTTCAAAGTAAGTTCATATTATTAATAATGTCCATGAAAGGTCAGTTCTTCATGAAGATCAGCTTAGCTCTAAAGAAGTCTTAAATACAGGATTAAGAGATTTTGAAGTTCATATATATCTTGTTTAGGGTTTCTGTACAGAAGATAACTTTATCCTTGAAAGTGGTTGGAAAATGGAAGCAAATGAATGCAGCAGAGTACAGGTTTTTCATACTACCACTGAAGTTTTGTGGTTGGATTTTATTTCTGTGTTTTGTCCTGTCACTTCCTCCATGTCATTGAAATACACTGGGACAAACTCTTCCCATCTCTAATGACAGTGTTTCTATGAGTGAAATGGATGACATTTCCGTCATTTCTACCACACAGAGCAGAAAAGCAATTACAAGTTCATAATCCTATACTTCTTCATTTTATACATCAAAAGCATTGCATCATTAATCTATTGTCAATCCACAATAAGATATGTGTAGTGGAAAATTACAATAGAACCTATTGAATAAAGAAAGCTCAAAGTGGCATTTTATATATTTCAACTTATTTTGTTCCCATGCTGACAGAAAGGAACCCAGCCATATTTCACACAACTGTCGAAGGAAGGAAGGAAGGAAGGAAGGAAGAAAGGAATTCGGAAGGAAGGAAGGAAGGAATTCGGAAGGAAGGAATTCGGAAGGAAGGAA
>VXAB01008497.1:42550-78391 GCA_013399175.1 Odontophorus gujanensis
AAGTGATTGTAATACATTTGAGAAAGAGAATAGTTGCTGATATTAGAAATAATTATATTGGGTCTCTGTGTCCAAACAAGGCATGATATCTGAAAATCAGGCTATGCTATCATTATTTTCTTATACTACAGGAATGAATCTTAATTATTTTGATATCTCTGTTTCATCATATTGAAAATGAAAGGGAAATGTGTTATATAAAATGATTGCTCCAATAATCATACAGAAAATAAAAGAATAAATAAAAACAGAACTAAGAATAGTGAAGTTTAGTCAGCTATTTACTGTCAAAATATTTTTAAAAAATGAACTTTAATTCACATTATAAATATAAAAACTAGAATAATTACTTAGGTATAGAAATCCAATGCATTTTTATTAATGCTTATTCTCTCAGTATAATAGAGTTATAGAAGAGTCTAAATGAAAAGTTACACTATATGAATAAGGAATAGCCTTTGCAGATTTTCTTAAATAAAAAACAATTTAATCTATAATTCCATTCTCTTACCTTATCCAATGCTATTATATATTAACCTTATTAAATTTCTATAATTGCAGAGAGATTAAATTATTTAAGAGAATACTTCATTTAGTTTAGCATTATTATTAAATTTAGAATTCCTAAAAGAACTGAGATCAGGTGTAAAAATTCTTCATGGAAAGTGACACATCATTTGAGAAATTCCTGAGAGTTATAATGATTGAGAGCAATTAATTCGCCCTTTATAAATGAGTTCCAATCTCATCCTATCTCTAACCTAGTAGCAATGGGGCAGAAGCTTGCATTTTGCATTTCGTAGTAACTGAATAACTGATGTCAATATAAACCTTTATGTATGGTTTACTTATACAGTGTTGATCTTGCAAGATGGTGGTTACTTCCAAGTAATATTGAAAAATTTCTGATCACATTAGAAGCTAATTAAATTCTAATTATTTTCTCAGCAATTTCAGGTTGGACTCATAGGGTTAGAATTTAATTCTTTCATGTTAGCGTATACCAGATTTGGCATTTAAGTACGTTTCAAAAATATGTTCTGTAACAGTGAATTCTTATATTTTCTAAGCCTGTGTAGGAAGTATAATTAGATTTGAAAACCTATAAGATTAAACATAGTTATGAAATTACCTACATTTGTCAATGCTCTCTCTTAAAAAAAAAATCATATTCTTCTAGAGTCTAGGCCCAAGTATAAAAAAAAAAAAGAAAAGGAAAAAGATTTATTTAATAGGCTGAGTTGAGAAATATTTACTTTTATATTTTAGATAATAATCATTTAAAGAATGAGTGGAGATTGTTTCAAACTCATTTCACAACTTCCTATTACGTCTTTCTCAGAATAAAAGAAAATGTGCAATAAATGTAGATCTGTTTTTGAAGACTCCATCTTAGAATTTCACTATTTCAGTTTAGTTGCTTTATTTTCAGTATACATTTGTAATCTGTTAAAACAAATCAAGTCTGTAGTTATAGCTTTAAGGGGCTGGAAAAAAAACATATTTATTCTATAGTTGAGAAAAGCTTCGGACATTTTAGTCTTTTCTGACTGATGCTATTTTGAGACAACTTGATCAATTAAACATAGAATAATGTGGATTCATTGTTATCAGGACTTTCAAAGATAAAGAGCATATCCTGTCCTGGAAATTTAGGGTAATATAATTTTAATGCTACTTTTTCCATATACAGATAAACGTGAAACAACTGAACATGAATCAAATGGTATCAACTTGTGAAGGCAGTAGAATGTTTTATCTTAAGTATTAAAGATACACTATTATCTTTCTCTTTTTAAATCCTTCTTATATCAACAAGAACTCTCCTTTTATTTTTAATGAGAATAAATCCATATCATTTTTCCTTCTGAGTGTTTAAAGGGTCTTTCTAAATAATTGTTTTAGTGGAAGTTCCTTATGCTGAACAATTTTAATCAGATACAGTATGAATAGGAAATTACTACAGTCTAATTTGAAGCAGGTGGCATATAAAAAGAGTACGTACTATAAGAAATAACATTATATAGAATAATCATATTCAAATTGTAAATAAATAAATTTTAGTGTTGAAATATTTAAAAATATTGTTAATTATGGAGGATAAAATTCTAACTCAAAATTTTATACAAAAGAAGCAAAGTTAGACATAAAATACCCTCAGAATATAGAATCACAAATAAGATTTGGTGTCAATCTAAGGACCATAGAACTGAATATTAGAAAAATTTCAACAGGTAACTCAACTTATCAGACAGGTTCCTCTAGCTCTGCCACCTGAACAAGAATGTAATGTACCATAGAAAACTACTAGGTTTTCAAGTCATGATAACAGGGCAGTGGGTGATAAACTGCAGGTGAACAGTAGGGACCATTAATCTAGTAGTTTCTCTTCTGGTGAACTAGAACACTAAAACTACATTCCTGGGTTGCTGATGATTGTAAATATAGAGTAATTATATTAGGATTGTATCAGGTGACATAGGTCACACTGTTGTTCGTGGAGTTGTTTTGAGCTCTAATTTCTAAATTCATTTCTAGGTAGGTACACTGTGTATTTCCAGAGGTCCTGCTAGAGTCCGATCACAGAGAAGTAGGACAGTTAAGCAGGATGCTACCTGCTTCTTGTACATATCAGTAGGACGCATGGGAAAAGTGAATCTGCAGTAAGTGCTGCTTCTACCTTCTTGCTGCAACCCACAATTATACTAGCAAAAAGACTTTAGGTCTTGGGTACAACAAACTTCTTTACAGTTTTAGTAATGGTGTGTATAAAGCAAAAATGTATAGGAGTATGTATGTGTATATCAGCACTGGTTTCCATGCATAAACATGGTCTTTGATGACACAATACAAGTAACGAAGTATAAAATATAACTTACTAGTTCTAAAAATATGAACCACTATTTTTCTAAATAGTATTGAGATTTTGAAGGTATGTTTTTAAAGAATTTACTCTCTGAGACAAAAAAATTGATTATATAATTCCAAATTTTTTTTGGAATATTATGTAGTTTGAGTACATCTTGAAGATTATCCTAGTCAGAAACCTCATATTTACAAGATATTTGAGGTTGCTCTGTTTGCCTATGTGCTTGTTTGTTATTTCTTTTCAGCACATATAAATGCAAAGACCTTCCTCTTCAGTAAGATTTGTTGTGGGTACTTAGCAAAACCTGTGTTATTTACCGGAAAGAGGGAACTGTCCCAAAGGGCAAAGCAATTGTTCTTTGAAGTATTTGAGACCTTAATGGGTAAAGAGCTGAAGAATTCCACATTTGACCAAATGAGAAATGCAACCACTCCCCATTACTACACAAGCCAAATCAAAGCAACCAACCAAACAAAACCCCACAGAGATTTACGAATAAGGAAATCACAAGTAGCAGACGAAAGCAAAGTGATAGTGTTTTCTCTCTGTTAATCTTACCCGTGAAAGAATACTTAAGAGTATGAACAGTTTCAGTGTTCATTGTTTTTCAAAATACAGTTGAAAAAAATATGGAATTACAGAAAGAAAGATCCACAGTTGGTAAATAACTGCTACAAAAAAAGACTTCTGGTATCGAGTACTAAGCAGTGCTCTGAGAGATTATTTTATTTATTTTATTGAAGAGAATATTTAATTGCTGTTCATAAATATCTTCATGAGAACAAACATGCAGAGTACTATGTAACTCTGTAACTATCACAGAAAGGAATAAAAAGAACTCATTTCTGGAAGCTGAAATAAAACAAACTTACCTGCAAAAGGTATTTTTATTTTCCTTGCAATTTATTAACTTTTTGAACAATGTCATTTCATGACCTGCAAAACTTAGGGATAGAGAATTTAACTTTGTGAAAAAGCTTCCTATATTCCACCTGAGAAGAACAATATAACAGTATTTCTGTTTGTAGCTTGAGCATTCCTTTTATCTTTCCTGTTTCCATTTCCATTTCTTTCTCTCTTTTCTTTTTTTCCATTCTCTTTATTTTTTTTTCAACTTCTCCATCCTCATTGAACTTTGGCCCCAACTTTCCTTCACGACATCTGCTCTCCTTCCTGGGGCAGGTCAACAGTTGAGTTTTATCTTGTTCATGAGTTAGCATCCTGAATAACACATGTCCATCATTCATTAGTTTGTTTGGTTTTTCTNAGGGTTCTTTCTTTAAAAAAGCTATGATCACAGGAACGATCTCTCCCTTCTCCCCCCTCTCCTTTTCCAGGGAGTGTGTCCATGGGTCTCCCACCCCATTAGTCACAGAATCAGGCCAAATCAACCCATAAACCACTGACACCTTGTTAAACCTCGTTAGGTTCTCATGTGCTCACTTCTTGAGCTTGTCCAGGTCCCTCTGGAGGACATCCCTTTCTTTGATATTATCAGTGGGACTAAACCTGGTGTCATCATCAAACTTGCTACTAGTAGACTCAGTCCCACTGTTTATGTCACTGATAAAGATGTTGAAGAGCACTAAATACAAGATGGACCCCTGGGGAACACCACTCGTGACTGGTTTCCACCTGGACATGGAGCCATTGACCACAAACTTCTGGCTTCAACCTTTCAAGCAATTCTTTATCACAGAATAGCCCAGACTTCAAATCCATATCTCTCCAATTTAGAAACAAAGATGTAGTGTGGGACCATGTCAAAGACCTAGCACAAATCCAGATAGACTATCCTGTGTTACAAGTCTAGATAAAGTAACAGTTACCTAAATAGTCCAATCATTTCCATATGAACATGTCTACTGAAGTACACTGTTCTATGATATACATGGGTGTAAACTGACCAGTTCCCTTCTGTTTGGATTCCAAGCGAGTCTAGAAAAAAACATTACAGTTCATAAGCTAGAGAGTTCCATTACTGAGACACTTTGCCTATGCAAATGTTTACAGTCAAGCACAGTACTACTAATACTGTCTGTCAGGTAGTTAACTTGGAATTTAGGAGATGCAAGGAGAAGAGGAAAAGCAACCCACAAAACCAATATTAAGTAAATGGACCCTGGGATGAAGGAAAAAAAAAAAAAAGGGAAAAGAAAAGAAAAACATCACAAAAAATTATTTAAACAAACAGATGTCATGACATTTTGATACAGGCAGCTACTATTAAGAAGGAAGGATATGAGTAATAGGGTTATGATAATGAATGAGCCCTTTTCCATACTTCAGCTTTCGTACATATGCCTCAAGGAAGAATAAACATAATGCAATTAAAACATCATAAAATAAAAACGAAAAGTCAATTTAAGCAGTATATTATGTAAATTGCTGTACAGTAGACATAAGTCATCACAACAGGGGGAAATGCCTTGGAAAAGCCTTGGCATTCAAAAGCAAAGAGATGAACTTCTGTGTATCTACACTACAAAAGTTACCACAACACATGTTCACTGATATACCAGCCTACTCATCATCTCTTAAACTTTACTACCAAATATTTCATTCCTTTCAAAAAAAGCAAGAAATTATTGCAGCTTGCAGTTAGTGGGCCTTGGCAGAAAATGGTACCTATTGTCTTACAACTATTACCATAATATGGTATTCTTAGTTTGCATTGTATAGAGATACTCATTTTCTATTACTACAAAATTATTCTTAGAGATAACTTTAGCACTTATACAATTTAACTAATTCTATACTTATGCGTGTCCTTCTCAGGATCCAGTTAATTTTCAGATTATTTTTGAAATAACAACATACTTGAATATGCAAGAGTCTGTGGATAGATTGCATCTATGAATTACAGAACAGAAACTCAGTTTCTGGATAAGAGTTCATTTATCTGTCATTTATTTGTTTTTTGTTTGTTTGTTTATTTGTTTTTCCAAAATTTCAAATTATATCACACATATAATCTAATGTAAATCCTTGCTTGTAGTATTTTATAAAATTGGATACTCTTGACATCATTCTTCGATAAGATTGGCTAACAATGTGTATAAAAGTACACAGAGAAAAATGTGATAAACGTCAATGTCCTTACATCATTGCTTGAAAACACCTTCATGTTCAAAGCCATAAACAAACTAAACAATTTGATTCAGTTTACAGAGCAACACTATTTACAGCTGTAATTGACACGAAGAAATTGTCAGACTCCTGTTTTTCCCCTTCTGTATATCTCTGTATTTACCTCTAAAAAACATACATCTTATTAAAAGCATCTACAAATATTTATAATTATCTTCCTTTTAGGTTACACAAATAAAGCTATGTTTTCTGCTGTGTAAATTAATTCCCTAAGGTAGAAACAAAATATTCCACCTCATAAAAACCTGAACAAATGCAGTAGTAAAACTGATTGGTATAATACAGCAATATGTCAGCTGTCTGGCAGAATATACTTGTTTGGAATTTCTTTGCTGGACAAAAGGTCACAACTCAGACATATTTGCACAGCAGATCTCTTATGTCTGCCACACGTAAAGGAGGCACTGTGTTTACCCTTTACCATAAGATAAAGCCACTTTCCCCTCAGGAGTCATGGACATAGATTCTAGTCATAGACATGCCTCTATTACTTGATCGTTGGTGTCAGTTCTGGTGTGATCCAACACATATTACAAAACTACACGTGGCATACAGCAGCAGGTGCCACAGTATATTTTGGAAAATAACAGAAACTTAAAAATCTCACATATTTCCTGCAACTCTTTCCTTCAGATGGCCCTTCTTATTCTCCCTCCAAAAATAAGAAAGAAAATCTACCTCATTTTTTCTCAATAAATAAAGAATAATAAAGTACTTGATGAATTTTTAAGGTTTTCCTTTTCTGTAGCTTTGTTTTCTCTCTCTAAATAAAAATGACTATACATTTAATAGATTTCTGGTTGAACTGATTCTGGTCAAAAGGTTAGCATATGCTTCTGGCTGGCAAGCTAAACTCTTGTTTTCACTTCACTAGAATCTTGTTCAGAGGACACGGTTCGATTGAACTGAACTAAAGGGTTACGATCATGCGTAATCTGGTCACAGTTCTGGGTGGTTGCACAAAGGTGATCTGAAACTGTTTCTTCTGGAACTTTGACCTCAGTACTGTGAAATACAATTCTGGATTTCTATAAATCTCAAAAATTCATTATCATTCCTTCAAAACCTTTGCATGGACTTCACTTTGAATCATTTAGTACTTCTAATATTAGCTCATGCTTTTAATTAAGATATGCACAATACATAAAATTTCTCTGAGTATCTCTCAAGAAGCTTTGATGATAACACAGAATGATGCAATGGAAAATCTTTGCTTTTAATAACTCCAAAATGGGGTACATTTCTGAGGGCTCGATTCATTTTGCAGTTGGAGGGTAGAAGAGGGCATTTCAGTATTGTTAATTAAGATGAAGATTCTCATTAACTGAAGCAAATGCTAAATGACACAAGGGAGTGCATAAATAATAGGTTCAGTAATAAACTGTAGTATATCGAAGCTGGAGAAAATAAATTTAACATCACTTTTTGCAGATTTACTAATTACAACAAATTCCAGCTGCGCCAGATCGACCTGCAAAGAACTTCAACTACCATTTGTTCTGCTTCCAGAAGTGCTTCAGAATAATTAAACTATTTTGAATCAAAGTTGTTCAACCTGCTTACTTAAAGAAAAGGACGAAAAATAGTTGGTACAATATTGTGGACTCCTGGTGGGTATATATTTCAGAACTGAAATAGCTCCTTCCTAAAAGGATAGTACTTCTGGAAATGAAATACATTAATATGGTTACGTTTTATTCTAATTAACTGTAGTGGTTAGAAAGTGCTTTATTTTTGCAGGAGAATGATTTTGACATTACGAGAGCTATCACGGGAAACAGTGGTGTTCATTAGTAATTCAGCTCTGTTCAGAATGACTGCTCTATAAAAAGTCAGTGTTATGTATGAATCTCCTGTACACATGAAAAACTGTTGGATAGTACGTGTTCTGAAGTTTTTTTATATAATGTGTAAAAACATCATAGTAAACAAATAAGTAGCTTGGAAAGACTAAGTTCCGTCAGGCACATGAACATAGAAAATCATAGAATTACAGTACCACCTTGCTTGAAAACCACCTCTGGATGTCACCTGGTTTAATCCTTTGCTCAAAGCAGCATCTTCAAAATTAGATCAGATTACTCTGGGTTTTTTCCAGGTGAGTTTTTAAAACCTACACAGTTTCTCATGTATCTTTCAACAAACTGTTTCAGTGTTTTACTGTTTTCATTGTGAAAATCTTTTCAGAATATGCAGATGGATTTTCACCTTTTTTAACTTATTGTTTCTTTTCTATTGACTTTGAGCCTAATAGCTACAACTGTTACTCATAATTATGGAATTACAAACAACCATTAGATTCCTCCCACTCTTCTCCCCTTGACTAAAAAAAAGCCATGTCTCTGTGTCTCTCCTCATGTATCATGTTTCCCAACCCCCTGAGTACCTTAGTGTCACTCTTTGACTCTATGGTTTGACAAAAATCTTACAATGCCTTAAGAATTGTGAAAGAAGAGATGAGGATCAGCTTGCAAGCTTTAAAATTAAGTTTCTCCATGACTGGGCAGTTACTTTAATTTGAATTCCTTTA
Organism: Odontophorus gujanensis; assembly: GCA_013399175.1. NCBI lineage: Eukaryota > Metazoa > Chordata > Aves > Galliformes > Odontophoridae > Odontophorus > Odontophorus gujanensis. The sequence goes on from VXAB01008497.1 coordinate 51,100, forward strand.
AGATTTTTATATGTATATACTGGAGAATTGGAAACAACAAAAAAAGAATGGAAAGTGACTAATTAGTGTTGGTTTTGATTGATTGTTTTATTTTGATTGTTTAGTTTGCTTGTTTTTTTTTGTTTGTTTTTATTTTGTTTGTTTGTTTGTTTGTTTTGGAATACATTAAGAGCAAGGATTAGGCAGAAGAGATATTTGTCTTTATGAACTTACAGATAATGAGCTTTAAAAATTATAGTCACACCTCAACATTACACTTGATATAACTATTCTGTGAAGGAAATAAGACATTTTTCTATCTCATTAATTCCCAAGCACTACTATACTTAAACTACTTTAGAAAAGTTTTTGCTTGTTTGTTTTTGCATTTTTCTTAGCTACATATTTTTATGAGACACCTGCTATTCTGATCTGATGAAGCTAGGCCAGTTATACACACATAATGACATAAAAAGATTAATTTATGCATTATTCCCTATCAGAACTGTTCTCTGTTTACACTTCCTTATCATCAAAACTACTAGAGAAATAAAATATTGAATAATCATAGTTGAAGTACACAGTCAAAAACAACCAGAAACCTCATTATCAGACCTTTGGATATCCTCAAACAGCCACTCAGTGCAGCGCCTGAGGCACAGACTCAGATGTGGACAATCCAAATAGTTTATTATAAGTTCTAATATCCCTTATATACATTCACAAGTTTACTCTTTTAACTTACCCATCCACCTTTACAAGTCAGCAAAATACTCCACAAACACTCCTTAACCATGCATACAGGTGCTTAACCGATCAGGGTCATGAGTCCTTAGAAGCCACACTCTTCTTCCTCCCATTAGGGTCTGCCATCACACAGCTTACTTGAACTTGTTTTCCTTTTCTTCTGATGTGTCCTTGGTTCTCAGCCTTCCTTTCTCATGCTGTTTATCCTGCTCCACAGCTGCTGCTCTGAATATACTTTCTTGTATTCCCACAACTCGGTAACTATTTCAAGAAATAATAAAGATCAAATGTTAATTTAAGACTAAGACCTCCAGTGAAGAGTCTATCTTTCTTTATCAATGCAGTCAAATATATCTGAATTTCAAATGTGTGTCTGTATCTTGCTGAGGTCAGGAAGGAAAACCACTTCTATGGAAAGCTACTGGTCAAATACTTTCTTGAAATTCATCTGTACTGGATAATCTCTCGAGGATGTATAATACTGGTGCACACCTTTTTTTTATGAACAAAAATCTCACTCCAGACAAGCATTTTATTTCTACTGCTTCCATTTTCATTTACCTGTGTTTCTTAAAATTTTTATGCTTTATATTTTTTGTGGAGTGGGTTGCAGAATCTTGAAGAGTGTGTACAGCCAAATCTCATCTGTGGACACCTACATCCTGATTCATGCTGACTTGTACTGTCTAGTCAATGAACTAAAACAAAAAACAACAAGCAATACACCAAACAAACAAACCAAAACAAACCTAGACACTTTGGTTTTAAGCATGATGTAAATTGCAGATTGGCTATCGTTTCACAAAGATCATCTCAAGTTGACCTGAGAACTGAGGATAGACCTCATACTGTCAGTAAAATATATTAGTTTACATAGCTAGTTTAACTGTATTTATGATAGCTTTATCTAAAAAAACCTACACCATTTGGTCCTTTTCACTGAGCATAGTCCTTTTCACTCTCTTAACTGGGGGAAACACTGATCCACAAATCTCTAACCTTACCTGTCCAGTCAATGTATTTTCTTTAGCATGGGTTCTGATCTGATAGACTTACATCTGTTCCAGTTCACTTCCTGAATTCCAAAACCAAACACATCAGCAGTCTCTGGAATCCTGAATAAAAAAGATTCACTTAGTAACCATTGTGACAAGACAGGTTAATTGTAAAAAATTGTGTGTTACTGACTCTTGAAGCAGCAAAGAAAGCAATTAATGTAAACTAAGCTGACGAATCACCTGCTGTGTGTGTTTTGAGAGTGGTCTTTTCCAGGCAATTAATTCAATTGCCCAAAACATAAATATCTGAGGTAAGCAAAGCAGCATATGAAAACACATACAGTTCAAAATACTTCCTTTTCTGTCAAATGCTGAAACATACTGAGACAGATTCCCAGCTGATGTAAATTGTATGAGGGCTGCTTCAAAAGTAAAGCCTCCCATTTTACTATGTTGGCCCATGACATCACAGGCGTAAGCTGGTGGCATGGCAGTAGAGGTTGAACCTTCCCCCTAGTATCCCATTACATTATGTAGCCATGAGAGTGATGGCAGCAGAGGAGCAATCTGACAAAATGGTGTCTGACATGGGAATGCATATGAAGCAAAGGTGTGTCCCTGTATTCTTCCATGCAGAAGAAATTACATCTATTGACATTCATCAATGTTTGCTGAACGTTTATGGAGACCAAACAGTGTATGTGAACTCAGTGGATAATGCATTCCAGCAGAGGCAACACTGACAGTATGTCGTCTACACTGGTGCAATTTTTTATAAGCAGAGCATGCATGTTCTTGTTTATGACCAATGAAAACGCATAGTTAATGTAGTGACTCTGTTGAAAAATAGTATTTTGTAGCTGAGAATTTGCTTTATGAAATAGTATTGTGCTCCTCATACCTGTTGTATTTTCCATGGAAATAAATAGGAAGCCTTAGTTTTGGAGCAACATATATATACTAAATTGATTTCTATGCATAGTTTTCCCCATTCAGTATGTGTCCAATTCACTTTTCTACATCTATGATGTAAAAAGGAACAGACAAACAGAAATACCAGCTGAAGGATTGACCGAGTCTACAGCTTTCTGATATTTTTCTGAAAGTGTCAGGGAGCTATGTGTGTGTATGACTGTGTACATTCCTTTTTCCTCTCAAAATTGGTATACCGCATGAAAAAGAAAAAGAAGGGCGAAGGGCTCTTGGTCAGTCACTTGCTCCATTCTCCTGTCAAGACAAGAGCTGTGATAACAAGACAGGAGCTGTGATAACAAAGAATTGCAAATAGGTTTTTATCTATAAACACAAAACCCATCAATGATGAAGACTCCACAGACCCAGAGAAAATCCAGAGGGGCTACGAAAACCAGAACACAAGCATGGAAGCTGAAAGTTTTACTGTGAATATACTGATAAGAGGACTGTGGAACAAATTAATCCATAATTTAATCATACCGAATGAAGTAGAAAATACCCAGGGGGTTGTGTGACTGTCTTTCAGGTGTACGTTAAACATTTTTAACACAATGCAGTGATTCTCTTTAAAATAAAATTTCACTTTCAAAACAAGTAATTCCTTAATTTGCACAGTTGTCAGGTCTACACAGGTGAATCATAGAATCACATAAGGATAATCTACTATTCTTCAAGCAAGGTTTTCAGAGCATGAATAGAAGGGTTTGGCAGTCAAGCTAAGGGCCAACAGAAACCAGTGGGCAGTGTTAGGGGCTGGGCTGCCCCAGTGCCCTATGTGTTCTGCTCCTGATGTGGCACTGGGACAGACCCTGCATGCTTGGACCTGCCTGGTCCATCCAGGGACATCTCATGCTTCCGGCCGCAAGAAATCATTGACCCCTGTAGTGCCCTGACAAATTATTGTTAATAAAGCACAGAGACGTGTTTTGAGATTGCAGATTTTCCCAACGAGTTACTTGTAGTACACCAGTATTTGCCATGTAATTAAATGACACGAGTACAAACTCAGGTATTGGAAACAAAAAGGCAAAGTCTCTGGGGAATGAATGAAAGCAAGCTTAAATAACCTTTAATACTATCCCTTGGGCAAACAGCATTTCAATTTGTTTAACAGCTCTGCTCTCCAAACTGCATGATAAACTATCCTATACCAAAAGTACAAGAGTAAGTCAGAGAGCCTTTTTAGTTCCATCTTCAAGTGGGAAAGTCATTCTTTAAAGGAGCTTGTTTGCTATATGCTCATTTATTGCTCTACCTCTGCCTTCAGTTTACATCCTCCTCTGAAAATGTCTTGCTGAAGATACAGTAGTTACACATGATTGTCAATAGAATGAACTTTTAAATGTGACATTTTCAGCAAATTGTTGTGTATGGAACAATCAACATTTCTTTTAGCTTTGGAAAGAACCAGTAATAAAGCAACCGTATAGGTTCAGATAAGAATGCCTCAGTATGTTTGATACAAACCTAACAGCCTGCACCATAACAGAGCAGCAGTTTGCAGGTGCTTGTCACCACCAAGGATAGAATAATGATTCAAAAGTTCCTGCTAACTGCTGAAAAGCTGTTAACAGAAACGCTGACTTGGTGGAAGACTCTGTAGGAGAAGTTATAAAAGAAATTCTTACTATTAGTTCCTTTCTTCCTCTTTTCCCATACAAAACATGTATCCTTAAGACAATTAATAGGTTCTTTTCAGCGTCTGTAATCCATGTAAAACCTTTCATCAGTTTCTCCAGCTGACCAGATTATTCAGACTTTCTGTGTTTTTCCTAAACAAGTTTCTAAAAGCTCTCCACATGGGAAATTGTCTCATCGCTGGTCTCTGCATTTCCTTTGAAATATCAGTAGGACTCTAAACAAGATGAAAAATAGTTACAGGTAATGTGGCCTTGGCCTTTTCTTATCCTATAGCTTTCCTGTGAACGCGATCCCTCTTTTTGTTCAAAAGAACCAAAATCTTAATTTACTGTGCTTCGAAAGGCTGTTTCAGTTATTTCTTCTCCCATTTACTTTATTTCCTGTTGCATAGAATAATCATCTTCTTTAACCAGAGAAATAACAGATGTTAAAGTAACATTTAAATAACAGACAATTCTTTGAACACTTGTGTATCTAACAATTTTGATGTTTACTGTAGTCAATATAAACTGGAGTTTTTTTTCTGTGAAGTTTAATGTACCGTCAGCTTTAACTTTCTGAATTTATCATATTCCAGAAAAAAACAGTAACAGATATAAAACATGGGAAGAACTTAATTTTTTCTCAGTATATATACAAGCTGAAATACACGGAACTCGGGGAGAATTTGGACAATGCTCTGAAACATAGGGTTTGAATTTTGAGTGGTCCTGTGTGGAGCCAGGAGCTGAACTCCATCACCCTTGTAGGTCCCTTCCAACTTAGGATGTGATATGATTCTGTTATACGATTCTATGATTCTAAATTACACCTAGAAATTATAATTATCCTTCATTGAATCCTAAAACAATATTTTGAATTAATCTAAACATTTGTAGTTTGCATTTGAAGTTGAGAGGGTTTGAATTAAAATTTATAATCAGAAAAAAATAGGTCAGGATTGGACGTTATCAGTACTGTGATTCAGTCACTCTTTGGCATTATTTCCAAATGGAGCTCACAGAAAGGATAACTTGAAAACACAGCAAATTAGGACAAATATTATTTACATAACGTGCTCATGAATTGTAGGTTCTGAATAAAAATTTACCATAAAGAATCTAGCAAAAAAGTACTTCCATTTTTTCTATCTACTGTTTGCCATAAGCAACCACGTAGATGACAAAATTGCCAGCAATTTAACAGTACCTCTGTTTTTAAAACAGAAGCATTATCTTGAAAGCTTTTTGCAAAGCGACCTAGTGGGTTGACTGGGATCTTTCAGTTTTCTGTGAGTGCATAGTCAGGGGCAATGAGAATCAAATTATCACAGATCCCAGCTATGCCCAAAGGAGTGTTCAGTGCTGGGAGCAATTAATAAGAACTGTTCTATCCCTCAGTACTGTCATCCCACACATTGACAAGCCTTTGAAAGCAAAGAATAAAACTCTTCACACATAATTAGCTAGTACAAACTGATGAAAGAATTAAATATAAAGTGTTCTGCTCAAAGACATGATCATCAGTCGACTGTTCATTCCAACACTACTGATTTGAAAATGCAGAAAGATTGTCAAATTTTTCTGTCCTCTCACAAAGCCCATAAGGACCAGAGAAAACGGTCTTAGACCCTTCTTAATCCTTTTGCTTTTTTTGCCTTTTTGTAAAGTGGTTTTTTTTTGTTTTTTTTTGTAACCTAGTTAACTTAGCTTGATTAGTATAAACCTAAGCAAAACATAGAGAAATAAAAAACTTTTAATAATTAGTGAATTTATTCTGAAAGTTAAAGTAAGACATTTAACCAATCACTTGTGATATGATAGCTTATCATATGACAAGGAATTTCTGGGGTTCCAATTAGCCCAGTTTATTCAGTGACCTAAAAAACCACAATATTATAAAAACTTCAGTAGGATAACTGGCTTACAGAACTTTATTCCTCCTTCTCTTAATAAAGTACAGGTTTTGGTTTAGCAATATATTCTAATGCAATGCAATGATGCAATCTCTGACCAATTTTACTCAGTATACGTTTTGCTTTGTTCTTCAATGAGACAATATTTCTGCCTTCCTGCTTTACTCACCTGTTACATAGAGAATTCAAACACAAACTATCGAAACAAAAGCTGAATATGAAATGAGCCTTGAGCTTCAACCATTTAAGTCTTCTATGCCAAATACAATGAGAAGTGACCAAATTCTGGTCATTGTTTCATCAATAAAGCAAAACTAGGCTCACTGACTTCAGGAGATTGCAGAAGGGTAATTGGAGGTATATTTTGTCCTTAAATGCCTCTGAAGCTAATCTGTCAGTAGAAACCTGCATAATTTTTCAATAAATTTGCAAGATGAGTGGCAATGGATGAGTGAATTACAGAAACAGAAGTGCTATACTCTACAATCAGTTTGTTATTCGTCTGCTGCACACCTGTGGTAACAGCATTTATAATATATATGACATATTTTGGTGAAGTGAGAAAAAACAAAAGTGGTTCACTTCTGATCCAGATGGAATGCTTTCTCTTTTCAGGCTGTATATTTAGTTTGTAGAAGATTGCAGTTATTTTAGCTTGAAATATTTCTCTATTATTTGAAATCAAAACTCTTACATATCTCAAAAAGCACCAAGATCAAGATCATGACTTACACATTTGAGGAATAATATCTGAGATAAACAACAAGTTCATCCCTGAATACATGAACTAATTCTCTTCATTGCTCAGGGAAACCAGGTGCTTATTAATTTTTGACACTGAATTTTGGACTGGATGTTGATAGAAACTACCACAAGTATGCATTTCAATTTTTGTAACTTTTTTTTTTTTTGAGTGTCCATATGAATATATTTGTCTTTCTCTTATTTATTATTTTGAATAAATTTAAATCTTGGAGGGTTTACCAGAATGTACCTTGGCACCAGCTGCTGTTTTCCATTGCCCCCAGGCGTGGTCCTCATTCCATTAATGTAACACTATTTTTATTTTCATGGACAACAGTTTTCAAGCCCCATATATGGATTACTGGAGCTAGAAAGGTATTAATATGCCAAACTAGGAATACTCTTAGAGATAGGATGACCATCAATGTATTTGCATAATTTACTTCCTGAATTTCACAGAGAGTGTCACTCGTCTTATCAGGACATAATTCAGGATCACACAGAGAAGAAAATCCAACAAAGCTGGAACAAAAAATGGAAGGAAAATGGAATACTTGGTTATTTTCTTTTCTAAGGAGGAACACAGTCTCTCAGCCTCTAGCTTTCATTTGGTAGGTACAACAGGCCAATCCTCAAATTATTTCTTAAAGAATCTGAGTTTGATAAGTTGTTCATCATATTTTTTTTCAATCATTTTGCTTAGAGAAAGATTCCAGACAACCAATTTTGATAAATGAAGGATTATTTATTTTTCTTTTTTAAAAATCCATCAACTCAACCCAAGTGGAACATGAATAACTACTATAACTACTGAAAAATTTCCAGTGCTGAAAATATATCAAACGTTTTTGACACTTCAGTTCTTCTGAACTCACATTAGACAGATATTTGCAAAGACTCCTTGAGGTTACATAAACTCATTTTAATTAGAGACCTAATGAAATTATGTTCTATCAAATTATATTGGACTGAAACTTACAGTATCTGCCAATTATAAAAAAAGTTAATTTCAGTTTCAGAATAATGTATATTAAATTTTATTGACAAAATAACAAATACATCTGCTTGTTTATTAATTTTTTGAAGAGGAATCAATAACCTGTTAAAAAGTTCTGAAAGAACAAAGTTATCAGGATTATTTTTATTATCATGTAAAAATAAATTGTAATGTCATCAGAGTATGTGATGAGTTTAGTAAATAGTGGGTTTGATACAATTTTACTAGGACATTGCATTGGATTCTGTAGGCCATTGTGGAGTCTCCTGAATGGCTACAAGTCTTCATGATACACAGAATATCAAAGATAGGTAAAGGCTACATTCACCTTTTTCAAAGCAGACTTAAAACCAACAGAGAAGGAATTACGTTTGCTCCAGTGAGTTGGTGGAAACTCTCAAAAATAGGTTAGAGTAGTGTTGGGTGAAGTAAAACTTAAATAACCCTGTACAGAAGAAAACTTGAATGTGATTGAGTAGCTTTGACGATCTTACTTAATAATCACTAAGCAAAAAGTCAGGCTTTCCTCAGCACAGTAAATTATTCATGACCTAAGACATCCACAGAAGTTACTAGCGAAGTTATTGTTGTCTGATGTCCATCCAATACGATCTTACAAATGAACAAAACTTACCTTTTGTTTAAATGCAGGAATAGTGAGCAATTGAAGTTCTAAAAAATTAGACTAATTTCTACCACTTAGTATTTTTCTCCTGTTTTTTAGGTGAAATAATAATTTTTTTCTCCAGAAAATTGTTTTCATATTATATAAATCTATCATTCACAGTCCTTTCTCCTCTCCTTTAGTCCTTTATTCCAGTATGTTTCTGCTATTTGTATGCATGAAGTTATGAAGTATAGCTATAAAAATAAGGTATTTTAAGTGTAAATGGAAACCTTTGTGTATCTCAGTCAGCACCTTTCCTTTATTTCCATAACTCTGGCAAAAAGATGCATGTTAGGACAACTGTCCTGCTGAGGTGTTAATCACATGAGAAGGATCCTGCTGGGATATGTGGTAATTACACTGGGAGAGCTCATCACTGCTTGAACTCTCCAGGCCTTCATTTCTCTTAATAGCAACAATGATGCTAATTGAAAACAAATATTAATTATGTCAGTTTATCATCTACCTTTTTCTTGACAAGTTATCAATGGTGGCTACCAATGTACAAGTACTCCACTGACAACTTTTTTTCTTCAACTAACATTAGTAATTTTTCTCATACCATGAAGATTTTGAAAACAAGCGTAAGACTTGGATCTTGTTTACTGATATTTAGAGACCACCTGTTCTCTGTTGACCTTTCTGTGCCTTTTACAAACATTTGCACAATTTCTGTATTTTTAACATTTTTCAGACACAAACATACCTAAACATACCTATGGAGCTTAAGGTAGTATAAATCAGAAACTCAGACACTTGCGTAGATTGTCTTAGATTTTCTTTACCCATGTGCAAGAGAATCCCTGTTAATGAACTTTGTACATCAAGGAGGAGAAGAAATTTTAATTTAAGGTATGCCCAAAGTAACACAAACTCTTCATTCAAGTATTTTCTAGTATCTCAACATACAATTTGTTGTCAGATACCATAACAAGTAAGCCACATATATACAAGATAGTACCAATTATTCAAATTGATTATCATTTCTAAATATATCTATGCATTTCTAATTAGAATGGATACTTCATTATCTTTCTGTTATTTAATTTAGATTTCTAGCCATTTAGTATTTGCATGACTGGAAATTCAATAACTACATTCTTTTTCAATAAAGTCTTCCAAAATTAAACTAATGAAGATATTCCCTGTTTGTTACAGAATGTCAGTTTACTCTAGCAGTTCCTGACTGACTGGTCTTCTAGAGAATTTAGTTAAAATTTCTGAAATAACTAACATTCATGATGTAAATACAAGGTCATTACTTTTTATCTTTATTGTTATGCATGTTAAGATTGGATTCTTACTTTTGCCTGCTCTTCTGAAATGCTTAGTAAAGAAATATTAACTTTTTCAGAAAGAAAATACCTGTGTCATTTTTTGATTGTAGCCAAAAACTAGGAAATCAAATCTAAAAACTTGTCTGACATCATTTGTGTTATAGTAACTGTAATTTTCTTAATCACAACACATTACAGTGATACTGTCTATGTATTTCATCTACTTCGTCACCTGTGCATTTAATCCACAGAATTTATTAATGTACATACCAACACTGTATATGTATTCTTTATCAGATAATGCCTACCATATTGAAATAAAATTTTACAGAAGGCAGTCTTAGTTACTAAAACTAAAATGAAGCTAGTGAAATGCCCATAGAGCTATAAGATGATCTTATCTTTCTATTAATGATGCAATATAAACACAAAATATTTTGAATATTTTTTAATTTCATAATTAAATATATCATTCATATTTAATATAATCAAAGATTTTTTTTATTCAGACATTATGCAATAACACACTACAAATTTATGGTGTAAGAAATAATAGATTCATCTTCCTAGAAATTCTGTAATTAAAATATCTTGAACTTTATGCATAAAATCAAAATCATTAGGCTCTAGTCATACTGTGCTTTGCACAAGTCTGTTTTTTTAACCATTTCCAGAGATCTTAGCTGGTTACCTTATGTACTTCCAGCCCTCAAGTATGTTCAGAGTTAGCAAGCATACTGAAAACTGTGAAAGTCATAGAGTCAACTACAGGAATGGAAAGACAGAAGGATATTTAACTTTTACAGTATACCCTTTGTGTGAGAGATACTGCATACAAGTTACTCACAATCTGTACATCCAAAAACAATAAACAGGTTTAGAAATGAAAGAATCACAGAATTACAAGGGTTGGAAGGGATCCCAAGAGATCATCAAGTCCAACCCTTCTGCTAACTTAGGTTCCCTGCAGTAGGTCACAGAGGTAGCCATCCAGAGAGGTCTTGAATGTCTCCATAGAACAAAACTCCATAGCTTCTCTGGGCAACCTGTTCCAGTGCTCTGTCAGCCTTACTATAAAGCAATTCTTCCCCATGTTAGCATGGAACTTCCTATGTTAAAGTTTTAGCCCTTTACTCCTTGTCCTATCACTATGCAACACTGAGGAGAGCATAGCCTCGTCCATTTGCCTCCCACCTCCCTTCAGATGGTTATAAACATCTATCAGATCCCCTCTCAGTCTTTTTTTCACCAAGCTGAACAGAACCAGGTTACTCAGCCTTTCCTCATATGGGAGATACTTCAAGCCTTTTAACATCTTTGTGGCCCTCTGTTGGACTACTTTTAGGAGATCCATGTTTTTTTTGTACTGGAGCCCAGAACTGGACACAGTATTCCAGATGTGACCTCACCAGAGCAGAGTAGAAGGGGATGGATAACCTCAATTGACCTGCTGGCAATACTTTTTTAATGCACTCCAGAATACCATTGGCCTTAGTAGCCACAAGGGCACACTACTGGCTCATGGTCAACCTGTTGTCTACCAGGACCCCCAGGCTCTTCTCTGAAGAGCTCTTCTCCAACAGGTTATTCCCTATCCTGCATGCGGTTGTTCCTCCTCAGGTGCAAGACCTACAATTGAGTGCAAGACTCTTGTTAAACCTCATCAGGTTCCTCTCTGCCCAACTTTAAGTTTGTCCAGGTCTTGTTGAAAGGTAACACAAACTTCTGGTGCGTCACTTAATCCTCCCAGCTTTGTAACATCAGCAAACTTGCTGATAAAGATGTTAAATGAGACAAAATCCAAAACCAACCTATGGGGAACACTGCTAGTTATTGGCCTCCAGCCACATGCTGTGCCACTGATGACAGCCCTCCAAACTGTATCACAGAATCACTGACTTGTATAGTCTGTCATAGTAACTTAAGTAGAAAAAGTATTTTTATGTAAATATGGAAGGCACATTAATTCACCTTCCAATCAAACAGGTTAATATCACAGGTCAACATTCAATCATTTGCAGATTGATTTAAATCTTCAGTCACAGTAAACAAACATTTTTCTAAAATTAAGCACTCAACTCCACACCTGAGTTCAGCCTACAGGAAAATATACTTCAGATATTAAAGAAAGTAATTTGAATTCACACTACATTAATTTCAATATATATAGATCAGTGTCAAAATAGTTTGAGACCAAGTGTCATTTCACAAATAATCTAAACTTCCTTAAAACAAATAGGAACAGTCTCCTTAACAACTTGGGGCCTTCTAAAATTGGGACTTTTTTGCAAACAAAAAGATTTTCTAGGATGTCTTTGTCACAGTCAAATTTCATGCTGAAGATTTTGCCTTCATTATTACACTTTCATGGCAGCATGAAACAACTGGCATAAAAGACATCACATCAATCTAAAACTAATATGTTGAATTAAGCATTTAGTCTCTAACTGTGAGTTTTTTCTTCCTTGCTTTTTAACACAGAATTTATTTGCATACCAACTGGGATATTCACATCTGCAATTCCAGGCTATTTTGCTTCACTGTTTTGTTGTTGTTGTTGTTGTTGTTGTTGTTTTTGTCTCCAAATCCTACTTTTTCCACTGGCCCCAGATCTGCAGCTTTCTAGTTGTAGACGTCACCTAGTGCTAGGGTTGTACTTCATTCAAAGTGTACACAGGAAGCAAGACAAAAACCCAAATAAATCTAATTACACTCTGGGGGAGAAGGAGGGGGAGATAGAAAAAAGACATTTACAAACTGTATCTTCTCATAAAGAATATCCCTAACCTCGCACACAGTCTTGCGTATCTACTAAATGTTTAAAACCATATTTAACTATTTGACATGGTCACAAATATATGGATGAGTATTCTGATGACATATTTTGCCCACATATCCTTGACATGTTTTGATCGATACATTTTTTCGGTAGAATTTCTGAACTATGCTATCCTGTAAGTCTAGATTAGATCATTTATATTTCACTCTGTAAGTAGAGAATTCTTAAGGGTTTCATTTGATGGACATAGTCAGTTACAAAGTTGCTTCAGGAAGTCAGTGGGAAGCACTTATTGTTGGTGTTGGTGACCTCAAGGCAAACTAGCTAACTCAGTTTTCAAGTGAAGAAATGAGAAGGCTAAAAATGTACTATTTGCATTTGACCTAACTTAGCAATAGATACAGACAGTTTGAAGATCAGTATAAACAGAAGATAATGTGTTATGGCAGACATAAAAAAAAAAGAAAATCTGAATAGAATGAAAGAAATTACTTCTGAATATTATCAAATTGTTTATGAAAACGGATGCTATGTAGAATGAGAGGAAAGAAAACAGAGTAGAAATTTTACCATAACATTATCAGTGAAGATCATAAAATCAAGCCAAAGCACCCTGAACCCCTAAAACTTGGCAAGAGCTTAGTGAACTTGAGTCCTCCTCACTACGTTGTAAGATCTTGTGAAAGATCCCTCTGTCTTGGCTCTGGATGTACACAGGAGAAGAGTTAACAGCCTGTAGTTCTTGGTAATGAAGTTGAACCTTATGTGACAAATGACATATTCTGCCACACTTACTTGTTCTTTGAAACATTATGATATAACAAAAGGGCAGTTTGTTCTCACTCTAGGGATTCTCTTGACCTCTTCCTTTAACATCTACTGAGTGGAGCAAAATTATTCCCTCCATCAGCTGGACTGATCTCTGAATTGCAGCAATACTCAGCTGGTGTGTACCACCATTATATTTCCCTTGACTGATCAGCATCAACATTGCTTACTATTATTCACCTCACTTCTGGGCTCTAGTTATTGCAGTTAATACAAATGTTTTTTTTTTGTTTGTTTTCAAATACAATGTTTATGATCAGCTATCAGAAGTGTAAACAACTGTGATAAAGACGCTAAGATAGAAATTAAAACACAGTGGCCATCTTACTAATTATTCTTCTCTAGAATGTTGGCGAATAATCTGAAACTCTGCAATATTTTACAAGTTATTCCTTTGCTAAACATTCCTTTCTATCTGAATTACACATACCAGAACACCATACTAAAATGAGAATATTCTGATAGCTTTTTAAACAGAACCATTCAGAAATAATAAGAAACTTCTTTTGCCTGGGTCCAGATGTTTCGGAAAAGCAAGCAGCAGACTGTGTGTTAACACTACTGCAACTCATAGCCAAGTAATGCTACCAAAACCAAAACCTCCAGAAAGGCAGCAATACTTCAATTAGAAGGCAAATCCTTTTAAGCTTTCATTTGCATGCTGAGATATATTTTGTGTCTGATTATCTCTATCAAGACACTCCAAACTGCCTTTTTTATTATTAAAATAATTACAGAGAATAAAATCATCCGTCAAAAATATTTGCTTTTGTTTGCAGGATAGTGCATTGTAGAAAGAAAGTGTTCCAGGTCCTTCACAAACACTGGAGGTTATCTGGCGCAAGCCCTGCTCAAGCAGAGACTCCTAGAGCAAGCTACACAGGACAAAATCTAGGTATCTTTTGTAGATCTTCAGAGAGGAGACTCCATAACCTCTCCAGGGAACCCATACCAGTGGTCTGTCACTCTCCTGAACAGTAAAGCGCATCCTGACATAAGAAATGCTTCTTGATGTGTATACACATGGTAAATAAGGCAGACGTACACATGGTAAATAAGGCAGACATAATTGAAACTATCACATAGCTTGTATAGGATCACACAGCTTGCCAACAACATGATTATCTGATATCCAACTTCTCTTTGGCAAACCTAGTGGAAGTTTTCTTGAGGACACTTTCAGTTCAAACACAGTTGGATGAAAAACTGTGCTGGCAGCAGCCAACTCCTAACATGTGTACATCATATTACAAGCTACACAAACCAGAGGGTTCTATGCCAGTTGTCGTATGCCATCACTGCCAGATCAATTAATCAATTTTTCAGCTTACTCCTCAATGGCAGAGTAGACAAAGGACCAGTGAGAATAGGTCTGTTATCTGGATTAGTCACCCTGCTGAGCTATGCACAGGCAAAGGATAAACACTGAATAACCCAACCTTCAGTGTCAAAGCACAACTCAGCACACGAATTTTCATTGGATTTGTTCTTTCAAACACTGCTCATGTAGTTTCAAAGGAAAAATGAAGTCAACTTGTTGAGATAATAAGCACAAGGAGAGAATCATCTTCAAAATAGGTTTGCATTAAACAAATAGGGAACCTATGGTGAATTATTTTATGAGAAAGAATGGATAATAAATATCAAATGAAACTTTGAATACCGCTTTTTCCGAAATTCAATAAAATATACCTTTTTTAAAAAATCTTTTCCCTTGGTAGGAGGATAGGGTTAGAGATCCTTCAGGCAAACCTTACGCCCATAAATCCACAGGCCCTTATTGGATGCTCCTATGAGTGTAGAGGGAGCTGGCAGATGTTTTTGCTAGGCCACTTTCGATCATCATTGAAAGATTATGTGTCAATGGTTTATGGGCTGGTTAGGACTATTTCTGTGACTAATGGGGTGGAGGGACCCAGAAACCACTGTAAGTAACATAGGATACACCTCTTAATGACAGTTTTCCTCAGTGCAGGTAGTGGAGGTAAAATTGGCTGCACCAGTTTTAAGTATCATGGTTCAACTAGCCCTGGCCAGTACTCTGAGCACTGAACCTAAAGACTTCTAGCCTTTTGTTCTCCTGTTCCAATGGAGAACAATCAGTAGTGGGTCTCATCTGAGATGCAGGTGAAACTTGTATTAAACTGATTCCTCTTCTTGAAAAGCATTAATCCCTTAGAAAATTTATCTTTTTATACCAATATATATTTCTCAGATAGAGGTGGTTATTCACTGAAGATACTTCCTCCAGAAGTGTTAGCTGTCAGAATTTCTGCATGTGTCTTTGACATCACCAAAAAAGGAAAGGGGTGTTGCTCTAAAAAAGGGACTGATTCTGCTGCTACCTCATTACTGAGTCAGGAAAATCAACAAGGCTTTAACGATTAAACAGTTTTAATGAGAATTATGTTATCTGATACACTTTTAATCTCAAGTGTGAGCTTCATATAAGAATGTGAATGTATTCAAGAAATCAGATAGACTGGAGATCTCACAGAGCATAACTTCTGGCCGATTCAAAGACAGGTTAGTACCCATTTAAAAGTCATCTCTCACTAAAACCCATGTTCTTAATTTGAGTTTTACTAAATGGAATGATGGAACAAGTTCTAAAAGATCAAGATAAACAGATTTAAAGTATCAGTAGCATATACAAAAGGGAGCACCATTACAATCAGCATCAGTGTGCTGGTTCTCATGATGATATTGATGAATACCATGGACATTGATAAATGGCACTAAGGACAGCATTTCCTTGAAATCTTATTATTTGATCTTTACAGGACAACTAAAACACTAACTCAAAAGTGCAGACTGACTTTAAAAATTGATCTCGGAGAAGATGAGCAAATATTTGTGCAGCATCCCATGTCTATTGAAGTATGTGGACAAACCTGTTTTTCATCAAATGGGAGAGAGTCTCACTGCTTAGATCTATGACTGATTAATCGCCTCGGAACTCTAAAGACTGATACATTTATCCCTCTACATTTACCTCTACTTTTACTTCTTCTTGCTTTCATTTTCTGTCAACAGACTTCCTAATCACAAAGTTATTTTCAGGAATAAAATTATAAACACGGTGGTAAATTTTACAAGACAGGGGCGTATAGAAAATATCGCACAACCATTGGTAGAGAGCCTCGAGAAAAACAACTTTAAAACAACTCCCAACAATTAACAGCAGTGAGAAACATATTCTGGAGGAGGTGACTTTTGATATCATTCTGATCCTAAGAAACCAGGCAGGAATGCGTTGGCAGCGGATGTGAAAGGCAGCGCTGGCAGGGCGTCCCCTGTTTCAAAGTGCACTTTTCCTCTCCCACTTGCCACCGACCATATCCTGCTTTTACTTTTCTCGAGGTTCACACAGTGTAGTTTCCTTTGAGCACCGTATCAGCATGGCCAGTGCATAACACAGAGCCCAAAGGGAACACCTGCTGGCTAAACAGAATAGACTATCAAGGACAGCTTACTCTAAAAACTACCCATAGTTACAATTATCAGCAGTCCTGTGAGGCCCTCTTTGCTGAAGGCAGGCTGAACAAGATAATCACAGAAGTTTCCCATAGAGGTTTTGGTAACTTGGGTTGCTCAGTTGAAGCAGTTCATGTCTGCTTTGAGTTGTTTGTACTTGGCCCAGGGACATTGTGACCTCCTATCAACATCTAATACTTTTCCATGAGTATATAGTCTGTGCTACCATGCAAATTATGCTCATACATATCACCATGACCTCCCTGCTCCTGCAGCCATTTCCCAACAGCCTCTAAGTTTTTATACAATGGGCTTAGCATGCTGAAGCTGTAGTATTCTTTTTTCCATGCATTTTAATTGACAGCTGTTAAATTTTTGGTTAGATATTTAAGTCAGTAGATATGTTTCTTTACTGTGATGAGTAGAAGCTGATATAATACAGCAAACTGATCTGATATGTAAATTACAGTTTTTAAAGAGGTGGTTGTAACCACATACTTATTTGTTACATCAGAATCTGTCTACTTATTCTCTTATTCAACCATCTTTACATGTACAAAGAGATTTTCAATTTAAACTCATTCTTTTTGGGGTTTTAGATGTGTCTGGATTTTGAAGGTAGCTTTAACATTGACAGTCTTGGGTATTTCTTCATTGTGTGATGCCCTGAACAAGCATCTTCCAACATGTCTGAAGAAGCTAATATCAGTTTTAGGCTGCAGATACTATCTATCTCTTGGAAAATTTATTAAGTATTTGGGGAAAAAAATCTTAATGAATTTAAGTAGAATATTAATACTTAGACTTAATAATTGTTACTTACTTCTTAGAATTTGATATATAATTTATGAATCACCTAGGAAAACAAAAGGAAAAAAAAATGTTTTATGCAATTTTTATGAGTTTTAAGCAAATAATTCTCCCAGGAGATTTGAGGTTAAAAATCAATTCAGACACATGAAAAATCATTGTGAACACCTGCATATCTAAATGATACATATTAATGATGTACTTAAAAACGTGTTCTCTGTATTTTCCTGCTAAAATAAATATTTGTATGACAACCATTCTTCTGGATTCTGACAAATACTGGAATGAAACTGCCAAAATTCAGATAGCTCTTCTCACTTAAACAGATGCAGTAATTGCTAGAAAATTTCCTGAGAGAGTCAATTCTCCTGAGATTTCCTACATATTTGCCAATTAATACAGATAGTTGGAAAAGCAGCCAAATTTTTCAAATGCTTATGTGAAGCAAATCACTGAGACTGTGTTGGTTCATCCATTGCTAATGAGAGAATTAAATTTAAGCTTCTGTATGTATTCTGTTGAGGATATTATGGATAAAATCTGTACCTCTCTGAATGCAGGGTCCAATCTATCATTAATTTCAGTGGAACTGGAATTTCATCCTTTGTACAAAAACATTGTATAAATCTGTCATGGTTTTATGATTTTTNGGTGTTTGGAGATGACATTGCAGTCTGTTGTCTTTCCTGGAATTCAGCAATCCTGTAAGAAGAAAAAGTACATGCATTCTCTACCACAGTACACATTGTGGAAGATGTCGATTTGATCACTGCAGAGAAATTCTGCTCTACTTAAATAATGTTAAGAGTTGGTATAAATAACATGTAATAGATACACATGAAACCTGCCAAGTTATTAAATTCTGAAGAAAGAACTTTTTCTTTATTCTTCCCACATCAGTAATTTTCTATAATCATTTGTCACAAAGATACAAGCTCCATTATTCAAGACTTGGGCATTTTGATCCAATTGTCCTTATTCAGCTTTCATTTATTAATTGATATAACCAGCTGCTATTCAGGTTTTCCTATATATACCCAAAATTCGTCTTGGACATTTCACACATTTCATTAACTTGGCCTCTGAGGTTTGTTTTGTCCTATTTTTGGTCATATCAATTTCTATTCACTCTATTGCAGATTAATATAGCCTATTCATGTTACATAGTGATAATACTGCTTCATCTTCAAATCTCTTCCTCCTAAGATTCCATTGGTTCAAAGACTTTCAACTACTGCATGTCTTTGCAATGTCCTTCTGCATGAGATCATGAGCAGTGGATTGACTGTATTTTCCAGTCAAAATTAAAAACCCATTTGTTCAGCTTGACTTATGCTTACTGACAGCTCTGTGTATTTCTCACTGTGATGTGAATACATGAAGGACATAGTATAAAGACACACTGAATTATATTGTGTTGTGTGTTAAATGTGACTGGAGTAATTATTAGTGTCCAAGTTTTCATCCTTTTTTTTTAAATTATTATTATTATTAAGGTTGTTATACTAATGACAGAGATAAATAATACAACAATTTTATTAGTGTCTGTCTTACCTGAAATGTGAATACCAAATATAGGAATAAAGACTCTAATAATATAACATAAACAAAAATATTAACACTTCTTAACTGTCCAGGTGTAATTGTCAATAATGAAAAAAGAAAATATATGTGATGTTAATTATCCTGATTTACCTAAGTGCAGATCAGAATATTAAAAAAATGTGGGGAATGCTAGTAAAAAAAAAAATAAAATCAAGCAAGTTCACCATTATATTATATCATGTGCTATGTTGTATACTACATTCATTTTCCTCAGCAGTGTAACACTTTAAAACAAATAATGAAGTGTGGACCAACTTTGACTAAAATATGTCAAATAAAAGGTATTCTTTTTCTAATGTATTTACAGAAGGCATGTTTTCAGATAAACTCTTGTCTAAACCAATCCTAAATAAACCATGAGTAATCTTAATCTGTATATCTCCTTCCTAAAATTATTACTACTAAAATATCATTACTATTTTTAGTATTACTAACAATTATTTCCAGCAATATTTTGTTGTCATAGCACTATCTCTGGGTTACTGTTTCCATCTCTGAAAGAACTACAACATTATGTTGTACGTGTTATTAATCATAGCATTTTTCCAGCTGCTTGGTAAATCATAAAATTGTAGAATATCATGTGTTCGAAGAGACCCATAAGAATAATCAGGTTCTACTCCTCCTAAAGTTGAGATTGCAGCTTAACCTGTAGATTCACAGTTTCTATGAACATAAATTTATGTTAAGGGAGATGGAACTATAATGCATAACCAAGCATAGATGACAAAGCTCCATTAAGTGCTGTCCACAAATAGGCTTTCACTTTGCATGAGGTTGTCATTTCATTATTTATGACTATAGTTATTTCAGTGTCTTCTACATGACCTGCTTGAAAATAGACATTTCCTGTAGTTTTTTCTTACATGCTTGTTCCAATTCTACAGAGTGCTTAAATGCATTCTTTCAGGCTTTTCCAAGACTGTTCTGAAATTTAAGCCAAATTTTAACTAACCTAGCTGCACAGAACATGAGTGGAGGTAGGTTTATTTGTGCCTGCTCAGACTATGTCAGTAATACTTGAGGCCCCAATTGCTAAACTGACATCAGACTGACTAAAATTATTGCAGGCTGACCTAATATTGTGTGTTAAGAAATTTTGACAAGAAAGAGAAAAACAAAGTTCTCCAGAATGACTACTTGCTGCAAGAAAGGATCAAGAGCAGTTCTTACCATATAATTTAAATTTCTGAGATACAAAAAGCATCAATATTTTAAGTTTACTTTTTAAAATGCAATTGTTTAAAAATGATGGTAGAAAATGTGAAGTGTCCTTCACATTGAAAACCAGTAGTGATAGAAAAGTCACAGCACAAAATACAGTCAAAATTCTCAATAATGTATCTAACCAGAAGTAACACTGACAGAGATGTTTTTAGAACAGTACTCTGTGAGTGCTATATTTATGAAGAGGATTTCTTATTCACCCCAAATCAATTTGAAGGTAATTTCTAAGGAAAATAATTCTATTTTAAAAATACAGACACCAATTTAATACTGCCGGTATTACAAAGCTTAATTGCAAACCAGTTATTACTACTGGCTTATTTCTCACTCAAGTTGTTTTGAAAACTGTGTGAAATATTCAAAGCCCCCTTAGAGAGGTGCAGCTTCTCAAAAACACTATCATTCACATAGGTTAAATATAGCCTTAATTGCCAAATTAAAGCGCTGGTCATACAGAACTACAAGACACTGGCAGCAAATTGTCGAAACAATCAGAAGTAGCTTGGTCATGCTCCTAACATTCCAAAAAAAACATCACAGTTGTTTAAATTGCAAAACATCAGTAATATTTTTTCTTTAGAAATTTTTGTAATGGGAAGAAATATTCACTGAAACAAACCAAGATCACGTTTGATTTTTCATTTGGAGAGATATATAGAAAGGAAAAAATTCTTAGAAATCATGAAAAATGTAGAATAACGTTTTAAAAACAGCGAAATTATCCTAGAAGGAAAAAAATATTAAGCATGAATGATGCACTTAGCTTATAGTTACGTAGCATTTTATGCTTCAGATAAGACACTGACAAGAATTCTGAATATTCTTTCAAGTATTGGATCGCTAGACTAAAAAGTAATTAGCTGTTACTTTAGTAGGGGAGGTAAATGCTAAGATTCAGATTCTCACAGTGAACAGAGGAAAAACAAACAATAGCACGTTGTATCTCTCTCTTATACTTTCAAATCAAGTAGGAAAAAAAAAAGAAAAAGAGGCAGATCTCTGTTAATTTAAATACAACGTAGATTGATAAACAACCACAGGAAAACAGATATAATGTTTTTTGTACATTTAAGGATACAGAGGAAGGAAGTAAAGAACAATAACATGCGTTATTTGATGCTAATCATCCTCAGATATACATAGTTGAAGCTAAGCTAAGCAAATTTCTGTAAAAGCTATTCTTTCTTCTTCCTTTTACTGATTCAGACAAGAGAATCTGTAGTATCTGAAACTTTAAATCCTATTCCAGAAATTCTATTTGCCAAAGCCCTAGAAGATTTTAAGCAGGACTGAAATATCACCAAAAGGAAGAAAAATAAATAAAGAAGACAGACAAAAACAATTGGTTGGTTTAAAACATAATTAAGTTTATTCTTCTCTCTTTTTCCCAGAAAATAAAAACAAGCTCTGCCCAGACATGAAAAAATCCTTTTTTTTAATGACTCAAGTCCTCTGAATTTCAGGACCTTTCCTACACATCTGCGATGCAACATAAGGTTCAAATGACAAATAACCACACTAATAGATCAGCACGCACAGTGATGTATTATTCAGCTCGTAGCCCCTTCCTAAGCAATGCTACACACTGTTGGACTGTATGAAGACTTACTGTTACCCTGACAGCCTTAATTCGATAGAATTTCCTATCTTCTGGAAGCCCAGGTTGTGCCATCAGAGATGGACAAAATATTGTCTCTGTAGTTAAAAAGCTAACTCAACAATATGATGTATCTGAATGTCTTGGATAATTAAAAAAAGAAAAAAGAAAAAAAGAAAAAAGGAGCTGATGTCACCAAAAAAAAGCTGTAAAGATTCTCAGACTCATCTTGAGAGATTTAACTGATCAGAAACTGTGGGCAGTTGGGAGTACACTGAACCTGGAAAGCAACTTATGCAGATCTGACCAGAAAACTGGCCAGGACATGATTCTCTTGTTTCAGAAGAACACTGAGTAAGGGCAGAAGGAAAAGTGAAAGTAAATCGTTGACATCTTTGTGTCAATCCTATACTATTCTATATTTGATTTAATATCTTGTCTTTTTCTTAGAACTTCCTAATTTCCAGAACTTTTCTTCATAGTCAAGACAAATGTAGCCAGTACAAGTCAGCATCTGTTTGGCACTATATGTCTTCCAATGATAAACGGAGACAAGATAGATAAATATTTCTCCTTTTTTTTTGTAATTTAATAAAGTTTTAACCTATGGTCAAGCATACTTGTGCACAGGCAAATCGTATATAGAGTACATAGGAAAAAAATGTATTTCCCTTTTTCCATCAATGTTTGAACATTCGCTGTCAAGGGCTATCAATAATACCCTCCTCCGGATTGCAGTCATTCTTTAAAAGTCACGGAGGAGGAATTGAAACTTCATTAGGGAGCTACAGCAGATCTGTCCATTTTGTGTAGCAATATGGTAGCAGATTTTGTTGCGCAGATCAGTAATGGATTTGCTTGGTAAAGTTTTGGTAGCAGAGGATAGGAGAGGAGGGGCTGCAAGCTCTGTGAGCAGAGACCATCAGCTGCCCCATATTACATAAGAACTAGCTGCAACCAACTCCAAAATGAATTTGCAACTAGCCAGAGCTGAGCCAGTGAGCAACACTGACTGACACTGGTTGGGCATATTTGAGTGTGAGTTAAAAAGAGATGTGCTGCAGCTATGAGAAAGAGGACTGAGAAAATGCTGAAAGGAGCTATCCTGCACTCTGCAAGGTCAGTGCAGAAGGAAGGAACAAGGAGCTTCAGGCATGGAGTAGAAGATCCCTGCAGCCCAGGAGAGGCCCATGGAGGAGCAGATTTCCCCTGTGCAGCCCAAAAGCACTGTGCAGAGCAGATCTCCATGTGCAGCCGCAGAGAAGCCTGCAGCACAGCAGTGAGTAAAGCCTGAAGGAGGCACAGCACATGAATATCCCCTCAGGAGTAGCTCAGGCTGGAGATGCAGCCGATGGGAGCAGCCAGTTCTGGGGTGGGAGGACTGGGGTAGCTGCCACCCATGGAGAGCCATGTGGAGAAGTTTGCTCCTGAAAGGTGGGTCCTGTGGTGTATAGAGTGATGCTGAGGCAGTGCTTGGAAAGCTGCAGACTGTGGGAAGCCCATGTGGGATCATCAGAAGGATGGCATCCCCTAGGAGGGACCCCGCACTGAAGTAGGGATAGAGAAAGACAGTGAGGGAACAGTAGATATTATGGACTGGCTTCAGCCCCTATTCTCCATCCTCCTGCACCGCAGGGAGTGAGAAAGAGGTAGAGGAATCAGGAATTATGCTGTCTGAGAAGATGCAGGGAGATGGGAAGGTCTTTTTAACTTGCTTTTATTTCTCACTGTCCTACTCTTTTATTAATTGGCAACAAATTAAATTCATCTTCCTTGGGCTGAGTTCATTTCACCCATGATGATAACTGATGACTGATCTCCCTGTCCGTATCTCAACCGATGAGATTTTTCACCGAATAATCTTCCTTTGACTTGCTGAGGAGGGGCAGTAAGAGAGGAGTTTGGTGGACACCTGGCAGCCAGACAAGGTCAACCCACCACAACATCAAAAGTTTCAAAGGGAATCAGTGAGTGACCTACCCTTGAGGTGAATAATTCTAAATATCTGACAACTGATTTTTGGCAGGTGGCAAGCACACTCCTTTTAAAATCTCAAGTTTTAGAATGCTTTCCTCTCCTTTTCTTTAAACTAGAAAACCAGAAAGACACCAGGGATCATTGTCTTAAGTTTGTGGAGAGGTAAAAACTTCACAGTGGGGTGTGACTGGAAGAATTTTATTGCTGCATTATCATATAGAATGACATGTCCGCATTGTGAAGTACAGACAGAGTAAATATCTTACCCAAAGTAAGAGAACTGTTGATTAAATAGACCACTGGTACCACTCCTATTGCCTCAGCTTAATCATTATAGTATGTTTCTTTTATAGCTAAGGCAAAACAATGAAACCGTTACCTACTGAAAACATAGGAGCCAGTAGCTCATAATTGTTTATGAATATTACAGCCAACAAAAAATAATCCCTGATGTACTGCTGATTCATTTTCATGATCCACTGGCCAGCTGGTATGAGAAGCATCATTAGTGAAGCATGAGATTTCATGCAGTTTGGCCACCCAGCAGAAGCTATGCTTCACCTTATGCTGATTCTCTCTTTACTAGCTCCTACAGCCAGGAAAGTCAGTGTGTTAAGGACACATTAAAAGTAAGATATGTATATGTTATTCAGACTTTGGATATCACCGACAACTATCATATTGTTTCTTAGAGTGATGGCTTTCAACAGTGCGTTGCCCTGTGAAATAGAGTACAGCCACATACTGTGAAAGGAAAAATGTAAAATCAAAGGAGTTTTGTAATAGCTATTATTCAGTGAGGCCTTAGATATTTTCAACAAAAGCAAACCAGGAGTTTTTCTCTGCCATAAGAACACAGTACTGGAAAGAGATTTTATAAAGTCAATAACAACACTGAAACTACATTAAAATATTTTCTAAAAATAGTCGAATATATGCATGAACTGAAGTGCTTGGGCAAATGCAATGGATTTTTTAGGCATGCCATTGTTTTTACTGAAACTGAAGAAGAATAACTGACAAAATCATTTGGGTCCAGGCATCTGTGGGCCACGTAGCAAATGTAGATGCAATTTGTAGAAAAGTTGGTTGGAGGATTTCTGTACTTCATTTGACTTAGGATTGAAACAGTTATAACTCCCAAAGCTTACATCCGATTGAGTATTGAGAAGGCACTCACATCACTGCAGTGGAAGTGGACAATGCTCAAAATTTGGTAGGATGGATGCTTAGTTTTTCAAAGAAGAGTAGGTATAGAATATAGAAAACATATAATTTGGATATGATAAGTGGGACGATATGTAATTTATTACAGTGATTTCTGGAAGAGTGCTTTAGCTTGGTTGAGAAAAATCCAAACAGTAAGCACACAAAAAAAATTGTAAAATGTTGTTAATTAGCTATATGGAAAGATATACATTGCCTAATAAAATGTAGATATAATATTTATGCTGTTAGATATATTTATGTATCTATATAAATACATAATATTTATTGTTTAGATATCTTCTATTTGTTGATCTCAGTTTGTTCACAAGAAACAAACAAACAAACAAGCAAACAAAAAAACAGCAACACAAAACCCCGCACTTAATTTCTACAGAAATTAAGAGACAGCTTATACAGGAAAATGGTGTACGGAAAGAACAAATGAATAAATAAAAAGTATTTTATTTATTTTTTATTTCATTTAAGA
This sequence comes from Odontophorus gujanensis, assembly GCA_013399175.1. Taxonomy (NCBI): domain Eukaryota; kingdom Metazoa; phylum Chordata; class Aves; order Galliformes; family Odontophoridae; genus Odontophorus; species Odontophorus gujanensis. Next base: position 77,015 of record VXAB01008497.1, read on the forward strand.
GAAGCCAAAATTATTCATAGACCTCAACTGCTTTGAGGTCTACTATGAGACACAGAAGGATCTTTAGGCAAATGAAATGATTAAGTTTGCAAAACCAAACAAAAAAAAATATTAACATCCCAAATTCTGATTAGGCAGCACAAAGAGACAGAGAAAGTTAAAACCAAAACAAACCAAAACCTGAGCTTAGTTCACTGAGGTGCTGTAAATAAGGAACACTATATTTTGTCTTATTTTAAAGAATGTCTAGAGTATTTGAAGCATATGGTCTAAATATTGCATTAAGAGACAGTTACATCATAGAAAAATTGTGAGGTCATGTTACCCATGCAAGATCACATATGTCCGCTACTGATACACTGAAAATGATGATACTTATTTAAATCAAAATCTCAGCTAAAGTTATCTGAACAGATTAACACTGGTGACAGTAATGCAGTCCCTGATACTGATTTTCTTTTCTTCCTGCCTATAAAAGCAATCGTGTCAGAAAACTTAGAAGTTCACTGCCTGCTGAGTGCAACCCACTCACAGGCTGGCTAAAGTTTGTCTCTTTACTTGTAGGTGTCAATCACCACAGCAGTGAACCAACTTGTTGAACCAACAAGTAGAAAAAGAAAAAGAAAAAGAAAAAGAAAAAGAAAAAGAAAAAGAAAAAGAAAAAGAAAAAGAAAAAGAAAAAGAAAAAGAAAAAGAAAAAGAAAAAGAAAAAGAAAAAGAAAAAGAAAAAGAAAAAGAAAAAGAAAAAGAAAAAGAAAAAGAAAAAGAAAAAGAAAAAGAAAAAGAAAAAGAAAAAGAAAAAGAAAAAGAAAAAGAAAAAGAAAATATATATTCTGATCTGAAATACCAGGGGAAATAAGTTATAGCTTGGAAACTATGTCTGAAATTGAATTCTCTCTGAGGACCTCAATTTTACTGAAAAGTACCCTGACAATTTAAATGTCCACAAGTAACTAGTGTATCAGTTTTCACTTAGTAATGTTAAGTATAATTACAGTTAACACTATATTGTAGTTTTCACATTAAGTGGTGAATAATAATTGTTTGGGGTTGTTTCAGATTCTTTTCTGTAAGCCAAAAAGAACCCATCACAACTGTTAGAGTTAACATAAACCTGACAGAAATAATATTTGACGTAAATTAATTTTCTGATTTCAGCTGGCATAGAGATAATTTTCTTCCTAGTAGTAGCTGATACATTACTTTGCTTTGGATTTAGGACGAAAATAATGTTGATAGCATATCAACAGGAAAGAGAAGGCTCAGGAGAGACTTAATTGCTCTCTACAACTACCTGAATGAAGGTTATGGTGTGGTGGGGGTTGACTTCTTCTGCATAACTAGAGATAGGTCTAGAGGGAATGATCTCAAGTTGTG
>VXAB01008506.1:0-119232 GCA_013399175.1 Odontophorus gujanensis
GAGAAGGGGGGGAGAGAGATGAGAGTGACAGACAGAAAGAGAGAGACGACAGAGAGAGATATATGAAATAGAGAGTAAGAGAGGGGGGAGAGAGAAAGAGAGTGGAGAGAAATGGAGAGAGAGAAACAGAAAGAAAGATAGAAAGGGAGAGAGTGACAGAATGAGAGATACAGAAAGAGAGAGAGAGACAGTGAGAGAAAGAAAGAGATGGAAAGATGGATAAAGGGAGAGAAAGAGAAAAAGAGTGAAGGAGAGAGGAAACGATAAAGAGAAAGGGATGGAGAGTGATAATAGTAATANATGGAGAGAGAGAAACAGAAAGAAAGATAGAAAGGGAGAGAGTGACAGAATGAGAGATACAGAAAGAGAGAGAGAGACAGTGAGAGAAAGAAAGAGATGGAAAGATGGATAAAGGGGGAGAAAGAGAAAAAGAGTGAAGGAGAGAGGAAACGATAAAGAAAAAGAGAAAGGGATGGAGAGTGATAATAGATGTGTTTACAAAAAAAGAACGGCACAATTTGAGAAAAAGCTGTAATTTTAATAAATATAATAAAATTGTACAATTGAGGTAGACAAACTTTCTAAACGAAATCTGAGAGCTTACGTTTGGGAAAATACTGCAGGGGAAGCACACATGCTGAATCTCCACAGTAGCCGAGAGAGCGCGCTGAGATTGAGAGGCTGGCGTCCGGTCTGGAGCTCCTACCCTCTTCCTACAATTTATTGTATGAGATTTTGGTAGAGAGTTAATAAATGTGTATGTTGGGAGTAAGAAGCATAATGAGTCCTTTGGAATAGCAGTGTTTAACTGATGCTATTTTTTTTTTTTTTTTATGTCACAATTGTGTAGGGGTGGGTGTGGGAATTAATTTGTATTAAAAAAAGTCTATGTTTTTATTTTAACACTCTTAAAGTATCAAATCTATAATCTCCAAAGTACAGTGAAATAACCTTGAATAATCCTTGTTACAGCTTGGCTTCATCTTGGTTGAACTGCTAAATTGTGCAGTGGTTATTGCCTGTATATATTGAAAAAATAAATAATGAAATCTTAATCACTTCTTGTAATCTTTTGCTTTTGTAGGCAGCAAATACCATAACCTGTACCACTATGTGATTTGTGGCTTATCTCCTACTCAGAGTTATTAGATTTCCTCTCAGAGAACAGTTTTTTGTTTTCCTTCTTATATTTTCTAACTATGCATAAATGCACAGTGGAACATCAAAAAGAATTTAGGGTTCTGTGCAATGCTTTTGGAAAACTTTGGTTACTTTAGTTCCCTTATAATCATATCCATTCATCATAATCATTTCCATTTTCAGTTCAAATTAATTGGAAAATGTCAACTCTCATTTTCATTGAAAATTCCTACTTTAAATGAGACCAAAACAGGCTGTGAGCGTAGATAACTGCTTAAACTAGAAAACATTCCGAGTACAATGGTTAAGTGTTTACTGTAGGCAGAGCCTACAGCATTGCTGTTATTCACTTGTCAGCACGTGTAAAAGTAACACACATATAGGAGAAAAGTTCCTTGCTCAAAATGAGTTCTAGAAAGCATAGTTATATCTTGCCTTTTTGCTGATAACATCCAACTTTTGTATTTGCTTGCCTGCTGATTTGATCTTACCCAATGAATTCCCAGATTACAATTTCACAGAGCAGTTTACTGAGAAAAATTTCAAAACCAGTTACTTAGACCTTGCCAATTTACATGCATGTAAATTTTAGCAATTACTGAAACATTTTGAATTTCATATCCTCCCTTACTGTTGTCCCACCTCTCCCCAGTACTTTTAGTGGTGGTACTCATGTTACACTTGTCTCAGAAGTTAATCTCTAATTTTTGCAGACCCATAGGAGTAGCCTATATTCCACTTTTTGTCCTGTTAGACTATGTTTTGCACTCCAGACTTTCCTCAAGATCATGACAAACCTGACAAGAATGCTAAAACTTTCAAAAGTTGATAGTGACCAAAGAATACATTGAGATGGGTAAGAGTCACATTTCCTAATTTCATCTACTGCCACCACAGAATAAACAACTTACCGTCTCTTTTATCTGTGTGTTATCAGCCCCGCCAAGAAGATGACCTCCACTTTGTCCCATTAAATCTCATCCTTCAGTAGCTCTTTTAAGTCAAAGACAGTGTTGCTACCATAGATATTAATTTAAAGCAGCAATCCGTTTACAGTTTTTAACATCTAAAATTGATGGTAGACCTCCACTCTCTCTTTATGAAAAGAACTGGAAAAATCAGGTTGGAAACCTTAAGATATAGCAGTTCAATATCAAAATGGAAGTGCAGTTTTTCTGATAAGTTTATTCTCATTGCTTGACACTTTTACATTAAAAAAATATTATGTTTCTTTTTATTGGATTATTGTGGTCAATTAATGCTTTTGTAAAACTGCAACTAATGACAAAAACATCTATTTTGGACCTAGTAATTATTTAAACTAGTAATTCAAGCTGATCTGTGCAATCACATTGAAGTATTACTTACTGAAATTGCATACAGCTAAGTATTTCTGGGTAAATAAAGTATTATACTCAGGTTTTTTCAATGTTTATCATTTATTATAAAATATTTCATTTTCCTTCAAAAAGAGCTATAGTTCTATTCTGTTGAATCTTTTGGCTCAGAGCAGTGTTTGTATTACGCTAAAACTCCACTGTCCTGATACTAGGAATGAGAATATGTAGATTGGTCCAAAAGTAATGAGTCCTATTTATTTCCCTGGAAACTACAACAGACACAAAGAGGGCAATCACACCACTTGACAGAGCAAATTCTCAGCTATAAAAAACTGTTTTCCAATGCAGCCACCACCATTATAAATGATGAATATTTCTCATATTTTTATGATTTGTGGTACTTGCAATAACAAATAAAGGCACGTGGTCCAGACCCTTCAACTATGCAGTAACTTGAACTTGAGAATGCTGCTTTAGCTTTGGACAGAGAGTTCAGTGAGGCAACTCAGTCCCATCTAAGAGTCTTTGCAATATTCCTTTTTTTGTGCATGCGTGTAGAATTTTAGATTTCATTGCTTTTCTCAACAATTTTTAGACTGTGTAGGACATTTTGGAAAATATCCTCATGAAGATACTACTTAAGGTGTACTAAAGTGGGAAGTTCTGGAAAATGTCCTTTATGACCAGGTATCACTCATACTGCTATCACAAGGTGGTGTATTGGTGTTGCCAATTTTCTGTTCTGGTGACATCTTTAGCTAAGTAGTTGGTCCTTAAGAAAAAGGAGGTGCAAGGACCCAGGGAGAGAAAGCTGAGTCACATCAGTGGCTGGCATTACGCTCACGCAAAGGGAGATGTCAGATTATCTTAACTGATGGTTTTGTTTACCTTGTGTTTTCCTATCAGAGTTCTATGAGGGAGATTTTTCTGTCTAGAAACCTACTTCTCTTTGAAAGAGATTTTATATAATTTCTTACATTTATCACTACATTCTTAAGCAAAACAAATATCTTTTAAGTTGTAATAGCAAAGTCTTTTGAGTCAGCTAATAGCAAACGGTTGGGAAAGCAGCTAGGTATAACAGAAGCTGTGCTTCTCAAGTGAAGGTAAAAGCATGCTACTTTGTTCAAAACCATCGTAGAGGGAATTAAAAGGAATACGACAACACACCAAGTGCCATTACCATGACAATAACTAAACACACCACACATGGTGCTGAAATACTGGACTGTGGTGAGCACAATGCTTTCTTTCTAAGTGTTCAGAGTTATTTTCTGTGCAGTCGTGTACAAAATTCCACTTCATATTAAGCACTTTCTGTAGTACACCAATAAATAAATAACAAATACTCCTTAGCCATCTACATTACATTGCTCTGAATTACTGTAAATTTTTCACATAATTCAGTTGCTTTTGTGTTCTGTTCACTGTGCGATCATTTGCACCACAAATCATTTGTTGCACCTGCTCTCCTGAGAACTTTTACTCCCCGCACACACACATCAAGCTTTTGATAAATTTCTGGAATAATTTTTCCTAAATTCACTGGATTTCTGTCAAAAAGCATCACTTGCTATGTCTGAGTGGCATCACTTGCTATTTTTAAGTCCTTTAAACTGCCAAGAGTCAGGGAAGTGTATTTCTGAGAAAGTGGAATCCCTGTAAGTACTTCTGTGATGCAAAACAAACAGAAATCATCAGAATTCAGAAATGAATCTCTGCTGTTTTTCCAGTAATGGGGATTTGATTGGAAAATAAAAATAAAAATCTAGACAACAAATCTTCCATTACTGGTGCACTGAGATCTCAAAAGCAACATGAAAACAGCTCAGTTGGATGAGTAAACTGAGTTCTTTCCTACAGGGAAGATCACACCTAGCAGAGTACCTCCAAGAAAATACATCCCTTCCTGTGCTCCTTTGATTTATTTTTGTATCATGCTCAACAATAGCAGTTTTCACTTTCATATCTCTTTGTTTGTTCATTTTTCTCGCAATAAATTCATTTGCCACACACAGCAGCTTCTGCTTAATGTGCTTCAATGAATTGCTCCAATCATTTCTGTCTCAGACATATCCAGCACCTCACTTCTTCCTTCTGTTCCTACAATCTAATTGTTCCTTCAGCATTGCTTTAGAGGAGGAAGCTACAAAACTTCTGACCCTGTGCAATTTCTCTGCTTCAACAGCCCTTCCTTGAATATTTTCCATGTCAGTAAATCAGATTCTTCTTGCTCTGTTTTCCCAACATAAAGGGAAGAAAGGAGAAGATAGAGGCAATTCTCAAAAGTGGTGAGAATTCATCAGTCACCCAACTTTGCTGCTTTTAATATCACTGCCAGATTTATGAGAACCTGAAATGAAAATGCAGATTTGTACACCTGAAAAGAAGGTGCAGAAAGGGTTCACCAGGTAGGTTGTATTTATTTCTTACTTAGTAGCTTTGGCTTCTTATGGAGTTTATGTCCATCTAACCACACAGAACAGTTCAAGTACTCCCTAATTCAACAATGGAAGTTAAGCCTACTCACTGTAATCTTCCTGGCTTTCCAAATCCATAAAGCACCACAAAAATTACTGCACATGTGTTGAGAGTATAATTACAAAAACAAAACATTTGCAGAACACCTGTAAAAAAAAGCCAGTTCTCATTTGTAGTAACCCTTTTCTTCCCTACTGATTTGTAACCACGGTCTGAAAACCAGAAGCTTAAATAAGCATTTGCTTTCCAAGAGGGGAGGATAGGAACTGTGAAAACAGCATTGTTCACTACATAATTACTCGCATTCTGAAATCACAGATACAAGGTTGACAATGTAGGACACATCCTCCAGCACGCTCACTAATTCTTAATATGAGCTAGATCTGACACAGAAAATTAACTTCTTCTGTTGGAATCACATTGGTTGGGCCACTGAGGTTAACGAGGCTGGGGTCAATGCCCAGTGTTAGAAAACAACAAAAACTAACACAGGGAGACTTAAGGCTAATCCATGAACACAAACTTAATACAGTCTTCTTTCTGCCCTGTGACTCAATACTTTTCTTAAGAAAAGTCCTGGAGAGGTTAACAGCTGGCAGCCTTTTAATGAAATGACTAAATAATACTTACAAGATCTGCTCCTTAAATATAGATTCATTATATAAATGTAGCATTAAATGTGTTTTATCCAGATATATCTACAGTGCATACATATTTATACATTTTATTAAATTAGATATACAACCTACAGAAGTCATCTTATATTCCACAACTTAATTTCCACTTTACACCTGATTTTAGAAAGGAAAAAGGCAAAGTGGCAAGCCCTTTTGCCTTGTTAGTTATGACCCTAAGCGCTGTTTTTGACAGCCAGCTCTGTTATTTCACACCCAGACACTTGCTCTAACTGGGGGCAGGAATAAAGCACAGAGCTGTCGAGCTTAAATGTATTCGGGAATCTTATTTTTGTAAGAGTCACACGGAGAAATGTAACCTGCCCTTTAGCTCCCAGTTCTGTAAAATTGCCATCATAACGCTGAATAACAGTATTAAGCAGTCTCTGTGAGATAGTGGAACAGTGATCTTAGACACTGGGAATGTTATGGTTATAGTTGACTTTCACACCCACACTGCCAGACATCCACAACAAGCAGCGTGCCCATGAATCAGCATGAAATTCAGAATGGCTCTCACCCCTACAGCGTGAATGGATAATTCACAGCTCTGAGGTTCTCCAGACCCTGAGATCATCAGGCAGGAGCCCCAGCAGACCCAGCCTGGCTGTGTGCACAGCTTGGGTTCAGGAGGCAGGCACACGCAGTGTGAGAATTCAGCTCCGGTGCTAAGTGTCACTACTATACTGGTATCAAGAGCAAAGTTATTTTTTCTCTAATCTTGGGGGAACATCAGCTCCCAATCACACGTGCTTTCACCTGTTGTCAGCGACACGCTGATAACAAACTAGTACTGCACATCAACGAGGCTACAGGTGTTCTTCTGGTGAAACAAAACCACATACAGCAGCCTGCAATTGTATTTGGCCTTGCCTCAGTGTTGCCATTTTAATAGATGGCAATATCTCACAGAGAAATTCAGTGAATCATTTAGATTGGAAAAGACCTCTAAGATGATCAAGGTCAACCATAAACCTGACCTACCATGAGATGTGTGGACGTGGTATTAAGGAATGTATGGTGAGTTCTTGCACACAGTATGGAGCAGAAACTTCCAGAAATTATAAGTGCTAGTTTCAGCAATAAATCCTTGACCAACAAGAGAATAAAAAGTATGCAACCGAAAAGTATTTCGCAAATATAAGAGACGTGCTGTCTTTTTCTTCCTCTCCAAGATGCAGTGATTTTCCATGGAAAAAGTTTCCACTTATTACAGGAAGCAGATAATGCTTTGTAGTCCTGCAGTTTTGGTTTTCACATTAGCAGGAGACTGTTCCTCTAAATGGCAAAAGCTCTAATGAGAATACACCAAATTTCTGGTGTTCCCTGTTACTATGGTGAATATCACTATTTTTGACAGAAAACCAGTACTGCTGCAGCCACGCTTTTGGTGAAAGGTACTAGAAATCCTTTAAGAACTTAATTTTGTTTTCCAAAGCCACGTGCACTTGCCAAAGAAGTAAAGTTTGTGACAGGATATCAGTAGAGGACAGTTTCTGATGAGACAATAGAAGACAGTAGTTAATGTCTCACATCTGCAACTTTGAATTAGCAAACACTGGAGTACTAACCACTGGCACAATAAACAGTGGCTAGTACAAGTCATACGTGCTTTATAAGGGAAAACCACACCCCCTAGAGTGTACTGCACTCATTTCTGAAAAGAGCAACAGTATTTTTCACAACCTTCTAAGGCTAGGCTTCAACTTTCTGCAGTAAGACTTCCTATTGAGTTAAACAAGAGTTTTATCCAGGTACAGCAGACAAATTCCAATCTATCAAATACAGATTCCAATCTATCAAATACATATACTTACTTTTAAGTCTTAAAAATGGGTGGAAATTTCACCATCATGATCAACTCTTGACTAAACGATTGGACTGCTTTCCCTGCATCTCATGCAGCTTTCCTTTGCAAGAGGAGCACATGAACAACTGTAGCCTCATTTGCCTCTTTCTGCTGGGACATGCAATCAACTCATTGCTATCGGGAAGACATATTCACAAGGAGTGACACGTTGGCCACACCAGTATGACCACAGCTTTGAACACTGCAATGAAAATCTTTTTGATGGATGCCTGGGATCAGTCAGGCACTCCTCAATTGTTTGCAGCTTTCAACAGGGAGATTATTGGGTTGACAGCCGGGCTTAAATGTGACCAAGGTACTTTTTCCCGCGGTTGGGAAAAGTCTAGCATGGAAACGCCAAACAAAACCCAGAGGAACTAAGAAAACAAAAACTAGCAATTACTGGACTGTGCATGACTGAACACAATTTCAGGTAATTCACTGTCAGACTGCAATCTTAGGAAACCTGGGCCCTTTGAATACTTCAGGCAGCTGCCACCACCTTCAAATCACATAGCTAGAAAAACAAAACGTGTACAGATCTCACTAACTTTGTTTCTTAGTTATCCAGGAGAACTTTCCTGTGAACTTGCATGGGGTGAAATCTCTGCTGTTATTGGTCTCCATGTTATTAATATCAAGTTTGTGAGGCAGAGAATAGTAAAGCAAACAAAGCAGGATTAAAAACTAAGCCCCAAACATCCACAGAAGTGCTTGGCATGAAATTACAGTCAGCAAAGGCATAATATGAGGAGAAAAGAAAATTTCACTTCAAGTAAGTGACTCATGAACACCTCTGATGATGGAGAGAGGCACCAGGTGAGCACAGCCACAGGCTGCTAGCTCCAGACCTGTTTTTATCTAAACCTGGCAAAGTCAGTATTTTTGAAACTGACTGTGCTACGCTGAAAGTGCAGCTCACTGAGCTGTTACTCATTTCCTTACACTTATCATCTTTTTCTTCTATAATTGTTTCCCTGTCCTTAGCTTGGGAAGATATTACCATGTACCATCATTCTGCCAGCAGAATATTTGTTCCTCTAAGGAGTAAGTGGCACTACTTCTAAACAAAAAGGTCTCTATTGAACCATTACAGATGCTCTTTTAACTCCATTACAGAGCAGTCAGCCGGGAACAGAAGATGACTTAAGGCAGAAGAACTCATGACCCACCAGGAATGCTACCTTATTTCCAGCTGTGGAGCTGTGACCCCTCAGGAGCTGAACCATTTAAGAAGTGCCCAGCTGTCACAGAATCTGTCATCCGAATGCTGCTCTCTGTCTTCAGAAGAGCTCTTTCATTCGCAAAGATACTAGCAGGGAGTTCAAGTGCCATCAATTTCTCTCTGTTATCTCTTGCATGGCGGTTCCATCTCTTCCAGTTAATAAGGTTAAAATAGAGACTGACAGCGAAGTAGCAATAAATTAAAAGAGAAACTTCAGTTATTGCTATTCCAGAGTTTCTGCTAAATGCACCATCTACTCCTCTAGATTTCACTTCAAGTCAAAGACTCTAAATGTTAGGAGAAATAGCATCACCACATGCACACTACAAATCCCCGTCCTAATCTTTTCATCCAACAAATGAATACAAATACCCATGAAAGAGGCTGTAATAATTCTGATAAAGAAATAGATAGGGAACCAGCAGTAAATGACGATCAGTACAGGAAGCGTTAAAGCATCTTATTAAAAATATTATTAGCATGCCACTTCAGAGTTATAAAGCGTCTCTCAGTAGATTTCACATGCTCCTAACACACTCAGACTCCCCTGAGCTCAAAACTTTCCATAGCACACTCATTTCCCCTCTCAGTAGTTTTCCTGCCTGTTCATTCTTCCTGCAAGAAGGTCCCCAAGGCTCCCTTTCAACACAGCATTTCTGTCTCTGGCCGGTTTTCAGAAAAACAGCAAGGTCCCTATCTGTGGCCTGTTCATGTGACAATCCATGCATCTGTGCAAAAATAAGTACCCCATAACAGCAACACCACGTCTGGGAGATGTAGAAAACCTATCTGTCAGTATGTCCCATCCCCTCACTTTCCCAGGCTGCCTTTCAGGTCTTCATTCCCTGCCCTCTTCAGCAGGCTCTCAGTTGAACATGAGACTTGCAGAGATGATGTTACAGAAGCAACAAATTAAGTTTTCCCTTACTCCAACCATAAAGATGGATGTAACTCTTGAAAATCAACTCATGGATTTGGAGTTAATAAGTTCACCATTGACTCTCTGAGTGGTATGGCTCTCTTCAATAAACTCCTACCACCTTCAAATTCTGCATGTGTAAATAGAACCCATTTTCCCATACGTTTCGGCTGGGAATGATGAGTCTATACCATAAACATGCATTTGAACTGATCTCATTCATGCAGGGCTTGTTTTGCTCTTCCTCTGAAGAGCCAAAAAACTGGTTCACTAGTTTTTAAACAACAAGGTGGTTCCTTCCCAAATATATAGAACAGAATTTTCTGCAAGATATCTTTGCTGAATGCTATACAGCAAGAAGAATTAAAATGTACAAAGATACAAATGAAGATTTAAAATAATCTAAACAGAGTTCAAATGAAATGAGACTCTTGTTTTGTATTTTTACTAAAGGTAAGTTGGGATATCAGAGCCATGGCAGGTATTACTGGGGAATAAGAGAATAAAGCCACTGCAGCCGAATTGTAAAGGATATGCAAAGAGGTATTTGAGATAAAAATAATTTTGGTCATAAAATCTGGAAGGATTGCTAGTACTGGATAAGCAAATGTTTTACTGGACATAAAGAGAAAACAACAGCACCTTGCTTTTGTTTTTACAAAATTCTTATTTCCAGATCATTCCTTGCTACTGGAAGGAAAAAACAACACCAACTCATATTCTGACTACAAAAAAAATCTGATAAATCCGTTTTTTTCATTGCAAAGTTAAACCTGCCATTTATTCTCCAAGCATCCCTTTGTCTAAAAACAAATACATTGTTTAGACTAACAGAACAGTTTTTACCAGCTATTTGGTATTCATATACAAAAAAACATAAATTCAAAAAAAGGGAATGATACATGAAATCTACTGCTGTGACCCACAGCTCAGAGCCACATTTTCCCCCTTCCGTCCCACACAAACCATGTAACACTTATCTTCATTGTAAACTATTACAGCAGACCGGATAAATGAAAAAGTTTGGCTGACTGGAAATTCTACTGGTACACAAAATACCTTTACAATATATTACACCTTCCTATTTCGATTAAACTTATTACTTCATATTTCAAGCAGAGGTAAATATTCCCCTAGTGGGAAAATAATGTCTATTTGTGTAAGACTTAATGACATAAAGTAAATTGCACTGTTGGTTTGAGTTAGACATGCAATACACTTCAGTAATGTGCTATTTCCTTCTGTATATGATGCAATTCTAAGGAAAACATGATTAAAAAAAAATTGCTTGAGATTTCCGTTTATTGCTTTAAAGGTTATTACTCACATCAGCACTGTACTATTTTTCCCCTCATCAATTTCCATTATCATTTTGATTCAGAGTAGTTCTCTCCTTACAGGTTTGCCCAACAGATTTTAAGTGAATATAGTACTCTGATTAAAAAGAAAGTAAAGTAAAACAGAGGCCTGCTGATTCAAAACATTTTGAAAGATAGTTCAGTTAACAAGATCCTTGTTTTTCACATTTTCATTGAATGACATTTTGCCCTGAAATCTCTACATGCAGTCTTCTCCAATCGTTACCGTAAATTAACTTCTGCCAAGAATTTTTCCTTTTTAATAGAAACTATACAGTGAAATCTCTCCTTTCCTCTCCAATGCTCATTTTCCAACCTCATAGCAAAGAATGTTTGCCTTTCTAACAAAATAATACTAGATATACAAATGCCAAGCAAACTGCAATACAGGAGAAACACAGAAATTAGGGCTGTTTGTGATTAGTGTGCAATTCAGATTTCCAGAGCACTCGTTGAAGAACCAGACAGTGGCTATCCCACGTGTGTTATACCACTTGTTCATCTAAAACTGGTTCCCATACAGTCAAGAAACTAAATGAACTGAGGACCTCTGATAAGAAACTATTTTCCACATAGACATAAAATAGTCTATGATGCTTTTACAACAAGTCCGTTAAGAAGAGGTCTTTACACTTTCATTTTTTCATAAGTACTAGTTAGTATTCAAGCAGGATTTTAGGATAATAATATGTCTCATTTTTTCACTTACTGAATTTTGCCACACAGATTTGCACTGAGTTTAGTCTGCATTCTAGTCTAGTTTATACTACAATTAATTCCTTATTCTAGCTGTTTATTCATGCATTTTTTTACTCCTTTCTGCATGTCTGCCTAGAGTAAGGAACTCTTAACATTACCAAATATCTGAATGTACAGAAAAGCTTAGGTTGTATTCTTGCCATATTGCTGTATATTGTTCTTTACTTGAAGGAATAACAACACAAAGTCAAGCATATAATGCAGACACTCTTAAGTATATTCAAGCAAAGTTCATTACTGAAAACATAATAAAAGAAAATAAAACAATTCTGACAAACAGTTGTCAGGACTGTTGTAGATAGGATTTGTGTGAGGTCTTCTACCAACATCAGAAGAAACATCTGTCCTAGAGCAGACCAAGGCAGAAATAAGACTAATACTTGTAATGGCTTCCCCAGTTGTGTTCTAAGTATCAATCATTCTCAGCTAAGGCACCGGGTAAAGCTATCATTCACTTTTCCACTACAAGAAGGAAAAAAAAATGAAAATTTAAAAAAGGCTTCACACAACTGAGAACAAAAGGTTCCAAAATAAACGAGTAAATAAATAAGAACTGAGTCACCAGCCTGGGAAATGTAATCATTCCATTAAGTCCGTATCTTAAAGTCCTATGTGCCTGTATGTGCAGAATTATAATAAACTCAGAGTCTGGAAAATAAGCTTACAGCTGTAATACTAAGCTGGCCATTTTGGGGCAGAGAGAGAGCACTGCAGTTCCTGAGAGACGTAGCTCTCCACAGCGTAGCTTATTTCTGTTTTACACAGCAAGATTTGTTTGAGCCAACTCAACCAGTACTTGCCACATGTATCACCTGAAAGCCTCCTATGGACCCTTCCAAACACCTGTCCAGGGTTGCTTTCTACCCATCTGAACTATGAATCATAATTTTCATACAAGTTCCACCTTGATAAACACTGTTTTGTAGATTGCATTAAAGCAATCTGCTTTGTTGGGATAATGCAGCGCAATTTCGCAGTGACAAGAGAGTTAGAAAGCTCTGTTATAATTCTGGTGAGCATCTCTGAATCCTCCTAAACGTACAATATGGCTGGGGATTTCTTGTTGGTTGTCTGTTCCCAGGCTGTTTTCTGTACCTGGCAACTCCAGGGTGAGTTCCACTTCGCACTGCAAAAGCAGTCATCAGTTCACAGATACAGTTTGAAGGACTAACGCTTCTTCCTAAGGGGCAGTTACACGTGGAGGGGAAAAACAAAGTGATTCACTGAAGGTAGCACTTCCCTAATTACATATTCAAGAATTTAGTCACCTCTAGGTGATGCATTCCTTTATTACACGCAGACCCATTTCTGAGTTTCAGTAGAATTGCTTCCTATTTGAAATCAGTTTAACCTAAATTCTTTCTTTCCAGCTTTATCCTTTGCCTACTGGAAACACACAAGAGTAAATACAGCCTTCTGAACTACTGCAAAATTCTGAAAGGATTAAGTAAAAATCTGTGCAAACATAATATCGTTATACATTTTCTCAAGAAGGCTGATAGATTATTAAGTGCTCTATGCTTTTCTGACTAGGGAAGCAAGCTAATTTGGGACATGTCTCAGCTTACATTAGCAGGATTTTTATACATTTGCCTCGTCAACTGGATTAGAAGAAAGAGCAAAGAGAGAATTTTTTAGGTAGCGCAACAGCAAAACTAATGAAAACTAAAAATAATTTCTAAAAGCTGGAAAGATTACTTATATGTGAACAACTGCCAATGTACAGTAATTTACAATTACTAGATGAGGTTTCTATCACCCACACAAACTCCCTTCAGACCAAATGAACAAAACAGCACATGGATGTTTATTTTAAGATAGAAGGTAAAATGTCTGCCTTAGGAAAAAAAAAAAAAAAAGTAATATATCAAAACCACAAAAAACATTAGTGGATGTAGCACATACCCACTAATTTATAAAATACTATCAATTAATAGAAAAAATAAGCATACTCTCAAGCTTTGTGTATTCAGGTATCTCTCATGCTTGGTGCAGTTTGAGATGTAACCCAAAAAGTGAGCTTTGGGAACCAACAGATACATTATTTTGTGGGATGAAAGGGAACAAATTTCTGCAGACACTTCTAGACTGGAGCAGTTTCGGGGCTCCAGACCTCTGACAACACAGCTGCTAAATACCTTGAATTCCCTTGCACAGTGCTCTCTAAGTTTCACATGACCCTACAATGTTACTGCAAGAGACATTTTTGCAGACTTCCGTTCAGTTTGCTCACTAGTTGTATGATATCAGACCTGACCCCTCTCTCATAGGATATATTCTTTAGGTTACTTAAACATTCTGTATGTTAAGAAGTTCTTTAGCTTGGCTTTTCTGCAAGTTTGTTTGGGATTATATTCTTTCCCTTCTCTTAGCAGATGCCAGGAAAAAATAAATAAAAAAGGCAACCGCTCATTTTTTCCTGGCATTTTGATATATGGTTACTCTCTTTTTACTCTCTAAAATTCATGACTGCTAGGTAACTCTCTTCAGATGTGAAGGAAAATTTTAGTGACCCACAGAGCCTGGAATTTAAATTTGTTTATTTTGATTAATTCCAAGTGTGACCATTGCTGCTCACCGCAATTTAACACATACTGCACTTTAATACAGCTTAGCAGTAGGCTCTAGCTGCAGTGAACAAATGACCATATTGAATGGTCCGTTCAAGTCACTGACTTTTCCTATTTTTTCTTGGTCACACAGAGTACCATATGCAAAGGACTGAAGGCTGTTCTTGGACTTGTGAAGCTTGCAGTATACAGCATTAAATTAGGTGATGCTCAGAACTTGTAAGTCTCTTTTCACATTGCCAAGCTGCAGAAGCTGAAGTGTAAACATTTGTTGGGTTAAGAATTCCATTCATTTTTGTATTGAATTTGTATTTTTTATTATTATTATTATTATTTTAAGTTGAGAATATTCGTCCAACTTAATGGAAGATTTTT
This sequence comes from Odontophorus gujanensis, assembly GCA_013399175.1. Lineage (NCBI taxonomy): Eukaryota > Metazoa > Chordata > Aves > Galliformes > Odontophoridae > Odontophorus > Odontophorus gujanensis. Next base: position 14,691 of record VXAB01008506.1, read on the forward strand.
AACACCACAGGGAAAAACTGCTCTGATCTTAGGGTTCCAAGTTGGTTTGGAACAGTATGTTGGAGCAGTATGTTGATTCATTGGTGATGTAATTATTTAGAACAAGTAAGCTCTCACCGCAGAATCAATTTCAACAATAAAAGAGCTAAAACAAGGTATTCAATGTGTACAAAAAGATATTATCTGTAGCTTTCTGAACAGCCATTTGTAAGTAAGCCCATGAAGTCCAAACCATAGAGCTACATTCACATACTCAACTGACATGAAGTGATTTCATGCAGAATACATCTTATCCCTGATGCCTTCATCCCTAAGCAAAATAAAACTGACACTATACTAACCACTATTTTCCATATGTTTCATCTGAAATGGCCACATGCAGCTGTTACTTTTGCGACTGGATATTTTTTACTCATATTTGAAGATCTGAGTATCAACACAAGCTTGGCAAGTATTTGATAATGAATAATTTCAGTATATATCCAGAAGAATAATTAAGGTGAATTAATCTTTAAATCAAATACAGTATTTTTTGAAGAAAAAGTATAAATGCATATACCAAAAAAATTACACTCAACCTCAGCCAACTTTTTTTTTCATCCATTATAAGCTTTTGCAGGCAATCTACATTAAAAAGGACAGAATTTTAAGTTGTTTGCCACAGGTACAAACAGCATTTCTTATTACACTATAGCACTTCAGGGAAGACACGTTCAACCTATATATAAAGTTCCAGCACTGCCTGGATTGAGTGAAAATCAAGCATTTGTCTGACTTCCTGTACTGGACTGCACTTGCTGCCAGCATCCTTGGGAACAAGGCCAGCATCACTCACATTGCTGCAAACAATTCTGCAGTTCTCAGGAAAGCACAGCTTTGTTTCTAGTTCATTAAACATCTTCCCTACTGCATTTTTAAGTCTTTTATCCTCCAACAAAAACAGCACCAAACATCATAGTGTTTATCTGTATTACACCTTTTCACAGGGTCCAAAGAACATGTATTCTTTTATTTCTGTTAAAAAATGAGTCATCACGTAAAGCATCAGCAGGAAGCTATTAAAGAAATGGCAAAGCATTATTGATCTTACTGTCTGGAAATCCATCATACTCACAAATCCTGTTAGAAGCCTGCTTAGATAATAAGATCTCAAATGACCACTGCTGGAAGTACAACACATATATACAGATGCAGCCATACATTTGAGGACCACCATGGATTATACACTGATAGTTTGCTTCAAACTTTCCCATGTCTACTTAAACACCAAAGTTCTGGGGTTACTAAGTATGAATTTACAGCAATCTATAAAGACTATAATCTGTCAATGAAAACTTACTTTCACAAAGATTCTAAATATCTCTTCAGTCTATACTGCATGCTAATGTAATAGCCTGATGTGGTGTCTGGGTATCAGAATATCCATCAGTTCCAACATTTCAGAATAAATTAGTATAGCTTTTCAGCATCTAAGGACTTTAATCTTCACTACCTTTAATAAGCAGGAGAAGTAAGGATGGCCATGCCACCCCCGTGTTCCAGCCCAGGAATCATCAAATATAGGGTTAGAGAAGAAGAGTGCCCCTGAATCAACAGCTGCAATGCATTCTGCTGCCCAGGTATCTAGAAATGAGATTTTGTTTTCATCCTTTTTAAAAAGACTTTGTTGTTTGTTTTTGTTTTTTTTTTAAACCACATTTTAATCAGCATTTGCAGGCGATGCACCTATCTTTCTTCAGACAACTTTTTACACACTGGATTAGGGGGTATTTCTGAAGAGAAAAAGGCTTATCTTCAGATGTTTACAGAAAGCTTGCTTTCAACAGAGTTAGAAGAAAGATTCTGAATGGTGTGAGAAAGGACAGAGTTCTTCATTAGCTGGAAACAACACATTTCAGGTGTACTACATCTCTGCAGTATTCTGCCATCCATTCATAAAGAATACTTTTCCACTTCCCTCTTAAGAAAGATCAAGAAAGATCCAAGACGTACTTCGGCTGGTCTGAGGATGTACAGAACTCGGTCTAATTGCTATTGTTAGTGCTTAATCTTCATATAGAAATACAAGAGCAACCAGATGCAACGTTACTCAAGACAGAAGAGAAATTCAATTCTTTTTCTGCATGACTTTTGAAAATAATAAAATGGAAGATTATGTTCATTATATTGGTGTGTTTTCCATTGCTAAAGAGGATTAAAAATAACAACCACATCAAAATACAGACGGTGATTGGTTGACAATCGAACTAGATGACCTTAGTGGTCTTTCCCAACCTTAATGATCCTATGATTCTGTACTGTTAAGACAATACGCAGATATTGTTAGACAATATTCATTTAAGAGTGATTTTTACCAAGAAACTACCACAAAAAAGAAGCTACCACAGTAGCAAAACCTCCACAAAGGAAGACCTTAAAACTTTTTGAAATACTGTACTAAATTAAAACATCTGTGGCCATGTGCCTGTAATTTTACATTTGGACAGATTACTTGAGTGAAATGCAATCAACTTTTAAAGACTTCACTATGGTTCACAGATGCTAAAGCAATCATAATTAACATCTGCGTTGTCATTTCTTACACACCAAGTTTGTATTCAGATCTGATTTTCAGACTTCAAGGTCAGGCCTTTGAATGCTGAAATCTCTCGTCACCAAATATCTAGCACGATTAAACTAAAATGCTTAAACATCTGGTTAGACTAAAATACAGTTGTTCAGCGAGTCTTAAAAAATTAAAAAATAGAACTGATTGCAGATTTGTTAACCTGAGGCAATAATTTGACTGTTTATCGCAATTTCATCAGCGTATCTTTATACGTTGAAGAAAGCAGACGCTAGATTACTGCTTTAATCAGCATCATAAAACATCCTGCTTCTCTCTGCTTCCTAACAGCTGGTTTAAAAAGGTTTATTTGATGCTTAAATTGGAAGATCTCCAAGGACACTCTGAGCTGCCACATCTGTACAGTTGGACTTTCGAATCAGGTTGGGAGTCGTAATGAATCACTAACATAATTTCTCAAAGCATAATGTTTTCTATGTAATAAAATAAAAAATCATCATCAAGATAAATTCTTATCTTCAATATAGGAGCCTACTTGCTTATCATTTAACATAATGTGAATTATATCTTGTTTTGCTACCATAAAGGAAAAAAATGTTATTTCTGTTACAGAAATCAACTTAAAGTCTAATTCCTTAAAAGAGAAGCAATATTTCACTGTCTATGAATAATGCTGCTAAATTGAGAAAACTGTGTGAAAATTCACTTTTTTTAAAGAAAGAAAAAAATCCCACAATCTCCATTACTACAGAAGAGACCATGAAAATAGAGCAAACAGACTGTACAGCATAACATGGATGTGAAGAGCCTCCTTGTATTGCCCTAATTGCTAGAAGCTCTGTATGTCAGCTTATTACTACTTCTACAGAAATCTGTAATAATGTGATGCTGAGCACCTATAACATTCCCAAGGTACAAAGTAAAAAAAAAAATAAAAAAATCACATATATGAAAAGTAATATTTAGAAAAAATACTGATATTTCTAACAGTGTAACTATAATTACCTCAAGTTATTATTATAATAATAAGGTATTTCATTTGAAGATGTCTTTAAACTTCCTTCCCAACAGCTTGGATCTGAGAATTTTCTATTGCTTTTGATTACTGCTAGAAAACTGAGTATCTCTTCTCTCGTCACATTACTTTATATCATGCAAATTTCACAAATTTCATATGTTATACATATCCACATTACTGCTGTGCAAAACTATTCTAAATGTCATATTTATAGGTGCAGTCAAGCTCCCAGATTGTAAATGCTCTGAAAAGAGGCTCAGATTTGCTCATGCAAAGGAAAAACAAACAAATAAATTAATAAAGTTTGAAGATCCAGTTCCTCTTTGGTTATAAGTTTAGCCCTCGTACTTCCAGAGTTAACTTTTCTCTCAGTAAAATTGAATTAACATTACACTACACATTATCTTTGATATAGCTTTTGAACAAATTCTACTGAAAAATAAAAATGCCTCAGTCTCCCTGTCATTTTGGCTTGAGTCACAACAAGTAAGCAAAGGTAAAGAACAACACACCAAACTTTGATATTCAACATGTCCAGGTTGCAAAATCATCATTTGATATATTGGTAAGACTTGGACTTGCACTAAGAAAACCGCTTCCAAGTAGAATCACAGAGATACGTTAGGCTTGGGCATGTGTTCCATGTAATACTGCAAAAATTTCTTATTCAGCTGCAGAAGAAGTCAGTAGTAATTGAACTGAATTAAAACAGACTGCCTGAAATCCCCAACCTATGCCTGGGAACTCTCCAGTCCCACCAGGATTATGCTCTTTTGCAAATATCTCTATTCTACCTCTAGCAATATTGATTTTGAAGACATGCTTCATGTGAAGAAACAAAGGAAAAAAAAAAAAGCATGTTGTTCAATAAACCTGTACTTGTTTATTAGAAAATTCTGCACAGATCAAATAATTCATTTCAAGAGGTTAAGGTCAGGCTTACACATTTTTCCAAGTGGCAGCCTAGGCCTTAGTTCTGTACATGCCCACACTCAAGATCAAGGCTGTGATCAGGCAAGAACAACAGCTATCACATTTGTCTATGTTGTGAGCATTCCCCTCCCATCAACTTTTGTCTTATGTCACAAGTCAACACTAAGATTACTTGTGGTTTATCTATACTAAATCATTAAGCTAACTCTGGATGGACATCCCAGGCAAGTATTATTTAGTTGAGGTATGTGTGAAATCACAGGCATACATTTTGAGATGTTGTAGACAAACAGCTCAGACAAGCATGCATCCTCCTCATTTCTAAAGGTTTCATCATTGCTCCACATCCTCACGCCACTGAAGTTAATGTTTCTATCTCTTTCTTCAAGTGCATTGACAAATTTACATTTTGACTTTGGTGTTATCCGTTTTATAACCATACATAACCACATACACCTACAGTATATACCCTTAGCAGTGTATGCCTAACATACATGGTATATACCTGTGCCTGTACCCTGGAAAACAAGTGAGAAGCTTTGTATTCTTTCTGAGGTGATTTCTACATACCGAGAAGGCTTACAGAGAGGTTAGTCTGGGAATTGTTTGATTTTATTGCTGAGGACTAGGAGAAGATTCTCTTCTCCCTTTTACATGAATTGACAGTTTCTATTCACCAAAGTAGAAGCAACAGAAAAGCTTCTTGGTTTGATGGACAGCCAGGCGAGTTCTGAAAACATTTTTAGACTAGAATAAGCAAAAGGTTTCTTTGTTTGCTCCTTCTTTTTTATTTTATTTTTTTATTATTTTTTTTTAATACTAGAGCACTCTGGAAACAAGCTGCCCCAGAGCTAACAACATTCAGTTATTACTTTACTAGCTAAGAAACCACTGAAATTTCAAGAGCTAGAGACTGATGGCTTCTGTTCTGCCTGACATAAAAATTCTGCCAGTACACAATAATTTGGAAACAGTTTTGTTACATTTTGATTAATCTTGATATAGGTTTTGCAATTTCCATCTGCAAATAGGAACATTCTAATAAGTGGAAAGAGAAAGATCAACTATTTGTGTGGGGAAGGAAAGGAGGAGAAAAATAAAGAAAGGTATTTCACAAAGCTTTGTTTTGTTTTTTCTTTGTTTTCTGCAGTACATTAAAAAAAAAAAAAAGGAAATAATGCCTGAATAAAGATCGAGGCACCAGGACTGTTCTCAAGGGAAGAGCTTTTTACCAAACCCAGGAATAGCATTTCCAAGTATAACTAATTAACATGCAGATTGGGGAGCAGTAAAGACACCAAGCTCCTGCTTTTCCTCAAGAACCTTGGCTCAGCAAGTGCCTACAACAGAAGACTGCCACACACTACAAAGTTAATCACCAGTCCAGTTCATTATGCCCACATCCAAAACAAACTGACATTTGATAGAGCAGCTAACAGATATGTGGTCTAATTGTTAGACTGTAAATGACAAATCTGATAGAGCACCAAACCTGATTTCTTACACTTCTCTGTTTGGTTTTTAATAACCTCCGTCTACTAACAGAGAGTCTAATGCTCTGTGTAGACAATTCTTCCTTGCAGTTAACCATGCTTTGTAATATCAAAAGAAAATAAATCCACCTTTGGAGAGGGAGAAGAGACTGAAATGATGTTGCAAATAAAGCGAAAATAAACTAACAAAATAAAACAAAACGCAGTGTACTCAATTACATAAAATTAGTAAATGTTCTCCCACACATACGGGGAAAAATGAGCATATGATTGAACTAACAGGATTATGCAAAAGAAGCTTCTAATAATAGGCCTGTAATTAATCTCTTTCAGTCTAGGGGCTTGCCTATAATCATTCTTCATGTGCATAATTTAATTTGGGCAAAAACTAATTTTATTCAAAGGACACATCTTACAACAACCCTCCAATTTGTGAGGACTACTGCTCCTAATCAAGTTATGGTTCAGCAGATGGTACGGAGTCCACACATCTTCCATGCTTAGTCCTGTTCCATGCTGTGTTTTCTGACCAGAGGGCGAAAGTTTACTGGGACCATTAAAACACAATTCACTGGGTATGCTGAATGGTAACAGATTAGTCTTAGCACAGTACAATTTCCCTCTATCCCCTAGAACATTTTATTTTCCAGAGGTTATAAGGTGACTGTTGAGGGTTAAAAATGTAACAAACCCACAAAAGCACATTATTCAGCATTTTAGTTTGTGTGCACGTCAGTGTGTTTATCTAAAGCAACACAGCCTTGTATAAAAATTTTCTACATTTAAGAAATGGGTTATATTTGTAACAACTATTGACTATGAATTTAATAAAATTTCTCAACATTTTAGTTTCATGGAAGAACAAGAGCTAAAACAAGGGAAAAACTCAGGGAAAGAAGTAAAGAACTTCAGTAGAAATTTTACTTGCACCACTGGTTTTTGAAGAAAGCATGAAGTGTAGTGAAAATATTTTCTACTTAATAAAATTTTAGACCTCCATAACCCAGTCAGATCTTCTCAGAGGACTAACAAAGCATTCTCTCCCTCTTTAATCCAATTTATTGTGCCCAGTTACTTAATTAGGGAACACCTCTGTCGGAAGTCCAGGAATTCTCTAGCATATATTCATTTTCCATCTTCATAAAGTTCAATGTATCACAGCTAATAAATGAGGCCAATATTGCTTTACAGCTTTAAAAGATCTTTTGGTTACGAATCATGCATGAAACAAGTTAAAGCCTCCAGCTGGTTATCTTGAAGGCCTCAAGCATCATCACTTCAACCCCTTAAGTCTCAACCTTTGGTCTTCATTCTTGGGCCTCAAAGAGTCAGCCTTTATCCAACCAATTCCGTATGAAAATTTAAGTTTGCTCTGAACAAATAAGATGCATTAGTACAGTCTTCTGTAAGACGGGAGATGTTGCGGGTTCCATGTTAATTTATTCTTAATATACAGAAAAAGTGGGCTGATAAGACATTGCAGAAATCTTGACTGCAAGTTAATTAAAAAACAAACAAGACCAACAGTTTCATACTGTGGGCTATTGAGGTCTTACTAAGACTGCAACTAAGAGGAAAAGGACTAAAGCTGGCATTCAGAGGAACTGAAGAGACTGTGGAGAACTCAACGGAACTGGAGCAGAAGCTGTGGAGTTGTGTCATTTGGATTGGGACATGAAGAGATGTATTCCTTTGTTTACAGTTTAAAAGCTGACTGAAAAGGAAAAGCTGCAGTAATGCAGGATCATAGCTACAGATCAACACAATACACAGCCTGTCCTAAGAAATGACGGGAAGCAGAACTAATCACTGGAGAAACCATCTGGAGATAGAAGAGATGCAAGATGCTTTCACAGCTGCCAGAGTTTTACAATAAATCAAAACAAACACAACTACTGATCAGAAGAAAACTGCAGAGGATATAAGGATCAAGGAGAAAAGTCACCACCTTGGAATGTAAAGGGTAGTGAAACAATTGTTTTGCACAAGGAAGTATTACAAGAAATGATTCTTCCCACAGGCACAGCATGCACAAATCCATAAATAAAGAGTAGGCACCAGCAATGCAAGACATAAGGATGTCTATTTCATCTTAACACTGAAATGAATATTTCACCTTAACAGTGAAATGAAAATGCTGTTATAATAAAATATAAAAAATGAAGTCAAGAAAAAAATGAACTTAAACCCCAAATCTGTGTTGATTGCATTGCAAGAGCACTACTAAAAGAAAATTCTGTTTTGCCCAGAATCTTTCCAGAAGTCTTCCAGAGAATAAGCATCATAAAGCAAGCCCCGCTGCCTGTACACCTTGGTCTCTCCATAAACTGCACCAGAAGCTGGTGAAATGCAAAATCTGCTTGTACTCTGTTCACCTCAAACATATTATGTCAGGCTCAACAATTCAACTTAGATCTTCTTGTACTACTCGTATGTACATACATAATCTGACCTTGAAACAACATACAGATATTCTACTAAAGCACACTTCTGCTTCGTCTCAGTTCTCCCTGTTATTCACTTCTCTTTGTAAACATGCCACTGCCCTTCCATAATGTTATCTGCTTGCAGTCTGGCAATGCAAAGTTGGACAGAAGTTCTGCAGATTTAATAAGAACGCTTATAAAATGTCACAAGCTTCAGTGACTCCGGGGATTAGATGTATTTAGAAATGCTATGCAATCTTCAGTGTGCTGCAAGCAACCGTGTCTTGGGATTAAAATATATAAAAACTTGTCATGACTCTGATATACTTAATATCTGCTTAGTGACATCTCATTTAGAGGAAGGATTCATTAACCTCAAAATGCTATTGTTGGTTTTTTTGTGTTTTTTTTTTTTGTTTGTTTGTTTTGCTTTTTGTGTTTTTTTTTGGTAGCAGCAGTATGAGATGTAAGGTTGAGCTGATGCTTTCTTTTTGAACACACATATTCAGAGTTACTGTCTGAATGGATTCAGATCACAGCGACCAGAAATTTGTCACAGTGTGGTATCAGGGGAGAAAAAAAAATATCGAAACCCATTAAATGAACCTCACAGAACATGACTGCGACTCGATGTCCAGTTGTTTCAGCTCTCTAAAGGAGAGAAGCCTTATATCAAAATGACTGGATTTTGTCTGCTAAGCATCCTCAGAACAAAGCCAGACTTAGGGTACTGTGGTGAAAACTGAATTGAGCTAGGTATTTTTATGCAAGAAGAAATATTAAATCCTGAGCAGGTGCAGTGGTTAATTTTCATAATGTTCTTGGTTATGCAGCAAATACAGTGTTACAAGTTTCATTACAAGGTAAAATAGATTTTAACAAATTTTGTTTTGACACCAACTGTCAGTCAAATGAATGTAAAAGTACCCTCATTTATTCTAATGACAGCTGGCTTGAAAATACTTGCAAATAAGATAATATTATGTAAAGGAAAAAAAAATCAGTCAATCACACTATAGAAATAAAAAGCTAAAAATAACTATGCTATGGCCTTTGAACATCAAAGAAGAGAGTAAGCGTAGCCAGAAAAATAAGAGATAACACATGTTACATTTATACCCAACACATCTGTCATTCCAACAGAAGAGCACTACTGCTGAAAGTAGTTGAGGGAGGGAAACAATGCTAAAACCAAATCGAACTTCCAGGTACCCAAAGAAAGGCATCCTGTTAGGGATTTTTGCTCCAGCAGCTGCCTCTGAACAACTGGAGGTTCTGAAATAATAGCTCTACCAATCCTTAATTCAGCAACCTCAGGTTTATAACCAAACCCACCAATCAATACATAAAACAAAAAAGAAGGATGCTATTACCCTGCTCAGGAGCTAGACTGACCCATTTCATTAATTAAAAAAAATGAACACATATTTTGTCTTCTGTGCTCTTATTTTTATTTTCTGATATCCTCACTTAGAATGTTGACTGAATCCTAAATGGAAACTCCAATCTGTCATATTTTCTATCTATATTTTCTGTATTTCCAAGCATTTTTACAATTTCATGCAAGAAACAGCATCATTGTATTAAACAGTGTAACTGAGACACAAATCATTTTGATACCTGTAATAACAACCTATAATTATCACATAACTGGAGAACTATAATCAAGGAGCATAGCTCAGTTTCATATTTGAGACATTTCACAGGAAGAGTTCTATGGTAGTACCCCTAAATAGGAGAAAAGTCTATAACTCGAAAGGTTAGCTCTCTGGGTTCACATTTAAAAGTCATTGTTATTAGAGATGGTCAACCAAAAAAATAAAAAATAAAAAGAAGAAAAAAGCTGTTTTGTTGTTGAGAGAAATAACTAGCTTCTGACATTTTCACACAGTTTAAATGTGATGTAAGTACATAAGAAGCATTACAGACATTATAAAGATGTCTTTCATAGATCTGCTTTAGACGTACTGAACTCTGTGCTCACATGGCTCCACAATAACAAAGTGGAATTTCAATTATTTCTTAATTATTGACCCATATATCATCCTCATTCTGATAGCTTGTATCCTCACGCAGAGCCCTTATAGTGCCAATAAAACTATAAATTCTGCTTAGAAGTATGCAGATGAAGAATGGAATTCTTAAAATATCCTAAAACAAGTAACCACGAAACTCTTTGATATTTGTTTATACTTGCATAAGGCAGGGAATTTTAGTGTCTGTGCTACTGCTGACAGTTACAGAAGAGATCATCAGTGGCAAAATTTCTATCACAACAGCATCTAAATTGCACTTCAAAAAACAAACTGGGGCATTTTTATTATGTTTTTTTTAAATTATTATTTTGTTTTTATTTTTTGGTTGGTTTTGATTTGCTTTTCTGCCCAATATATTGTCTCGCCCAAGTCTCAGAATCTTGCACTACCCATTTTTCTCATTTATTAGAAATAAATGGCAATTAATTGGCAATGTAATCCGGGTTGTCCTCCTGATTTTCCCTTTTTCCTATAGAAGTGCAGATGATCAGCTAAGGTTCCTCAGATTATGAAGATAAAGAAAAATCCACAGTCTTAAGAAGTCATTAGGGAATTAAGTTTTAAATAATAACTGATCCCACCCAGAACAACAAATTAGGTTTTAAACAAATTATGCCCAGTAGTGGATCAGCTATGTTTAATACATGTATATACAAGACAATACATTATTGACATTAGAAACTATCACATCACTGAAATTAAGAAGTAGTTTCATAATAAAAAGGTTTTTATAGTAAAATGGGGCTATTTCAGTGTTGACTTTTGTGTTTAATGGTGTGACAATAGTAACTCTGTAATAAATGATGTGTCATTTTCTCTTACTCATGTTTAACACATACATGAGCCAAAGGAAGGTGTAGCTTCACAGACTGTAGATGCACTCTAAGAAACCATGCTCACATAATAAATGACTGTCAGAAGGAATACTGACATTGGCAACAAAGTGTGGATGCACTCTTGTAAGAATATGGGTTGCTCTGAAAGTATTTATTTCCACAGAAAATACAACGGCTGTGAAGAGCACAGTAACACTGTTCGATAGAGCAAATTCTCAGCTACAAAACACTATTTCTCAGCACAGTCACCACCAATACCTGTGCATTTTTGCCAGTGATGAACAAAAACCTGCATGCCACATTCTTAAAGATTTGCTTAGTGACCTTCTTGCAACAGTGACCAACTCCCTACCATGGACCATCACAAAAATCTGAATTAGATGAAAATTGGTACAAATTTGAATCCATAAGATTTCCACCTATCTTACACAAGCACCTGATGATAATTTTTCTTTTGCCATACACATTAAATTCGTACTAATGTTTCACATATCAACTCAAGCAGTGAGATCTGGGTCACCAGAACCAGAACAAATTCTTAATATTCACTTCGAATATCCCAGCAACACTGTGGCAACAAAGCTCAACTACTGAAATTAGTAATTATAACAGTAATTATGCGCATTTGCAGTCGTTAACACACATCCACTGAAGTAGTCTATCCACTATGACTTGTATTCTCATGGAGCAGAAGAGATACTGCCTACCAAGACTTCACATCTCCAGGGTTGTTCTTGGAGGCAAAATATAGTTGTGCTTTGCATATCTTTGGGGACTTGTCTGTGAATCTGACTTTTGCACACCTGTTCACAGAATTTCAGGGGTAGGAAGATCTCTAGATCTCTAGAGGTCATCTAGTCCAACCCCCACCCATGATGGACTAAGACAATATCACTGATTTATAGAGGGACTTTTGTCACTTTATTTTAGTGTGTGGTGGTTACAGTCTTGGTCTTTACCTGCATTCCTAACAGCTTCTGTCTGCATATCATTTTGGCATCTGTCTTTTTTTTTTTTTTTTTTTTCCCCCCACTCTTAGGATCTTGAAAACCTTTATGCAACTGAGCTGTGATCTTGTTGATCCAGGCATCATAAAGCTCTGCTTCGTTTATCCTTCTATCATCTATTTTTTTCTGGTGCTTCCACATCCTTATATTCCTATTCATACTTAATTCACACAAATCTTCAGATCTTTCTATTATAGATCTCTACAATGTGTTTCACAAGGGTCCATTGTTCAAATGTTAGGCTACCCTATTTCCTTCTACATTAAATAGTTTCTAGAAAGGCCTGAAAATGAGATGCGTAGTCAGATGAAAAGAAAACTGATCTCTCAATCCACCCACAGGATCTGGGCCCACAAAATCATTTGCATCCTTTTAATTGCACAAGTTGCCAAGTTTTTTTTGTTTGTTTGTTTGTTTGTTTTTGTTGTTTTTTTTGAAGTTCAGATGACAACCAAAGTGAAAAAGAACATCTGCAAATGTGTCCAAGTTCTCTCCTACACACACAAGAACTCAGTTTGTTCCAGCACTTGGGTGATCTGTGCTGTGATGAACTTTCCCATTATCTTCCTATTCTGTGATTGTGTAATTATCTTGAGAGATATTCATGTAAAAATGACATTTTATCTGGTGAATAATTTACAGGTTGGCAAAGATTAAATACATACAAGTGACACAGTTATTATTAATGTCAGCTAGACCCAAGAGAACAAGTAGGAACCCAAGGAGATTACATGCTGTTCTTCCACCACCTCAAGCAAGCAAGACTCATGGGGACTCTCAATACAATACTCTCCATCTCACCTGCAATTCCCAAAGTTATCTCAAATATGAGCTAGGGATGGATTTATTTTAGTTCAATAAGACCAGCAAAGGAACTGAATAGGCAACATACAGAGTGCAATGCACTGACGACAATACCTGCCACACCAGAAGATATTTTAGCTCTATGTCATATATAAGAAATGTGATTTTAGTCAAAGATGGAAAAATGAAACAAGACTGCCAGTGTTCAGGTAAATTAGCAATGCTAATTTCATACCAGAACAAGAGAAAATCTCAGCTGTCCACCTCAGGGGGTTTGGGAGACCACTCGCATTAAGGATACACTGTATAAAGGCCACATGTACTCTTCAGCATCACAATCCAATTAGGTTAAACCAATCCTGCATGGAGGGGTCTTTTTTTCTTCCTCCCTCGCGCTTATCCTTTCTTCACTAACTGATCTAAAAGATGGATTCCTATTTTTCCACCTATCACAGAGCAAATATTGATTTGGAGAAGGACAAAAGAAAGAAGTGGAAGTCAAGACTACAAGATGATAGATGGTGAATGAGCTAGATAACAGGCACTCTCCCAAGCATAAGGGTGATATGGCTAAAAAGAACAGGAAGTCTGAAAGAGGCAGATCAAAGCTCACATTCTGATACCGACACTGATCAAAATGAAAAAGAGCAAGTATTTGATAATATTTCACAAGCTGAACTGACTGAAAATAATTTGTACAAGCTCCAGGTACTAAAAACGTACCTACATATAAATTGCAAAATAAGCCTTAGCTGAGTTTCATCTTTTTAAAAAATACTCTCAGTGTAGTACGTCAGAGTGTCATGGATTTGATTTATCCTGTATCTCTCTAGTGAGCAATCTAATACATAGGTATTCATCTCTAAAACACTTAACACATGAGTATACACTATCAATCTCAAAAACCAAATCATTTTATTTAAATTTCAGGCAACAGAATTTCCTAGTAAAAATGCAAGAAAAAGGATTAACAGAAATCTGCAGAAATCCCATTTCATTCTTGTCTTGTGAACCTGATGGATGGATGGATGGATGGGGGAAGGAAGTAATTATTATGACAGCTAGTGACCAAAGATAAACTGCTCTTTTTAAAAATTTGCTCTGTAACCACTTCTCCCAGTGAATCCAACTCAAAACACAATGAAAAGATTTCCATTTCTTCCAAAGGAGGGATTAAACAGCCGTAAGTTTTCAATAATATGCTGCCTGGAATGCTAATTATGAAGTTCCTTTTATGAATTATTTTGCATTGGATCTTATGTCCTTGAGCTAAAGCCCATAATTTCTATCAGTATTAATGAAAATTATACATTCAGATCCATAGAGATCAGAGAGGTTTTCAAAAAATCTTAATATAGCCAGTCTTGTTTAACTATATTAATTTTCAACTTGATTTTTAGCAGATGCTACATGACAAGGATATATATATACATATTTTCATTTTTTTCCAAAATTCATGTATATAAGAAAGGCAAGATAAACGGACTAATTTTTAATTAACATCTGAGTTAACTGGTTAATTAATTCAAAACCAGGTTTTAACTGAAATCCTTAGAAGACAGCAAATGTAGAAACTCGTGAGCAAAGTTGATGCAGAAAACCCAGACCTCAAAGGCAGCAAACACCAGTGATGGGAATCAAGAGTTTAATGAAAACTCTTCAGTAGCAGGGTGTTATGTTGTGAGCACAAAACAGGATCTACTATTTTGATTTATAAACTCTACCTGCATAAGGGAAGAGACTAGCAATGCCTACATCATCATAGAATATCCCAAGCTGGAAGGGAACAATGAGAATAATCAAGTCCAACTCCTGGCTCCTGACCAAGCAAAATTAAATTTATGTTTAAGAGCTTTGTCCAAAAAGCTCTTGAGCTCCTGCAGCTTGGGGCCACGCCCACTGCCATTTGGTGAAGAATATTTTCCCAGCACTCAGTTGGCCCTCCCCTGACTCATCTTCAAGCCATTCATACAATGATAGAATGGCCTGTGTTGGAAGGGGCCTCAAGGATAATCAAGTTCCAACCCTCCTGCTGAAGGCAAGGTTGCTAACTGCTGGATCAAGAACTATCTCAGATTGCCCAGGGCCCCTTCCAGCCTGGCCTTCAACACTTCCACAGATGCAGCATTCACAACCTCACTGGGCAACCTGTGCCAGCACCTGACCACCTTCTCAGTGAAAAACTTCCCCGTGACATCAAATCTAAATCTTCCGTCCTTTAGTTTAAAACCATTTTCCCCTGTCCTGTCACTATCTACCTTACACAAAAGCTGATTTCCCTCCTGTTTATAATCTCCCTTTAAATACTAGAAAGCCATAATGAGGTCTTCCCTCAGTCTCTTCTTCTCCAGACTGAACAAGGCCACCTCCTTTAGCCTGTCTTCATAGAAGTGCTCCAGCCCTAACATCATCACAGAAAAACCTTAACTATGAGCCTACCTCAAAGATCATTCAAGTAGTATATCATGTGCTACAATACTGATTATCTGGAATTATCTTACAGTGATAAGGACAGAAAATGAAACAGACAANATAATCTCCCTTTAAATACTAGAAAGCCATAATGAGGTCTTCCCTCAGTCTCTTCTTCTCCAGACTGAACAAGGCCACCTCCTTTAGCCTGTCTTCATAGAAGTGCTCCAGCCCTAACATCATCACAGAAAAACCTTAACTATGAGCCTACCTCAAAGATCATTCAAGTAGTATATCATGTGTTACAATACTGATTATCTGGAATTATCTTACAGTGAAAAGGACAGAAAATGAAACAGACAACCCACCAGACTCCAGACACTCCATCAGGACCATTTCTGAAACACTTGGTGTGGGCAGGTAGATTAATAGCACATATGTTTGCAAAAATTATAGGCTTGTATCTTGAGTCTGGTAGGAAAGGAAACAGAATGGTGACATTAACAGCACTCATGTGTACCATTAATATAATTCCTCTTCAGAAATTTTACTATTTCAATACTGCTAACAACAGGTGTGATGTTTATTAGTGTATTAAGGTGGCATCAATTTATTAGAAATGTGTTTATTCATAAACATTATAACTACATTTTTCACTTATGTTTTATGTCTTTTCCCATCTAAAAGGGAAAAGCCAGACATCAACTAACAAAACTACAGTGATCTTGCTGCAAGTTTTAAGATGTATTGTATATATTTAATCAGCTACACTACATTACACTGTGCAGAGGTGTCAGGAAAGAAACACTGAAATACAAAACATTGTTGCTGAAAAATAGGCTTTTAAAGATACAGGTATAGGAAGATATTCTGCACGCTGAGTCAGTCAGCTGGTGTGTCTGCAAGTTAGAAATCAAAAAGGAAAAAGCTAATTAGAGCAAAGAGGAGTGGTAGGAAAAAATAAGAAGATTAATTACAAAAATGAGTCATGCTTTAGTATCTGTCAAAATTTAAGAAGAAATATTTATAGCTTATATCCTACTCACTCCTATACTGTGCAGACTAAGAAAGATAGCCAAGTAAAAAAAATCATAATCCACGAAAGCCAAATGGAAAAATAAAAGTGCTGTCAAGTGAAGCAAGATTCCATGCAAAGGCTGGATCACAGAAGCACAGAATCACTAGGGCTGGAAAAGACTTCTAAGATCATCTAGTCCAACTGTTTACCTACAACCAATATTGCCCACTAATCCATGTCCCTAAAATCTATGTCCCTGTGGATTGTGATATCAGAATCTGGTGGCTTCTCTCATTTCATAATTACTGTATTTTGTTTTTACAGTGGTGGAATATCATGTCATTCCCTCAAACCTACTAGCATAGATTCTCAAAGCCATTCCCAGATTTCAGTAGACTATACTGAGACTATTTAAAAGACACACCAATTTTAGAAAGCTTTACTTAACTGCTATAATTCCAAAGGCAGATGCATTGTAGACTAACAAGGAGTACAGACAAGATGATATCCTGAACATAACCTTACTCTTGCAGCACAAACTCTCCCTATTCTCTCATTTTATACCCTTGAACAAAGACTTTCAGCATCCATCTCTTCTAATCCTACCCTCTGCCAGTTGCCCAGACTTCCAGAAATTCCCTGAGTTTGAGAAATAGTGACTCTGAATGCCATTATATATGCATTACATTTAGCAATCAATTGTGTTCCCTTTTCCTAAAACAGAGTAAGAAAGCTTTGAGGGAAAAAAGGTTGTTTCAACTTTTTTGTCCATGTCAAAAAACTTTTCTGTTGACCTCACTCTGACTTTCAATGCAGTAAGAAAAAAAAAAGTGTTCCTTTTCGGGGAAAGAAAAACATTTTTTTTCTCCCAAATTGCTTTTCAGGATTTCATTTCTACAGAAACATACAGAAAAATACAATCTTCATAAATTCCTGAAAGCTTTAGTTTGAAATTATTACTTAATTTGACCAAACTGAAGTATTCCATACATTTACAGATTTCTACTACTGGGAACTTCCTAGTCTGAATAAGTTATTAGAAGATTTCGTGCTGTGCTATATCAAGCTTTCCATATTCCCCTCTACAGCTGGAAGTTTTTACTTTTGAGGAACAAAAAAAAAAGTGCTTTTCCAAGTGAAATTAGTTCCGAGTGACATACCGTGAGCATAAAGAGCAACTTAAAATTCAGAGTGGAATTCTATCAGCATAGTTTTTACACTTATCTATCTAAACTATCAGTTTTTTTCCTCCTGAAAATTACCATTGGATATCTATTTTTATCCTATATTCTCATACACATGTATTTCAAGGAATACAGTTTTTCAACAATTTTCTTCTGTATGTGGAAGATTGAAGGCTGCATTTTACTAACAGCACTGCAGCAAAACTCTTATCAGCTTATCAGGAGGGATGTGAAAAATATCTTCATATTGGAAGGGATCCTACAGGCACATTGGTGAGCAGAGAGACCACGAAGAGTGTATCCCCCCGTGTGATAAATGAAAACAGAGAACCCACTAATAGAGACATGGAGGAGGCTGAGTTACTCAGTGAGTTCTTTGCCTTAGCCTTTACAGGCAATCAGGCTTCCCACGCCTCTCATGTCCTCAAAACTTTGGGTAGGGGTCAGGGAAGCAAAATACCTCCCAGTGCTAAAGAGGTGCAAATATAAGATTGCCTCATAAGACTGAATGCGTACAAGTCAATGAGGCCAGACAACATAAAATGGCTTAGGTTGCAAAGGACCTTAAATATCATCCAGTTTCTCTCCACCTGCCACAGATGAGACTGTGCCCCCATCCAGTCTAGTCTTGAATGCCTCCAAGGATGGGGCACACACAAGTTCTCAGGGTACCCTATGTGAGTGCCTCACCACCTTCTGAGAAAAGAATTTCTTCTTGTGAACATCTAACCTAAATCTCTCCTTTTTTAGTTCAAAGCCATTCCCCCTTGTCCTATCATTATCAGACCATGTAAAAAGTCAGTCCCCCTCCTGCTTGTGGCCTCCCCTCAAGCACCGATAGTCTGCAGTGAGAGAGGGGCAATTCCCTGCCTTGCCCTGCCACCACCCCTCTGTTGATGCAGCCCAGGGTACTGTTGGCCTTCCAGGCCGCAAGCACACGCAACTGTAAGCCCTAACTATATAAGCCCTTCTTTATGTAAGCAAAGTTCTGCATTCTCTCTTTCCAGAAATCCATTTCTAACATACAGAAGTGATGATATAGGCTTTTCATGCTTCCAGAATGAGCGACACAAGAATTTTTGGATTCTAGTCTAATCTTCCATTACCATGAAATTACTCCAATACACAGTCGGAGTTGTTTTTATCTCCTTTCTTATCCTCTTGTTGGATATGGCTATAAGTGTCGTTTCACTGCTGACAACTTGTAGGTCTATCTGTACCGAACAAGTGTTTCCATGAATACACACACACATTGACTTTTATTCTCTTCTGAGTTGTTTCTTAGATTTGACCTGACCTGGCATGATCTCACTCTTCCCCTAGTACGCAAAATGATCACCACTACAACAGCAGCTAGTGTAACTAACACATGCAAAGTTCATATTTTATCTAAAAGTATAGAAGTGCATAGGAGGTTACACAAAATGACTACAAAGTTTGCATGTAGGATGATTCATCTCCATAACAAACTCCAGTCAGCTGTAATGTGGGAGGTTCTCTCTGACCTGATGTTGCACTGAATGCATAGCTTTTGCAACAGCTTCCTGCAACAGCAGGAAGATTTTTATACTCAAAAGTCCAAGAAGGATTTAGGTATAAAAATAAAAGAATGTTAACTGATAGGAATATGAAATAAAGCACATTACTTATCAAAGCTTGCTGTACAACCTCTGGCTAAAATAACAGATTAGAATAACATTTTAGAAAACTCCTGATCTAAACAGAGCCATTACAGTATTATTTTTATAACATTCAGACACCTCAAGACAGTAACAGATTAGTGACTGCTAATTGCAACGAGATCAAAGCTCACAAAAATACACTTATTTCGCACTCTACAAAGTCCATGATAAGCATAGATATCCCCTTTACATTCCACTGATGAAAAGTTTCAGCATCACGTTTCAGCTGAGTCTCCGTCCTATCCATCTTGCTAAGTAGAGTCCTTGTGCATTCACCTGTAACCACTGTTCTCAACTGTAACCTTTATTTCTATATTTATTACTGCACAGAAGAGTTCATTTTTGGAAAGTGGAATGTAACTTGTGGTGCGTTCTGTGTGCCCTGCAGTTACTTTCTCCCTGAGAAGAGTATCAGTCTCAATCTTTGACCATCTTTACAGTGCCCCATGTTTTAGCTGTGTGATTTTTTTTTAAAACACCTTGTATCACTTTGCATTTCACTCACTTCAAAATTAGCAAACATCCTGATGACCTACATTGAGCCTTATGACCCTTCTTGTCACCAGAGAATATCAGATCAGTGGGAGGACATGAAAGAGGCACGAATCATGTTTTTGGGCTTTGTCTTACATTGTTTGTCCTCATCATTCTACTGTTCAGATATAAAGACAACTTTATAATTTAATACATGTTTTGGCAGGTGTTTTTTGTATTTTGTAGTTGGTAGTGGCAATCCCATCTGCAGCAGAGGGGTTGGAACTAGATTATCTTTAAGATGCCTTCCGGCCTAAACTATTCTATGATTCTATGACAGTTAAGATAGTGAAACAGTACTCAGTAAATCTTGTTTTTCAGTACTGACTGTCAGACAAGCAAATTATGTCAAGATGGTTCTTAAGGTTTCTATTTCTCACATCATTATCTGCAAATAAGGGAATAATTATCTTTTTCTTCACAATGTGGTGACAGGATAAATTATTGCTTACAGTGTACACAACCACTATGGATGCAGAAAGGTAAAATATCAAAGGTGCCAACAGGGAAATCACTACAGTGCTTTTGTAATTTCTTTGTGCTAGAATGCTCTTTTGGGGGTCAAAGTCATCCAATCGCAACATTACAATATTTTATATCTCTAAACGTGCATGTATCATAAATTTGTGTGGGGGGTGTTCATGAATAGATCCTCCACGATAAGGTAAAAATTTGAGCCATCTCATTTCTGCACTGTGGCCCAGACTAGAAAATTCAGATTGAATTCTGTTATCAGATCATCATTACAGCTGTGGAAGCACTGGGAAATGCACTCTCAGAAAACTCCAAATTACCTTATATGAGACATGTCATTACTGGATCATACTGATAATTAAACTGGGAGAAGACAGCATCGGATTATTTTTATGTCACTCAAAGTTCACAGCCACAGGGCAGTGTGTTCTGCTTACCTTAACAAGATTCATTTATGCAATACTGAAAACATGTAATCAGCTCAGAGTTTTTAAGCCATTTCAAGAATTACAGATTTGAGTTTTCCTCCCTCCTTGTCACGTGCAACTTTTACAAACAAAATCATCCTATCTGCTGTTAATACGGGAAGGCAAATCCCGTGAGGATCATGAGCACTCAGCATATCTTAATGCTGATTCCAAAATTAAAAGCCAGAGGGACTTATTTTCCCTCTCTCTGAGGTCTTCCAGCAAATTATTGATTCTTGCTGATCTCTTTCCATTAATATATTTCTTTCTTACAGCCTGAATGATTGCATTGAAGTGCTTAGTAACTCTCTAATCATGTACATCTCCTGGGGCTAAAAAGAGCTTTGGTTTTAAAAGTAATTTGTTTCAAATGAGGCCTTATGAATCCTAATGCAAGGGTCAGGGGCTTGGGGAAAAAAGGAAAAGTGAATTTTCAGGGATAATGTGTGAGAATCCAGAAATTTTTGAGCCATTTAGGGGTTTGACAGAAAAAACACTGAAGTACAGAACTTATGAAAATCACCTACCCTCAATAAACTCCTATGAAAACCTAACACTATTAAAAAGTGTTTTTGAACCTTTGTGTTCATGAAATTATGGAGTACTAGAACAAGAAAATAAGTTAGTAGTCTGCAACCTGTGGTAACCTTAAAGTGAGATACTGTCAATACAAAGGAGGAAAAAAAATTGAGCCATAATGCTTGAAAGCACGTATTTCCAAAATATTGTCAAGGCAGTAGAGTTAATCCAGCAAGTCCATAGGGGCTGCACTATGCCCAAGTTTTGCCCCTAGATTAGTTACCCCACCAGGCAGATACCTCAGAGCTACCATTTTATGAAATAATCACCAGCCTGATTCAAGTACATTATGTTTTGGATCAAATCCTGTTCCCTTACCATTAAAATCCAACCAAGATAATGAAACATGACCGTATTTGAGCACCACAGAATATGTAAACTCAAAACAGATGCACTTACAGGAAAGAAAGCACAAGGTTGTACATTTCGGTCACGTAGGCTGACGAAGAATGTACTCCCCTAAAGTGTACTTAGCTAAAGTGAAATCTTGAAGCTCCTCTTTTAAGTTTTAATTTCAATGAGATACATGTTGAATGTCTTTAGAGCAAAGCCCTTCATACCACTTAAAGTACCAACAAAGCCTCAGAGATGGGGAGCTCAGCATTCCAATGGGATGAGTAAATGGTTTCACTTCCAACAATATGATCTTCATGTTGTTTTGCAAGAGTTCATTAAAAACTACCAATGGTTACAAGCTGTCTGGAAAGCCCTGGTGTGCCCATTCACAATCACTAGCAGTCACAAAATCCTATGCAAAAAGGTCAGAGAACCTGCAGCAGAAGTAACTAACACTGAAGGAATGGGGCTGAAGAAGGAGAAAATATTGTTCTCAAGAGATGAATTAGACAATTCCCCTCTTCTGAACTGCACTGTAATCCATCTAGATAAAGCCAGATATGCAGGCTATTACTACAAATGCATAGAACTGGGATGTCATTTTAAGATCTGTCCCCTCCCTGAATATCATTAAGAGAATTGTTCAGTTATCAAATCTCTCAGACTGTAAAGTCTTCAAGTTTTTCTAAAATAGTTCAACCAATCCAGTCTGCAAAACAAGGGTTTAAGTTTGGAATCTACTCAATGACAGCCACTCCCAGTGTGACGTCACAGCACTGAGCTGCCGGAGCTCAAGAAGCATCTGGACACCACTTTCAGACATATGGTCTGATCAGCAATCGTTATGGGTCCCTTCCAACCTGGGATATTCTATGTAAAGTATCAGTCAGGTTCTGGCCTTTTGTCAGCAGAACAAAGGAGATCAGATGGTTCATCTCTCACCCTAACAAATCACACCAGGTGAAACCTTGCAAAAGTTTCAAAGGAAGCAAAATTATCATTATATGCAAGTCTAATTATTTTCAGTACAAAATAAAAGATTCAACCTAAGACTCATGGAATGTTGTCTGTTCTGCTTCATCCATCACATCTGCTTAGCAGCATAATGCCACTTGTTGGTGCAGGCAGAGGAGGGGACAACCAGAGGTCTGTTCGCAACAGTTGCTTAAGATAAAAGAAGTTTATAGTGGTACACTGATGGAGTGGGTCTGTCAGAGAAACCACATTTCCCTTCCTAAGAGAATTTGGTTCCCTGAATAAATAGGGCATGTTATCAAACTATTTTTGCTTATCCAGGGGATGTGCTTCAAATTCCAAAGTGAAAAATTTGATGGATTGGAAAAATTGCCAGCTGTCCATCCTGTAATATGGTTTGTCACGTCACAAAAGAGCTCCTATCTGTACAACGTAAGAAGCCTGGACACAGTTGCAGCTCAGCTTATTTCTTAGCAGTGACCCTAAGCTTTTACAGATAGGTTTAGCTTCAGTTTGAATCCAAAAACTGAAAGCAAAACTGAGCAAATTGAACTGGACTCCAAATTAAAAAATGTAGAAACGTGAGTCACTGATAACCAAATTGCTCCTTTTCAGAAAGCTTCCATTTTTCAGATCTGGGTGTTTTCCATTTAGTTCTCTCTGCTCAGATATTTAGTAACTAAAATAGACAACAAACTTAATAACATTAATCATCTTTTGTCAATAACTGCTAATTTTGCAACCTTGCCAATCCCCAAATTATCCAATAAAGCAAAATTAGTTCCTGAATTTTTCCTTCATATGTCATCATTGCCTTCAGGGAACTTGCTACAGCCTGAACATGTGGGAATTTCTTTTTCTTGCAGAAAGAACATAAAGCCACAACAAACTATTAATTAAAGCAAACAAGCAAACAAAAATACACAGTACCACTTGCGTCAGCTGCTAAAATTACTATTAAATGAAATGAGAGGGTAGCTTTTAGTTACCTTCACATTTTACTTTTTGCATTGTTAAAGTCAATTTGACTCCATGCATACGCTAGGTATCACACTGACACATTTTTCACCAAGTACTACACTAAGAAGCAGATGTTTTAGATGTTATTGCCATCCAGAGGAAGATGTCTTAAGCACATGGGTGCACGTACGCATATACATGCCTAGAGAGCCCTGTTGTAGGCTTATGTATGTACCAAGTAATATAAAATAGGGCTGTGATGCTTAAATTGCTAAAAATAAACCTTCTAGTGCAACATGAAAGTAACTAACTGGAGCATGGCTGAATGTGGAAGCGGCAGGTTAGGTGCAGAAGTTAATGTACTCTTGATACTTATGACATTACTGCATCTTCCCTCCTGCTCTCACTGAAGCAGATATTTCTCCCCATTTCAACAACAGTACAACCTAATAGCACAACCTGATCATCATAATTCCCATCTGCCACCGCAAACATGAGATCACCAGAAATGATATGTTCCACTTCATTTGACCTTTTCTTGTAGAAATACATTAAACATGTATAAAGATTGTACATTTTCTTTCATTGATTTCAGAAGGTATTCAACCTGAAAGCAACAGAACATGGATTTCAGGACCTGCCAGACACTCGGTTTACTGCTGTTCTGGGTACCAAAGCACACAGGGCTCAGAGAAAATAAAAAACAAAGCTCCAGTTACATGCTCAGAATACAGAGGATCCAAAAGATAATCCAAATATTTGCCACGTTGCCCAAGCCTGATTTTCATTTATTTGCACGTTTGCTATGCAAGCTACTTAGGGACAGTATATTTTCTGCTCGCTCTCTCATTTGAATATTAAATATTAATATATTAAGTAGCTATTGATGCATAAAACTTTATCTATGTATGTGCATGAACATGAGTATAAATATTTATACATGCACACCTACCTAATTATTAGGGCTTTTCTTCTGCACATTTACATACAGGCTTAGAGGCAGAAATGTCCTTATTGACTTCCAACTAGACTACTCCCACACTTAAAATCACATATCCTGACATAACATTATCCTGAACAAAGCAGGAACAGACTTTCAGTTTTTGCAGATCACCTTCTTGAGGAAAGGGATACCAGTAGCAAAAGGTACGAAAATAATCTATGCGCAACCTGTTCTTAAATGCACAACAGATATGTCAGTTTTTGGAAAGAAGTAGTCAAACAACTTGCCTTGCAAATCCTGGGAAGCCTAGCTCCATGCTCATCTTAGTTCACTAAATTAATCAGAGGACATGGCAGCCAACCAACATTCATGTCACTAAGAAAAAATCCGGTGTGCAAGACAAATAAATAATTGTTGATAGCAATGATCTTCCTAGAGAGTTCAACAAGCCATGTGACACACAAGCAAATGGAAGAGCACTGACTTCAGCCACTCACCCACAGTAGCACAGAGATTTCACAGCCTGCTGGTGTGTGTTGCAGCTTGGTGCCCAAGGACTGGGGATTAAAAGACAGTAATTAAAAAAAAAAATTGAATTTAACATGAGATTTGAATAGTTGTTTTAAGAATTTACTGTTACTATTTCATCTCATCAGCCCATGGTGGCCCCAATCAGGATTTCTCTCACATTGCCTGTAATTCGTGTAATTAAACTCTCTTGTGTTTTTTAAAGAGTTTAGGCTATTTTAGTATTCCAGAAAGAAACTTCTAAGTCTTCCAAATGAGGAACCAGCCATATCAGCAGGCACAGAACTTCAATTCTTTACATTTGAGACTTCATGTTTAACGTCAGTGGCTTTCATCCTGAGTGCTGGTAAGCTGTGAGTCTGCAGTCCTCTGCTCCCTAACATGAATCTGCCCTGGGAAAGTTTTTTGTGTAGAAGACCTGCATGGTGTAGAAGGCAGCACACTAAGTATGGCAGGTTTTTTTGGTGATTTTTTTTTTTTTTTATTTGGGTCAAAAATGACATTCATATGCTTTTTTGTTGTTCACGTTGCAACAGATTCCCAGATTGTATGGGCCTCTAGTTGATTCCCATTTCCTTCATTTTGTAATAAAGAGTTGCTAGACTGCTTTGGAGAACCATTACTCAGTATTTCCTCACTCCATACTGCATTGCATATAATAAGTGTAAATCAAGACTTCTCTTATAAATTGATAACTGATGCATTTAAGTCCACAAGCAGGTGCTTCAGTCCAGATGAGGCCACTGAGTGCTTTCAGTAATCACTGCATAGGGAATACCTCTGGTCACTAGATACACTCAAACCATTCTCTGCAATCAATACCAGTTTTCTTGATCGCATAATTACTGGGTGGTGGTCTGGATAGAAGTAAGTAATACTAAGCACTTAAATTTAGGCTCTTTCTTTCATCTAGTTTTTATAATTGGTCCTAGTAATTGTCTCCTTTAGGAAGACAAAAAAGCCTATGCTTTCATTCAAATAAATTTACCATTAAGCTTATCATTAAGTTTATTTGCAAAGACAGGCCTCAGATAAAATTAGAAATCCCGAATTATTCATGATGAAGTCTACCAATTTTACAATATTGCTTATGAGAAGTTCAGTGTGCCAGACCAGAAGGTGATTTTTTGTTTTTCTCATTGGGAAAAAACGCTTCAAAACACTCCCTAGAGAACAAAAAGTAACTGTCACATTGAAGATAACACATTTAATCTCTTTGTTACATTACAACAACTTTAATAAGTTTCATTGTACTCTGTTTCCGAATAGCAACCCTCAAAAAAAAATTCATTTACTAAGTAAGCAGCATGTTGGTCTGAATGCTTCTACCAACTTAACAATTAGATTAGTGCTTTCAAAGTAGTCAAAGGCAGCAGTAAATTCCTTTCATAAAGGCTAGGAAACACAGCAAGCACGTCAGTCATTCCTCAAAAGCACAGATGACAGCTACTTTCCAATTTACAGTGATTCCATTCAATTTACATTCAAATTAAATATGATTTCTATCTTCCTATTGTAAACCTTGTACCACTCAAGACCCAGTATACTGGTATTTCATCTTTATTTATTGTAATGTCTCACTGAAACACATTCCATTACCATCATGAAATTCTTAAAGAACGCTGACTGTGCTCAAAACATGTTCCAGTTTTTAAACAATTCCTTTAAATCTTTCACCTGGAGACCAGAAATAAATTATGCAACTACATCTAGATGTATCATAACAGTTAAAAAACAGCACTCAGCCTCATTCTTCTCTCCTGTCTGAAGTGGTTGATGCAAACTCAGTCTCCATTTGCTACATGCTCAAAATGAACCTTACGTGTAGCACAATGTTGTAACGAGTAGGACTGAAGCACAGAACTTGTGTAGCCTACGCATGGATCATGCAACTAACTCAGTAACATCTATAAGCCCAAGCAGCATGCTTCTGTTTTGTAACAAGGGGTGCAAACCCACATTGTGGCTTAGAACTTTTTATTTCTGTTTTTCTGTAGCGTGAACTGCTGAAATTTTCCATTTTCATATGAGCAGGGCAGAAAGCACCTTGTATATTACTTATAACTGCAGTAATGAATGAAGTAATTCAGAATTTCATAATCTGAACAACAAAAGTAATGCTAGAGATGATTATCTGAGATAAAATATTTCAGTATAAGAAGAGATACCAGAAAAAATGGAGCCAGGTCATAGCTCTATTGGTGAGACATAGCTCTATTGGTGAGCTATGCTCTATTGGTGAGACATTTAAGATAAACCAGTACCAACTCAATCAATTAAAAGCCAAAGAAGAGTTAACAAATTGTTAAGTGGAATCATATGGATGAAATCCAAAGGAAAAAAAACCACAAATATTGTAAAACTACCTAATTAAAAATAAATGAAGAGACCAGTAAGTTATCTGTAAGCAGCTAAATACCTTCACAAACTCATTGTGCTAATAAAACTTCTCTCAGGCAGAGCATACTGCTCATCTTGGAAAAGACTGCTGAGAAAGATGAGCTTTGAAATATTCCCCTGAGGATGAGCAGAACAGAAGTTTTGGTGTGCGCTGGAAAAAAAGCTAATTTAGATATCTGAGACTTCAAAATGCTTCATGGCTTCTTTTCCATCTATAGGCCCGCAATTAAAGACAGATGTTAAACATATGCTTCAGTCTATTTCAATTTAGGAAGTCAGTCAAGCATACGCTGCAGGCTTACATTCTGCACAGGAATCATTGTTGAAGTGGGGAGTTTTGTAATAAGTAATACTTAACTCTTAAATAATGGCTTGGATTAGTGATCTGAAGGTGTTTAATGGAGGAAATCGCAATCATTAGCTTCATTTTTACTTCTGGGAGACAGATGTGAAACAATTTATCTCCAGACATACAGAAGGCCAATAAAAATCCTAGAAGTAAAACACGTATCATCCAGCTCTAAATTCAAACTGCAAGTCTCTGCAGTTGTGTACTAATGCAACTACACCAAATGTCATGTTTGGCATAAAAATGCCACTATGTCAATACAGTAAATCATTAAATGGTGTTCTGAAAATAAAGAAATTAACTACCAGATCCTCATGTGTTCTGTAATACATAGCCAAATTAAATCTCTTCCAGTGATGGTAAACAGGTACACAAATTGATTACTCTAAGCAATTCAAATCCTGACCTGTGAAAAAGTTGGCAGTCCATACTGACTCAAAAAGTTTTCCTCCACTGTATTCACAATTTCTGAAATAATTCTTCTGTTCTGGTAGTAGTGCGTGCAGAAGAGACCCAAACCCTGATGTTCCTTCATTGCTTAATCATCCACCAACTCTTACCAATGCTTCCTCAAATTCTCCAGCACAAGATTCATGTGATGTTTGAAAAGATGTGCCATGTGCCCCTCAATAGCCAGTAAAACAGCTCACGCAATACCAGCTTTTAATCATTAGCAACAGTCATTAAAATAAGAGAATTTCAGATATCATCAGAGTAAAGCTGCTTCAACACATATAGGTGATCACAAAGTAGATGTTTTATATTCATGGTTTTTTTTTAACATGAGTCATGTTGTTGCAACTGTTATTTTAGCATATTCTTGAAAAACAGAATGTTAACAAGACTAAGGTAATGCTCCTGTTCGGAAAAATCAGACCCTCAGAGTTTCATTACTTATTTTGTAATTATTTTAACTATTCCCTCAGCAAGAGTTGCTTACTTCTTTAGATTTCACAGTTTCTGTATAGAATTGCCTTTTAACAGCCTCTCTCTGGGCTCCCACAACCTTAATTCACTTGAAAACTGTATACAAATTTCTGCACCATCTGGTAACTTTTTGCAATGTAATTATCCTGATAAATGTATGCAGGATATTAGACATTTTCCATTACAGAGGTGACTAATGTTGCTTCCATATTTACAAATCTGTCTGCAGAATTCTGTTGAAGGTCCATTTGAGGCAGCTAACACATTTGTTCATTTAAATCTATATCTTACGGAAACCTGACGCCAAGGTTTTGTGCCAAACATTACTTAAATTATACACTACTATTTAATAAAATCAATTTTCTGCCTTGTAAATTAGACACACTAAGTAATAAAAATATCATATAATGTGTTTGCACATTTTTACTATGTTGCCGAGTGAAATTTTGGATAAAGTTATTTTCATGCAACAGAAAAAATAATACTGCAATTCATTTTTTTTTTCCTCCTCACCTGGGAATTTTAGGAAGGTTGGTAACTGTGTGTCTAGGAGTTCAGGTAGGAGAGCAGATGTTGAAGTTTGCCTAAGTAATGTATGCAATCTGCAGTTACTTGAATGTATAATGAAAGCACATGTAGCCCAAAGCTTCCTACTCAAACATTCAGCCAAATGATACATGGTATGTTACAACATCCTTTTATTCATTGCAAAGAGCAGTGACATTGCTGACTTGAGCTATGCTTCTTGTTTGTACAAAGTTATGGAGGCAGCAGGGAAAAGGCTCTTCAGAGAGTACAGCACCTCTGCTTGAGTAGAGCCCTGCCTAACAAGCTCTACTTTCTCAACTTTAGCCCCACGGCATTGAACACAGTGGCACATCATGTCCTCCTTTTTTGTTTGGTGCTGTAGTAAGGGTACCCCTGGGGAGATGCCTTCCTATGGTTTTATTTATTTATTCATGTACTTATTTTCAAGATACTACTGCAAATTGTAGCAACCCAGGAGGAGAGGATGCCAACAAACTAAATCAGCAATGTTCTTACTTAAGATTCAACAGTTTCCTTTTCACTGAACTGAACATCACCGAATGAACTGAGATCTACAATTTGTGTCAGTGAAGAAAATACATCGATTACAGTTAAACATTTTTGGGGTTTGTTGGTTTGTTTCTTTAAACTTACCTCCACTGAAAGGGGAACAGTTGGGCAAATTAGATATAACTGAGGAAAAAATTAACAGTTGGTATTAAGACGAGTACATTTATCATCCTTGTTTAACTCAACCATCAGTAGTTTGATTTGCTGCTAAGTAGTAACAGGTTGGTTCAGCACTAATTAATCCTGTCATTATCACAGCCAGGTATTTATGACTTTTAAACTTCTCTCTTGGTTTTTCTCCCATTTTTCCCTAGGAATATTATTTTATCACAGACTAACTCGCTGCNGTCTAAACGTTCCTTGAGCTCCAGCAGCATGGGGCTGTGCCAAATGCCCTGGGGATCCTGCTCCATGCCCACCTCCCTTCATTGCAGAACCTTTCCCTAACCCCCACCTGACCCTCTTTGTTATATATTTATATAACAAACTAATCCAGTGGTATTTGGAATTAGTGAAATTTAAACCCAGTGTCACTGAATTATATTCCATTTTAGTGATGCACAGAATATCATTCCTCAAAGAGGAGGAACCCCAAAATAAGTCACTCCCATGTAACTCCCTAATTCTATTTTAAACATCTTCCAGTTTTCAAACTGCCCACCTTAAGTATTTTAAATATAAAAAGCATAGTTTTACTGAGATTAAACTTAAGTGGGCAAGGTTTAGTGTGACATTAAATTACTAGTAAATATATGGTCCAGCTATGTCATGGGATAATTGCTGAAAAGGTTTAAAAAGTCCTAAAATAATATAGAAACACAATAGTCCAGTTAGTCCAATAGTCCAGCAACCACTGTTTTATAAATATCTCTACAGATGTGCAAACTGGGACATCCCAATAAGAAAAATATAGAAATCTCTTAAAGCTCATTTGGAAGACTTCAGCAAACAGCTTGAACAATCTAGCTAACTTGACTCTTTTTGAACCATAAATCTTTATCTTTCTCTTAAGTACAGGTTGTTAAGAATTACAAAGCAAGATATGATCTGCACAGCAATTTCTGCCATACCAAATAAATAACAACATCTGAATGATCAGCAATCAAAGAGTTTTTAGGGATGACTGAACAGAAATTTCCAAAGGAGAGCTACCCAGATGCAGAAACCAAGAACATTGCCCCAAGACCTGAAGCAATGACTACAAGCACCCAGGCTCAGTCATCAGGGCACTGCATCTGCCAGCGATCCTTGCCGACTGGGTTGCTGCATGAGAACTGCTGAACCTGAACCACTGATTGAGTACCTGGAGAAAAGACCCAATCAGCCCTAGGAGCACAGGTGAAAGCAATTCACCTGCATGACTGGAAGCCAGGCTCCACCCCTCTTAGACCTCATTTGAGGGCTGACTGCCACTGTGGAAGGATCTCTTGCTGGAGATCCCTTCTTTGTGGAGTCTTTCTGTAAGCCTAGATCTTCAGAGACAGGTAAGCATCCTTTTTATAACACCTTCTCATTGCACTGCTCTTGCTGCTGCTACAGATGCACTGCTCTCTGCACAAAGCACATTGACCCTCAGCACACATCTACTGAGCATAGCAAAGAAAAAAAGAGCACTACAGATGGCCTCTGGTCCAACAACAGCAACAGTTAACTGAATATCATGTTATAAAATGAGAAGAAGAGCTAAGACAATCCAAATATGTAGCAATACCAAATAAGCCTGGGAAACAACTGAAAATCATTCAAAATTAAAAACAAGCTTGCCACCAAACCGCTCAGAACTATGCTCTGATATGATTAAGCATTTACTTAAAAGTTTGAATATGATATTTCAAAAAAGCTAACTTCTGTCTTCAAGCTCAACCTTTCTCTAAGTAACCAGTCTTCTGAGTATACAGAAAACATGCATCATAATGATCCAAATTCAAGATTGCCTCAAAACACACAGGTTGTAAGTGTTTACTTTTGAAACGTAAACACTACAGTAATACAGGTGAAATAAGGATGTTGCTCATCTGCACATAGCTACTGCTTTGACACAGAACACTTCTTCCTCACAGAAGTAGTCATTAAGGCATTGTATTTTCCTCACTACAGTGTTTTGATTATTCTGTTTCAAACGCTAAATCAGTGGTTATTTACTACTGTTTCTTGGGAAGGTTCTAAAAATAAAAATTAGCTACAGATGTGTTATATAAAATTAAGTACTTTTCACACTGCAGTCCTGCAAGTAACTGATTATTAAAGTTTGTTAGAGAAACATAGTCAATTGAAATTATTTTTCTTCACTCTAGCAGGTTTTCAGGAATTTTTAAATAAAACTTTACTAAAGAAAGTGACATTTAGAATAATGAAGAAATGCTTTTTAAAAGAAGACAGATTAAGTGTTTTCTTTGCTCTCCCCAAAATCTTCAGAAAATAACTGACATGAATTTTAAACATCTCAGTTAACACTGACTGTACTCTTTTAGTTATTTTCATTATTTTAAACCTTTACTTATTTTTTAACTTTTTTTAAACCTATTTAGTGTCAGTACAAATCCTCCTACAGATACCATCACAAGTACAGAAATGCTTTTTATTGGAATCTTTATTTCCCCTTCAATTTCAGTGCTATGTTCTGCTATAGCAACAACCTACAACAGAATCCAAATTGTTAGCTGAAAGGAGGGAGCCCGGGGGTGACATAATGGATAAGAGAGAGCAATTCACCATCACAACGAGGCAGTTATAGTAAAGACTAGGGGGAAATATGCAATAGGTGTGCAGTGGGTAAGTTCTTAGGGCACCTTATGCATGAAGAAATCTCTCACTAGGGCATAGTGAGGCATGCAAATGTTTGAAGTATATAAAATGCCCAGCATTCTGGTGCAATCAGGAAACAAGGAATGGGAGCATTTCTAGATTATTTGTACATTAGGAATGGTACATCTTCCTCGTTAGATTAATTGAGAAGTAGGCAAGATAGCAATTGTGCAGATGTCACTGAATGCTGCACCAATATGCACAGCTGTCAGCATCAGGTACGGTGCCATTGTAGTTAATGCTTACATGGCCTGCATGTGACAGCCTCAATAATGAAACGCTACTTAGGAAGAGAGCAGAAATATACCTGCTTGCTCCAAAGAAATTAGATGGCTCCAAATCGCCTGGAAACAGCTGCCAGAAAACTGTTTGAGTTATACAACTTGAGATTCTCAGAGCAGTAAGAATAGATAATTTGCCAGAGCTCAGCAAAAACAGTCCAACAGTGCTGGAGAGACCCGAGCTGGGTTTACTTAACGCTTCAAGGGGAGATGAAGTAGACTTCTTTTCACAACTGAAATATATTCATTTATATTCATTTGCAGTTTCAAGGAAACACGATTAGCCATGAGAAATAAGGTTGATTCACAGAAAAAGACAAATGAGTGGTAGTGTGATAGAACACTTCAGGCTCACTCTTTTCTGCAAGACCAAACAGAGAAAGTCTGATTTCTAAATCTCTTAACTGATGAACTGCCCCAGTGAGTAAAGCCACATGAGTGAGTAATGACGTTCAGCTTATCATGTTCACATCTCAGTAAGAAATGTTTAAGTTGACCGTGACTCTCAGCAGCAATAGAATAAATATATAGTCAAATGTATACTCAGACTTCAATTAAACATAGCAATTTAGGAGACTAGACCAAAGTACTTGCAGCATGATTCGTATTGTGGCATTGCTCACAGAAACGAGATCCCTGCCATTCAAGAGTATAAAAAAAACCAAAACCCTCTCTATCCATCAATTTACAAAAGTCCCTTTACTTTCACACCGTCAAAGTCCTGTTGGAGTTTCCTTATACAGTGTGTATACTTGAAACTTGCTGACCTTTGCTAGAAATATATTTTTTTTAAATTGAAAACCTAGGAGTTGAAAGGTAAGAAAAGGGCTGTTTTTCTACTGATCAGATTGCATTCAGCTACTGAGATCACTACTTAGGATTTATCCTACACTAACACTTATAATCAAGGATAACAGTGAAGCTGATCCTCTAAGACCTCACGGTTGTGTTGCTGTTTTTCAAAGCTTCAAGTATTTCTGAAGACTTCAAAGATAGATCAAATTTCATAATTTTTTCCACTACAGACTAATTTCTCATCACAAATCTCCTGAGGAATGCAGTTTATTTATCAAACCACAAATCATTCTTCTTGCTTTGATGACATTCACTAAAGTGTTTTGATTATTTCTTTGTTAAAAAGAAAAAAGCTGTCTAAAACACACAGATGTTCAGCACTGATTCCCAAACATTCATTTACTGATTGTTTCCTTATCAATCTAAAAGCAAATATTGAGAAAAGTTAGCATTGTCAGTTGTCAAGCTAATTACTTTTCCTATGCTACTGTTTAAATTATGTAGGACTGTATTGACAATGCCATTCTCTATCACTGACTTGCTATTTGATGTTGCTTTCCAGTACTAACTGTGTATTCTTAAAAATTATAATGAAGTGCTGATACCCAAGTACACATATTCACTATAGACCTGCATCAACTAACATCCAGTAAAGCAAAATACTCATCTCCATAGGCAGTGAGTACAACTCCTTCTAAGAAAACAGTTAAAATACTCTATTTAGCTTGCTGAATTTGCTTAAATACTTTCTTTAAATTTTACTGGCAATATAATGCTGGTTCTTCAGTATATTAATAGAGCTCATAAATGAATATAAAATATTAAAGAAGGTTGGAATTCATTTCTGATACAACCAACTACATGCACT
Organism: Odontophorus gujanensis; assembly: GCA_013399175.1. Lineage (NCBI taxonomy): Eukaryota > Metazoa > Chordata > Aves > Galliformes > Odontophoridae > Odontophorus > Odontophorus gujanensis. The sequence goes on from VXAB01008506.1 coordinate 49,425, forward strand.
GAATTCTAACGCATTGATTAGCAACCCTCTCATGGACAGCACCAGGGACGTTCACAAACAAAGCAGGTCATGGTCTGTATTTGCATAAACAGATTTCTTCTGTAGTTCTACTAAATGTAGAATACTGTCCTCAAATCTCCCATGTAAGTGTCCAAGATAGATTATTTTTCAAGTAGTACTTCAAGTGAATCATTTCATCCACTCTTCAAACTAACAGCCCTATAATCACAGCTGAGAAGTTTGTTCTCAAGTCTTGCTTTTGAAAGAGCATTCGTATGCAGTCAAACACATTCTATCAATTACATCAGTATACTTACAAAAGCCCCATATAGCTATGGAAAAGATCCTATCAGGTATATGATTTGATGTGATACATCACAGCACAGAGTTTACACTTTAATCTTGGCTATGCTTTCTTTTTACCTTGTTTTTAGGCTCATTGAATCTGGGTAGTGCTATCTTAGAAAATGCTAGTGTGACATTTTAGGCCCTTTGTATCCTTAAAATATCCTTAATTATTTCTTTTACTCTTGACAACCTAGTACAAGAATTTATACTGCTGTACAGCAACATTTTTCCCCCTGCTCTATAATCACTTTCATGTAGAAATAAACAACTGAATTAAACAGCAGCATATTGTCTTCCCTATAACAAGCTTACAGGGATAAGAAGCCTCACTTCTCAGAGATTTCTACTAAGAACTAACTTGGTGGTCCTTTAGTCCCTCAGAAACACTAAAAAACAAATATGACAATTATATCTGTCAGATGTTTTTCTACCAAGTTTAACTAGCCAATCCTTCTGAAATGCCAATCATGTTGAGGCAGTAATTCTTTTGTTCATAAGCTTATGGCTTCATATGTACACCTCCCTCCACCCTTCCATGGCAGGAAACAATAGCAGTTGCTTTGCCATGTAGTACTCAGGCAATGCACTTTACAGCACCTCACCAGACAGGGGAAGTACACCTTTCTCCAGGGTATTTGCAGCTATTTGGGGTGAAGAAAAGGAATCACACTGTTTTTCAAAATGAGCATCACAATCAAAAATTAGTGAGGAAAAGTAATAGGGCATGGAAGTAAACAATGAAAGCTTCTGATGTTTTAGCTTTACCTTTTGATGAGTTATTTTTTTACAAATTCTAAGAGAATCCAACAAGCAGACTATCTGGGATGTCAGTGACAGAGATTCAATGACAAGATGTATTTTTGTCAAGAAAGAGAGAAAGAGCTGTTAAGACAAAATTTGAGAATTTAAGTAAAGAAGGCCATATATAGAAGGCTGATCCAACAGGTCAAGACCCACTTCAGATCTGAAGAAGCTAAGATGAGAAAGTAAGGTAAAGAAACATAGAAGACTGTTTCAACATGTTACTGGTGTAACTTATTTCAGTAAACATCTCTAAGAGCAACAAAGTGGGGAAGAAAAAGATTTTTATCTAACAGTCTCTGCAGTACTGAAGTTAAACCTAAATCAAACTTATGGCCTTAGGAGATCTTTTCTCAGTAGTGTCACAGTCATAGGGCTGTTTATTACCAACCTACTATCTTATCCACTCTCTATTTCAAGGAAAACATCAGAGCTTGAATTTTTTTTGCTTGCCAGGAAAACACAAGAGGAGAAATATACTTTAGGCAAAATGACTACAGTAAAAGAAACATACATTTGGAGAATGAAAAGGGACATCCTGACTATTTGAGTCAAGAATCTCCAGCTGAGAAAAATGAGAGCATATTTTGCAGGTTCAGGGTGATATTTCTCTATTCTTACTCTTTATAATGCTTCCTTAGCTTCTAATTTGGTGTAGGGCCAGTATGATTCATAGGTCATGCATTTTAACAATGCCTTTGTATCATCCTGGAATGCAAATCCAAAAAGAAAAATCTGTTGACACCAAGAAAAATAATAATAGTGTATTTCTCATTTTGATATAATTATAATAATAATAATAAAAAAGCAGAAGCAGCATGATGCTTTCTTTTATTCATGTTCTGGTTATTCATCAAACAAAAGCTAACAGTACTGTACCCTGTAAATTTGTTCTTTTTTTTTGTATACTGAAATATGTCAAACCATAAAACAAAAATCCCTCAGCCTACACAATAATACTGAGCAGTGCTTTGTGTATCTGCTTTCTCTCCTGAAACCCTTCTTACCTTCAGTTTCACAAAACAGGTAAGTACTCAGTGGTCTGGTTTTGCACTGGGTCAGACTATTGCCCAATTTATGTCTTCTGACCTGTTCTTTCTTGAAAGGAAAGTGATTTTGGTATTGATTTCTCCAACAGGACACAGGGTGCATACTACTGAAGAATATGAAGCTGTGGCATTCTGATTTTCAGCACTGACCATCAAGTGCCTGCAGCTATAAAAAGACTTTCACACTGACACTTAAATTGCAGTAATTTTCAGTGACTTCAATGCCTACATTGCTATTCGCATTCTGCAAGTGTATGAAGAACAGCTGAAAGGCCAGAGCAGAGAATAGAACTGAAGGCTTTTTCCCCCACCTCTCTCTCCTACAAAACTCAGGAGAACAATTTAAGCTCTCCTGTTTATGTCACAAAGAAGATGGTGGCATCAAAAATAGAAGCCAACCAAGTGAAATGGTGGGGACTTGATGAGAGAGGAATGTGTACACTGTGAAGGAAACTGCTCTTACAGAAGAGTCCTCAAAAAGGAATATACACAAGAAACTCTACATAATTCATATATCTGACATCCTTGATAACCTTTCTTTGTCATGATGGCAGAGGTGCTTCAAGTGATTTCACAGAACTTCAGCAGCTCTTCGACAAACCTGCATGTCTGCAGATAAGTTATTAGTCTGTATCTACAGGAAATAAAAGTAAAAAAAAAAAAAAACCTGATATTTTCCTGCCCTCAATAAAAGGAAATCTAGCTTAATTAGAACACCTTATCAAAAGCTGCACAATATCAGCGTCACAACAAGCTCTCAGGATTTTCAGAAGTTATTCTGAATGGCATTTTCATGTAAAAGATTTGGGGAAGGTGACTAATTTTTTATAAAGTGTTACTCAATTATGTCTCTAGTGTCTGCAATTACAGAATTTTGAGAAGCTGAAGCAATAACATGTTCTCATTAATTTATACAGCAATAACAATTTTGGCATGAGGTTAGCATCATGGGCCAATAGAACAGATGAGCAGGCAAAACTGTCTCTCACTGAAAAGACAATAAGGCCTCAGTAGGCTTTACTGCGAAGTCCATAACTAATAAGTATTTACACAGAATGATTGATGGGAAGACCTTTGCCAACCTTTTGGGATGTGTGCGTGGGAGGCAAGCATCCAAGAATAGGACAAGAAAAGAATTCCATATGGTTACACATACCTCTTGTTTTCACTACAGTTAATGAGACACTTGTGAAGTGATGAAAAATATACAAATACTTTATAAGTCAGTATTTACCACATTTCAGACTTCTATCATAGCCAGTATTGGTCTTGCAAAACTTAAAACATTTTGCAAATATTATTTACAGTAAAATCAAGTTTGTAACCGAGTACTCTAATGAGCACTTCATTCAAGAACACCCTGGCATAGGAAACATTTTTTTATTTTTTAATAGTGTTGAACATGTGAAAGATGAACAATGAAACATTTTGACATCAAAGCCCACTGACAAGTTTCACAAAGTGTTTTTTTTTAAATGATCAAATATTTCACTGTTCATCTTACAGGTTTACCAGCACAGCTAATCACCCTAGGAATTATTGTCACCATACATATTCCTGTCAGTATAATTACACTTAAGTTGGTAAGACATCCACAACACTAAATGAAAAATGTAAAGCCCTAATTTCTGATAAGTGGGGAAAAGAAGATTTTTAGAAATAATGGTATACTCTCATATTCACTGCAGGTTAGGCATGTATAGCAAAGTGTATTGATATGAAGCTTAAGGTTGCTAAGTGAAAAGCACAAGCAATACAATTTCTGTACGCATCATTTACTTGGTTTCTGAATCAGTTTGCTTGCTTATACCTGTTGCCATTTTCAGCCAATTTATAAATACATTGCTCATTTCTTATTCACCAAAGCCTGATCGTTCTTAATAGAGAAAAATCAGTATTTACCACAATTTGTGTCAAACTTCTACTTTGCTTCACAAACTTACAAAAGAGTAAGTAAAACCAGCTGCATACAAGCACGTCGAAAGCCATATGCACATGCAACGCTGCATCCTGGACAAATGCATACATTGTTCTGTTTCAAAGATCTAGTTAGATTTTGCTAACCCTGTGAATAATCTGTTAGTGTTCTGAGAGAAGGTTATGTTTATTTATGTAACAAATAATTTCAAGATTAGATCTTTGATAATACTGAAATGAATGCTAGCTTCCTATATTCAATTTTTTGTTCCAGACTTCAGTTTTCTGCCAACTCATCTAACGTTATTTCCCTACACTTTACTTTCTTAAATAAAATAAAAACAAAGCAGTGACAAGTAATTACACTGAAAACAAGTACAGTGAAGGAAAAAAAAAAAAAAAGATTGGGACTTCAAAATGAGAAAGCAGTCTTCACTTTTTCACTGCTTTGCATATATGGCCTGCTCTGGGACCAGAATTTCCGCTGTCATCAGACAGATAACATATGTGGTAACTTTACAGCCTTCTGCTCCCAAATGATGCCCAAGTGCCACTTCACTGCAAAACAGGTTACCCAGCCCACATGAGCACTGCTATTTGGGCCACTGCCCCTTTCTCACACCAGAGCAGACCATGGTCACAAGGAGATGGGAGGGAGCTTTGTTAGCTTTGTTTGCCTCCTGGAAGTCAAGGATTTCAGCCGTCTAGATTTAAGCTCAGAGTTATGGCAGCAGACCATTTAAGTGCAGAATAATTATTACCATTAATTACTTCTACAATTCAGTTAACAATTAACTTTTACTGAATGAGCACAGGTACTGAGACACATTTCAACACTGATTTAGTATGAGCCACTCCTATTGATATTCACTGAAGTTTAACAAAGTGACAGCTGCAAATCCGGACTAAAACACTTAACTTTGCCCCAAGCTTTCCCAGCACCTCTCAGAAGGCACTATCAACACAAGGAACCAGTGGCGTGGGCACAGTGGCCTTGCTATAAAGTATTCATTTATTCCAAACACTGAGAAACAGTAACACTGGGGGTGCTGAATGAAAACAGCATTACAATAACGGAGGAGGGGAAAAAAATAAAATAAAAATAAAAAGGGGGAAACGTAACCCTAGGGTCAGCTTAGCACATGCGTTTTTATACAGCAGTGCTGACATCCTAATACATTTCTTCCCTCCTGGAATAAACATGTGAGAAGGGAGACAGACAATTAAGAAGGAAAATATTTCCTTTCTGTTGTATTTTCCAAAATCTCTAAAACAAAACAAGGCAATGAAATCTTGACGAATTTTTCTGTTAGACCAAAGCAATGGGCTTTGGAAAGATTCTTGGGATTATATTTTCATTTCAAAAAGTTACTTTTTGTCTGTGGGATTGATGACTGGACACAAGATACATTAAAGTTAAAGGTTAAGAATACCAGGTGATGATTTGCTACAAGACATCAACATCTAAACTGTCCCCTTAAAACAAATCTTGATTCCTAATCTTCCCAGGCTGGCTCCTCACCAGTCACTGCACAGGCAGCAAGGTGATTCATCTCTACCTGCAGCTGAAGTGCCAGATGCTTTTCACAGGGTTAATTAAGGGATCTTGCTAATTACATGTCCTTAACACATAGATATAGCTATACGTACTGCCCTTGTTTCTCTGTGCTGTCAGTCCTTATATTTGCTTTAAGGTAAGGGCTATGCAATGTAGCCACATGCTATATGACTGAGTCTGTGTGAACCTACCCCGGTGATGCTTAGCCATCTGCCACACAACGCACTTCAGCAAGCACTTTGCAAGTGCTTTTTCCATTGACAAATGTATTCCCTTCCCCAGTATTTTCCCCCACTTGTCAGTGCTTAATATATAGGTTACAAACCAGTCCCCCAATCACATATTAGGAAAGAATTCACATTAACAAGAATTGTTTTTTTTTTTAAACTAGTATAATTTGATTTCACCCCGCCCCCCCCATGTACTGATGTTACTCTCCTTGATACTGGATAAGTAAGAAAGGTGAATAATTGAAAGAGAAAAATTACACTGTTATAACTATCAAGCTTTCCAGAATAGATCTGTGAGTTATACAACACTGCAATAATGCAGCAGGATGCTCCCAGCAGGCACACAGAATCTTCCAGATTGTTGTTATGCAGAAAAGAATATGAATATTCTCTTGAAGAAATCACCATTGTTGGCCCCTGGCCCACCTGGCATGGTCTTGTATAGGAGACAGGACACAAGGGACACTGTCACACGCACAAAAGTGCTGTCTGTGTTTTTTTTACCATGATGTTTTCATACCTGACATGCTTTGAAGACCTCAATCTTTTTCTTATCCCATGTCCCCATTACCAGAAATGCTGGCTACCAAGAAGCAGTTAACAATTCTTTTACACTATTCTTATTTCACGTTCTTTCTTACTTCATCTGGCTTTTAAAATTCTGATGGAGGAAAGAAAATTGTAACCTCATACACAAAATCTAAATGACAGTTTCTTTTCCCTGAAGGCTAGATGTCACTAATACCATCAGAAGAAATCACTTAGAACAGTCTGCCCATGGTACTTATGTCCTGCCTATATAGCTATAGCACATAAGAACTGAAGTGAAAAATGAGAAAAATTGCACAAACAGAACGGATTTTAGTTTCTCTAAAAGAAATAAGAGAAAAGACGTGGTCACTTACTACAAACGCTTCAGGAAGTCAAACACCAGGGAGTTGAAAAGACAATGCCAAGACAAGAACAAATGACTGCAAGAGGAGCATCAATACGTTTAGGCTGAAATAGTAGTCAATCGAGCACTGAAGTTCTAGAGCAACCTCTGACTTGGAAAGGTAAAGTGTATCATCTAATACTGTGTTGGCGACAATGGGTAATTCAAGATTTCTTTTAATTCTGTGTTCTCATCTCCTCAGGACTCAATCTCTTACTCTCACTGAGATGTTGTCACTCAGCATAATTGCAGTGCTTGGCATGTAAAACAGCACACATATATATCTGGGAATATGCAAATGGATATACACTTATTTTATGTTAAAGATGGAATCACAATTTATTATTCAAAGCAGCTGATGTAAATGTACAAAATACATACTGACAAAAAATCTAAAGCTATCCACTTTTACCTCATATATACTCAGATAATAGATACAGCATTGACCTTTAAAGCCATGCTTTTGCAGCAGGATTTGCCTGCTAGTATTTCAATTATTTGTTCTTAACTACCTTCCTGTTTCTGATCATACATAGTTGACTCCGTGGCTTAATTCATGACAATTCAATTCTCAGGAGACAAAGCACAAATCACAGCAGCTGGGTACACAAAGTGTCAGAATTTCATACTCAGTAGAAGGTGGTAAAAGGGTATTTGGGACGCTTGCTGTTATTTGCACCTCTAATAGCAGTTGGGAATGGAGCCAAAACCCTATGATGCTAGTGACAAGCCGACAAATCCCTTCCATCAAAGTGACTGATAAACTCTTTCCCATATTAGTAATTGTTTTCCATGGCCTCTATGTATTATTTCTACCCTTTCTACCCAGCCTCCAATAGCTGTCCACTAACCATGCCCCAACTCCTCATAGCTGAGCAAGCAATTTCTTCAGAAGCACCAAGAGCAAAAGATGAATAGAGCTCGCTGCCACCCCAAAACCCACAGTACTTCCAACATTTCATTTTAACAAGATTACTGGTGTCAAAGAATGGGATGTAAAAAAAATTAAGCCAATAGAAGGAGAAGGACAGAAGAGAGGACTAGAGAAAATCTGCACACTAGATACAGAGAAATAAATGTCTCTTGATGAAACCAGTGTATAATTTTCAGATTTACACAACCTCCCTCCCAGAACTTATTCTGCACAGCATCATAGGATCTAACCTGCTTTACAAGCATTTACTTCAGAGACCAGTGTAAGCACGGAACACACCAGCTTTGGGGCTGCTCTAGTCCTCACCTCAATTCATGTACCATGGAAGGACCATTCTTGGAGAAAAATTCATATTTCGTAGCATTAAGATGTGGTGTATCTTTCCACACAAATACTGTCATCTAAATTAAGATTACAGAATCATTTTGATACGGTTATACCTGACAAGTGTTATTACCAATATTACCATAATATAAAATAATTATATCCTAAATATCTAGCAATAATTGGCAAATAAGGTCATCTCATTATCTGTTACCCAGGATCACACTGGGATGTCACATTCACTGCATGCCTCTAAGCTGCTCTCCTTCCTTCATTTTACTTTAGACTTGCAGAATAGTGGGTTAATCATGACAACAATCAGAAAGGAGCCATTTATAAGGAAGCACAATAAAAAACAACAACAACAACAACAAAAAACAGACTATTCTGGTGCTATAAAACAGTTACAGCTTGTATTTACTTTGGGGCAGCATTGCTGTCCTTTATTTCAATAGAAAAAAAAAATAACAAAAAGCCTCTGTATTGGCTCCAGAGTTTTTTGAAAGACAATACATGGTATCAAAGCTGCAGCTTTGGCCATGATCTGGCCATGCAATGTTTGTTCTAAAATTTACGGTTAAACAGAGGGGGTTTTGGTAGTTTTAATCCAGGCTTTTCAATATCAACTCTGGAGATCAGTATCTCTAGTTGAAACTCCTCATTAAAATGCTTATTACAGTATATATTTCAAACAATTACTTGATGGTTCAGTTACTTGTTATGCAATGCCCCAAACAACTACTGACTTTCCCTCAATGATGTCTTATATGCAGAGACTGAATGGTGTTGGAAGAATTCTAAATCACTTCTATGCATTTCTTTCCCCAACAAAACATGACCTTTACTAATATTTTATTTGAAATTGTGTTAACAAAAAAGGAAAAAAAAATATTTTTGGAAATTATAACAAATGTGGTAAGTAAAACATCACGAACTAATTGAATTGTTAAAAAATATGACTAGAACATGTCTGAAAATAAACACAGTGCAAGGCAATAATAAAACTGCATTTATGGAGAATCAATAAATCACTTCCTGCTTGTGAAGAAATCTTCACGTTGCTTACAGAAGCCGATCTGACCATCATAGTTATCAGGATAATATTTACCAAACACAAACAGTCTAAATGACTGAAAATTCCACTAGATGATTTGGGTGTTATCTGATATAAGGACTGATATAGCACTATAGGATCGAAGCATTAAAGTCAGTGGGCAGGGATGAGGGGAAGTACCACTGTCAAAAACAGCAGGTTTTCATCCTGCTTCAGTGAAGTTATATTTAAATAAATTGCATTGCTGTTTTAAATCAATGGCATTTCAGATAATAGTAAAGATAAAGATGGATTTTTTTTCTTATTTTTGCCTTTCTTTCAGTTTGGATAAAATACTTTTATTCCTGATACTTATCCTCCATAGGAAGCTTCAGGTTATATTTATGGCTAAATCATAAAGCAGAAACACAACAGTGAAATTTCAGGATGCATTTTTCTCACAGTGTTTAGATCTATAAAGCTAGCTATAGTGAGATTGGTTGGCACCCCTGTTGAGCTTGTTGGCAGCTGTAGTGCTAACACTGACTCTGGAGTCAGTCTTCTCATTTAACATTCTGAAAATATGACATCTTGTACTAAATCTACTCTTGTTATGAATAATATGTTGTCTCTTAACATAAAAGAACAAACAGCTACTTTTATAAGGAAAAAAATGTGCATCTTGTATGTTTTCCAAATGTACCCAGCATCTAGAACCATCACTATGTCTGGATGTGTAAGACAGCAATAAGAGAAGTAAACATACATCAGAACAAAATTCTGGCTGCAGGATAGCTTTTTGGAACTGCTCTGAGACCCCCTTTTTTTTTATTTGTTTGTTTTAAGGTTTACTTTTTAAGGATGATCAGTCCCTGTCTAGAAGCACCAGGGGCTCACTATGCTCAGCCACTCTTAGCTTCATTCCCACCACGTTGAAGAATAACAAAAGACCAAATACATGGTAACATGATAGGATGGAAATGCTCATGTCAGGGCTTCAGCTTCATGCCTACACACCCAAAGCTCCTCCTCAGTTTTGCCAAATATATGGAAGATGAAATGGACAACTTTCAACACTGCTTTCATAGATGAATTACATTATCATAAAATACAATTGAGACATAAAATATAGGCATAATTAAATCTCAGCATTTTGGTCTATCTCTCAGTACCATACTAGGAGGAGACATGTATTGAGACAACTAACACAAACAACTACCTGGGATTTAAGAATACTCACTGTGGGTTACTTAATTACAAGAACTTTTCCCGTAGACTAAATTATCTTTTACTTAATATGTTTGCAAAAATATAAAATAAAGCATTTTTTCTCCTCACTGCTTAAACACAGAGTAGAAAAATCATGACTTTCACTCAGCAAATCCTACAGAAAATCCATGCATCTCATACTGATAACAATAACACAACCTGACCCATTTGTAACAGACAACCCGTTATACTTCTTAAGCCCTTGTTCCTGGTAACAGGTGACTTAAGGAATCTTATTCTGAAAGCAAATACGCAGAGGTTTCAGAAAGTCACAGATGCATCCACTTTATCAACAGTTACTTCACAGTACAGCCTTCAAGTATGATGTAGTAACAGTATATAGTCACTTATGGATTTATGTGGTCAAATAAAATAGAAAAAATTACATGTGCCATGACATACCAGCGCAGGTTAAAACATTATACCGGTCAATAAGAACTACTCTGGGAGCATATTTAATTTGTTTACAACAGTTTATCTTAACTAGTAAAAATTCTTCTGTACATGCAAATGATAACTTTCCCATGTCAGAATTCAGACTTGGCACCTGTATTTACATGCGGTCATTGGGAGCACTGAATTGTTCACTTTCTGACTCTGCATTTGAATACTGTATATGAAGATAATGCAACTGACAAGTTTTTCTTTTGGTGTGTTTTGTTTGTTTGTTTGTTGTAAATATCATCATGTGTCCATACAAATAATATATTTGTTTTCACCTAAATACTCGAACAATATGTGCAGCGTCTAGTTTAAAACTACCCTGAAAATCAAGAGTGGAGATGTTCCTTCGGCCCCACATGGAGCATGAAGGAACAGATTTGCATATCAAGCTCTTTATCCCCATAAAATTTACCAACCAGACATCATCTACCTTCTAGACAATACCATACCTTTCCTAATCTGATACTGACCTACTGTTTAAAAGCCTCATTTTGTCCAGAACATCCAGAAATGACAAAATCATGTTTGCTTTACAAATACAGAAACATAACCACTGCCATGGAGCGCTCAGTTTTGTGTAGCATGATTTTTACTAATTCACAAGTGATGGCCTTTAATCCCCAAGCTAGTCACTGCTGACTACTTTGAAGATTATGCAAACAACTCTAACTCTGCTTAGTCAAGCAGAGAAAGGGAAGACTGCTTATCTACAGTTGTTACATGCATGCTTGCACTGTCTTTCTGAGATCATTCAAAGGAATGAAAACTTCACAGCAATATCAAACATCCTTGCCTTTAAAGGATTAAACACGGGTATATAGGACCAAGTTTTCTGATGATGTCAGACCTCACTCATGTGTCATAAAATGGGCATTTTGAGAAGATTTTGAAAAGCTTTAAAGAATTGCCATGGTTTCACGCTGGCAAATTGACGCTTATTGTAAATCCCAGAACAACAATCATCTAAAGATAGTATTGGTATAACAAAAGAGATTCTTGTAGCTGATAACGTATGATACAATTAAAAAAAACAAAGCCCCCAAAATAACTTAGATTTAAGGACTGTAAATAATGCTTCCATTACGTGGATTACCACGAAATCAAAGAATATAAACATGTATTATGTTTATTAATAAAGAATATGTTAAGAATAGACATTCCACAATGAGAATAAATCATCTCTTCTGGCTTACACTGGAGGAATTTTACAGGAATTTCTCCTTACTCGACAACATGACACATTACTTCTGACAATGACAGGACTGGATTCCTAAAAAACAAGCAATGAACTTCACACTTATGCCCGACTAAAGCACCTGTCCTGCAGCAGTCATATTGTCCAACCCCAAACACCCAAGGTAATTCTCTCTCAGAAGAGGAATTAAACCAGAAATGAAAATGAATAGTGCAACTAGCTAAACAAGATGATAATATAAACATAACAAAATAATAACAAATCTAAGGGAAAAAAACACAACAACCAAATGAGACAATATTTATGTGGGTGAACAAAAAGCTCTAAGGATACTAGGACACTCCGAGCTGCTTAACTACGTAAGGTCAGATATATTTCTCCCTGAAAGCCCATAACAGTCCCAACAAGTAATGAGGAAAGTCCATTTCCACTCATGCAGGTGTGATTGGAAAAATATACATTCAAAACAAACAAACAAACAAACAACAACAAAAAAAAACAACGAACCAACAGGCCAACAACAAAAAACAGTGTCACGCATACGTTTTATGGCATTGCTAGCTTTCTATCTTTCTAGGAGCTACTGCTTTTATCTATAGATAGCTATTGTTTCAGGTTACAAGAGGCTGGAACTGATTTGCTAAAAGTTTACTCCAACGCCAAATTCTTCAGTGCCTAAGAGTACTCCATTTCCCATTTCCTTGAAAACCTACCTTTTTATACACCTTGTGAGCACACCATGTGAAATATGCTCTGCAATGGTCTGCTAAACACTGTACAATAAAATGCTTAAAAGTAGTAATTATTGTCATGGCAACTTAGTCTATCCAGTAGCTGTCATGGATGCACTGGACTGCAGGCTTCTGAACAAAAAGGTTGCGAGATATTTTACTCCCATGTACAATGTGTATTTACCACAGTTAAAAGCAACATAGAGGATTCTAAGAATAACAAAAATTGCTGATTAATCTTACCAAACAACTTAAAAAAAGGAGCAGTTTGGAAGCACATTGCATTCCAAAACGTTAGTGTTCTGTGGCTTACTGGATCACGCAACCTCTTCCACTGACTGCACCAGCTTTGTGGTCCCTTGATCCTTAGTCTGAAAACCTTAGCTCAGAGTCTATCAAACTTCGGTCACATACTGCCTTCCATTTATTTACTTATCAATACTAGCAATAACTTCAGGATCCTCACCTTAATTTTCAGATGCCAACAAGAATCAAGCCTGTAGTGCACTTTCTCTCTCCCCACGACCTGCCTTGGCTATTAAATAGAGAAGAAAGGCTGCAGAAGGAAGCTCTTCAGACAGGGTTCTTGCCATTAAATCTGTATGTTTGTTCTGTCTTGGCAGAACCTAGAATAAGCCTCGAGGTTTTTGCTGTTACAGCGTGCAAGGGAAAGCAGCTGAAGAGCAGTCACCTTGTACTTAACTCTGCAAGACTCTTACAGTATCTGTTCACTGATTAGAATGACCTGAAAACCACTTGAAAAATAAAAATAAAAATCGAGGCACTGGGCACCACAATTTGCACATGAAAGAGCAAGTTCACAAACCCATTTAAAATAATTAAAAAAAAATCATGCCATGAAAGTTAAACTTCACTATTATGCATTACAAGTTGAACAGTAAGGAGAAAGAAAATATCAGCTATCTTTGCATTCAACAAATCGTTTTAACAATAACATATAACACACCGAAGTGTGCAAGCAGTTTTGATGACTAAAATTATCAAGTAAGAGAACAAAGCATCACCATACAAGCTCTAGAAGCCTGAAAGAAACATCAGTAGACAGTGCAATATATAACTATGTTAGCTAACTTTTGGACACAGCTTTCTGCAATTTATCTGTCTATATGTAACCAAGTGGCAATTAGCTACAAAAATTGCAGGGGATTTGTCTTCCTCGGTTTTCTTGTAGAAATCTATGACTGTGTAAAACAAAACAACAACAACAAAAAACACAAATCCAACAAAACAAACTGTAGTTCTTGTCAGGACAGCTTTGCTAGGGGATAAGCACAGCTATTCAAAGTCTGATAACAGGTTTCTTCTAAGATGACAAGGAGGCTTTCAGATGGTGCCTTGGAAAAAGCAGAGCGGATGATGCATTTCTTTAGTTTTCATTTTGCTTACTCTTTGTTTAGATATGATTTGGCTTCAGGAAAACAAGGATATACAATAATTTTAAAAAGCTGTTAAGTGTTTAATATTTTGGATTTCACTTCAGTATACCAATGACCTAAAATACACTTGAGAAACAAGACAACTATGGGCTTGAAGAGAAAAGGTTTTACTTTATCTGTCTGGGCTCTCAGGAATGAGTCAATGTAACATAAAAGGAGACCAAAGGATGATTTCAAACAGAATAAAGAAATAGGCAAAATGGATGAAATCCACATAAGCACAAGGTGGTAATTATTTTTAAAGCAAACCATAAGAAATACAGAAAGAATAACGTCAGGCCCATGTTTTGCATGCCTCAATCTGTTTGTGTGCTGGCTATGCAGAGCCCTTCAAGGGTGACTATTAGATAAAATTATCAAAAGAAGCATGAGTGAGACACCTCTATATGCTACTCTGAAGTCAGTTCCACTCCTTCCAGGTGAAACCATACCAAATTGCTATCTAGCATGCTGTTTGCCTGGGTGACCTTAAAAAACTAAATAAATAATAAACAAAACAATTATGGTAGCACTGTATGTAGGTAGACCCTACCAGGTCAGGCCATGGACATCTAAATCTAAATCTGTGATGAGACATACTATTTCTGAATTGCATTATTAAATTCAGAAGAAAATCAGGTATTGTCAATACAGTAAAAGTGATCCACTCAAGCCAAAGAAACATCATTTAAGTCTAGTAACTGACAACTAATGCAGCTCAAGCACTGTGTGGTTGGAAACTACATTTTACTTCTAAGAGAGAAGTGGGAATATATCTCCTGATATAGTGATTTAACAAAGACAACTGACTTAAAAAGATATGTAATGGTAAGGTTCTGTTGATTTACAACAGAGGAGTAGGGTTAAACACACTCATCTGTGAGAGGCCCCATTTAGTCACAAGGTTCAGAGTGGATCCCTTTTCTTTCTAATCTTCTTCTCAGAGGAACCTGGGTACAGATGAATCCAGTCCTAGTCTCACAGTGTTTTTTGTTTAAGTCGTCGTATGTGCACAAAGAAATAACCTTAGCAAAGCTAAGAACCTTTGTCGCTATTAGTTACTGAATGAGGATCTGTATCTGCAAGGTGTCAAGATGTAGGGGATCTTTATGCAGGCATAGCCTTGAAATGCATCCTTACTGGAGGACAGATCCTAGTGAGCAGCTTGCTGCCATGCTGGAGGGCCTCGGAGACTGCTCGCTCTTAATGGTCTAGGATGGCTGACTCATAGTCATAGTGTGCTCAACTGTGTACTAGCACATGCTCAGATGGCCCTCAGTTGCAGAACCTCATGTCTTTTTGTCACTTTTTTTCAGCCCTCCACTTTGAGACAGATTTATGGTCGCTATCTCTCTTTTGAGTAAGATGATGTTACCAGTCCTAAGTGAGGTCTAGGGCTTCTCATTGCCTGTCTGAGCAAAGCCTTGGTGCATAACAGCCAGGCCAAAAGAGAAACCTGAAGGGGAACAAGCGAGACACCATTACACAGGAAAATAAACTCAGTTTTCCACTTAACAGTCTCAAATACGGAATTATGGTTTTAATGCTTCAACAAGCCTAACTTGTTTGCTTAGTCCAAAATTTTTAAAGATGACTGGGAAAACATACAGTGAAAATGTTAAGAAAAAGTATTCTGGACTGGATCTGATTTGTAGTTTAGTTCTTGAAAAATAAATTATACTTAGATATTTCAAGGCTAACGAACAGCATAATCTCAAGAGGCAGTATGAGCTGATAGATGCAGCAGAACCACTAGAAATGATTGCATTATACTGCCAACACTAATACAAATCTTAACAAAACAATTCTTGTAGAGACTGTTTTCACACACCCTGTTATAATCTAATTATATCTTAACCTATCAGCAGATTTAGTTATTATCAATTTAGAGAGCAAGATACAATTTTAAATTGTTGCTCCTGTGGAGCCCCAAGTGCTCTCCTAACACTTGTGTGGTTCTGTTGATTGTTCAGAATAGACTGCACTGACACGAACTGGAGTTCAATTGATTACTAGCATGCTACTCCCACTGCTGTCCTTCCCTAAACCATCACATAATTTCTCCTCCTTTTAGTCATATTCCATTTTAGGAGAGAGACTGATTCCTCTTCTAGGAAGGAAAAAAAAAAAAAAGATTTTAAAGAGCATCATGATCTGCCCTGTTATGTGAATTGATATTGCATCCCAGAGAATACTATGAATGTGCTCATTTAGACACTAAATTGTTCTCCCTACTAGCAGGGCAGCTCAAGCAGTGAGTCAAAGCTGAGTGTATTTGCTCCTTTGTTATTTACAGCTGCCCTTCCAGAAACACGACAGACTGTCACCTTTAAGTGAAGGACTCAATGAAAAAGACAAAGCTACGAGGGGTGTACTACACTGTGTGCTCTCACTATCACATAAAAGCATCTGTGCCTTTGAAATAAAATAAAAAAAACCCAACCAACCAGTAAACCAACAAGTCACTACAAACCAATTACCTTCTCTTGATCAAATCCAGAGAGTGAGCTAAAATATTTAGGAGGGGGATGACAAACAACACACAGAGTAAAAGACTGCATAAAAATTGTTTTTATAGAAATCTTGTCCCCTAAAACAGTGATAGAAATCACCATGGTAACTAACTTGGAGAGTTACGATGCAAATTTCAAATTCTTCCTGGTTTAAGGACCGCTGCACTAGCAGCTGCAAACCTCTGGAGGAAAAGTTCAAGATGTATGCTTACATATACACACACATGCAGTCATTACAGAAAATTGCTTAGTAAATTTCTGTCTGAAAGAAGAAAGTTTAAGACCAATTTAAATGACTTTAGAGCATTTTTTTTCAGTTAAGAACGTGAATTGCAAACCAAACCAAAAAAAAACAAAACAAAAAACCACCAAGATGTGCCTGATATTGTTTGAGAGTGCTCTATAAAAATAAAACCATGAATTAGGTAGAATAGAAAGAAATTACAGTGATTCTAGTCTCATTCCAAACAATAGCAATAAGCATTTTGGTGCATCCATCTCTTCTAAATGAATCAGTGTTACCATAGGAATACAGAAAAAAAAAAGCCCTATTCTTATGAACCAAACAATGTATTCTCTATGACATACAAATTCTGTTTTTTGTATCCTAACTCTACCAGTGTTTTTGGTCTGTTTATTCATATTCATACTATTTCAGAAATGAAAGCAATCAGACAGTGACCCCCAGCTGCAGACCACATTTGGGAGGAAAAAAAGGCAGCTGATAAGAATGATTAAACAACTCTCTTATCTGAATACTTATTTTCTAACAGGAGGCTGTGAAGCCTTAAGGTCTAAACAAATAGTTCTTCATTTTCCTCTCATTTTCACAGAATAATTTTGCTGCTGCCATCAGTTTCAAGCACTGACATTCACTCAGAAACCCTATTCTGAGGAAATCTGCAATGAAATCTAATTCAGATATTTGAAATGGTGAAAGTTACCATGATGAAGAGCTCTCTTAGCAGCGAGGCTGAAGTTAAGGAAGGTTATGTTTGGGACAGTGACAGGTGAATAACTCCCTATCAAATATTAACGTGTTTTAAACATGAATTTATTTCAAATACAAAGGCTATTTTTTAAAAAACAGGCAATATACTACTAAGAAACTTTAACATGTTCAAACCTTCCTGCTTCATAATTCTGTACGTAGTGTGCTTAAGACTGTACATAAGAATTCTAGCATTGAAATGTAATCATAAAACAGAAGATATATGTAAACTATTAGCTGTGGTGAAACTTAGCATAATGCATTTGCTGATCCAATTCCCTTCCTTAACTGAAGGGTAGCCACCCTTTAGAGTCAGAATTTGGGAGCTCTAACTAATAATCTAATGGGAGTCTTTATAGTTTTTTAACAGGTGGCTTGTATAGAAATAAGATATCTGGGCACAGAGAATTATTTACACTCAGCATGACAGATGATTTGCCACATAACAATAGAAAGCTGCAAAATAAGTGCTGTGAGATAGAAATGATTATCCCAGCTTTGGCTGAAGTTCTCTTCCATCATTAACTCAACAGTCAAGGTTGCTAATATGGAGAGGTAGTATTTCAATAATTCAAGAAAACCTCCATACTTGGCACGCAATCAGCAACAACAAAAACAATACAAAAACAAACCTACTCATCCCACAAATACTGTGACCACATTCATTCTCTAAAGTATACAAATTCATTTTTATTTTATATAGTTGAATTCCTCTAGGCTGTATTTTAAGCAGGGTGGACATGTTTCTTTATGTCATAGAGACTTCTACTCTTTATCCCCTTGTAATGTGACTAGGTGCTACAATGTTATTAGATATTTATGCAATATAGTTAAATTTCTCTTGCCCTGTGAATTAATTATAATCAAGAAGAGAGAGAACCAATGGGAAAATTTTTGTTTCTACTGAAAATAGTTCTTTTGGCTTTCAGTGATGCACGGTTTTTCTCCGCTTTACTAAGCTGCTCGAAACACTCATGAAATACTTTTGCAAATGAACAGTAAGAGGACAACCACCTTCTGCTTCCTTGTACAGCTCTAGCTCAGCTCAAAGTCAGACAGTTTGACAAGAAGACTTATACCATAAAGACATACAAAGAAAGCAGAGGATTTCTAGTGATTTAACTCATTTTTAGAATGAGTTTAAACCATATTACAAAGACAGAATTAAAAAAAAAAAAACTATTCAAATTTTTAAAATAACTTCACTGTTTAAGGCAGGTGGTTCCTTTTGTTTTGTTGCTTCTGGGGAACACCTCATACCTTTGCTGTAGTAAACTTGACCATGATTAATGTCTAGGACAGATGTAGCTAACTGCAGGTTGAATGAACTGCAACAAATTCTTTGAAATTTGCACATTATCTCCAGGAAGTCTGGATTGTTCTGTGCCTGTCTTCAGCTCACAGCCTTTGAGAACTCAAGTCTGGACTGAATCGGAAGTAACAGGGAAGTCTTCACCACCAGCCAGCTTTTCTCTAACTACTACCTCCTTGATTTTTTTTTTCCCTCTGGATAAAGCTGAGGATTCATTTATCTACGCAGACCAGTGCAGCCGTCATCACACACTTCCTCCTGATGCAGTTCTGATATTGTTGACAGTAACTTCTCCCACCTAGTATAAAAAATGATCATCCATGCTTTAAAAGATAAAGAAAGGAAACAGACTTGGGCCACACCAGACAGAGAAAACATGCTCATCCATCCGCTTCACATGAAGGCTGGCAGGTGTTATTCACTAATATGTTAAGGGAACAGCAAACAAATATAGAATGGCTTGGGTTGGAAAAGACCTCAAAGATCATCTAGTTCTAGCCTCTCTACCTAGCAGTGATTCGGTTGGTCAAAATCTCTCATCAAGATGAGAGCCTGTGAATGCAACACTTCTTGTAGTTGAAGCAAGGTAGCCTCATCCATGAGCCTCTCTTGCTCTGTAAAGCTGGAGCTGCCTTTGTTGGAGCCAAAAGACCCCTACATATGAGCCCTTAGCTTATAAGAAATCTTCTTAATTAGGACTTGCACCAAGCAGTGTGATTTTTCTCTAAGAGATGTACCATTCTCAAAGATCTTTTGTGAGAGAACTGGAAACCAGAAAGACTACATCAGCTTTTCCAGTGCAGAACCTATATGTGCCTTTGTAAAAATCCATCCATTGCCTTTCAATCTCAGATTAATGAATGAGCAGAGATAGAAAAGAAACTATCTTAGCCTCCATAAAATGAAGGTTCCCTGTTAAGCATCTGAGGAATGAAATCCACTGCCCACAATGCACACCCAAAATTGCTAGTTTAGCCAACTGCCATCTCTTCAGTTAAGGTACACGAATCAAAAAATGACAAACACCACTGTTAGGGAAAACAAAACAGAACAAAAAAAACACACCTACTCTACCAATATAACAATAAACCAATAAGTAATGATATCAACATAAAAAAAACATAAACATCTACTGAGTAAGGCTAAAATGCATTGGTAGAATATCAGAAACAATACATTCAATAGCATTTCCTTGCTGTAATACCCTTATGATTAAATATTCTTTGGATGTACCTTCTGAATTCATTAACAGCTCCTTAGGGAGTTTTTCAGAGAGTAGAAGTTACTACATATTTGGAATTACTCAGATGATTTGTTGCCTCACCTTTATGTGGCTAAGCTCCATCACAGGAACCAATACACATTTAAAATCATTTCACTAAAGGCTTAATGATATCTCTATGTCATATCCTTTAGAGGAGGTCACATCAAATTTGAAGCCAGCCTTTCACATCCACTGCGTGAGACTATTAAATCCAAGTGTTAGAAACAAGATCTTATTAAGATTACACAGCAAGAACGGTAATAACACCAAGCATCTCAGAGTCAGCTTCACACTGATTCTGATTTCAAAGATTCACTACTAGAGCATCTTAATTAGTTAGCCATATTCTAACAGACCATTCAGCCTCCTCTCAGCTCAAATTTCCTGAAAGGGTTGACAATTACAATATTTTGTTCTTCTTACGTGCTTAGTTTTCACTATTTCACTCTCTTCAGTCACCCTCAAATTATTTTTCAGTAGTACATCAGTCTATTTCACATTTGACCTTAATTATGCTGTGTATGTGAAAAACACCCTTAAAGTCCTTTTCTTCATGATAGTTAAAAAGAATAAAAAAAAAATTATCTGTTGTAGACAAGGCAACAATTAAAAGGTTGTATTGTGCAGCTATGTTAATGCCTTCAGTCTGAAGTCTCCAATCATCCTTCATCATCAGCACGAGATTCACCATCTAACCCTCTCCAGAATTTACTAGACAAGGAGATTTCTTCAGTACTGGTTCTCATGGTTTGTCTCTCTTTTCTGTTTCACATCTTGATTGCAACTCTGACAAAGTGACAGTTCCACAAATACTAAATCTGATTTTCCTTGTGTTTATCTAAACATAAGCAAAATATATAGTCCATAAAAATGAGACTTGAGTCCAAATTAAAATCAAAAGCAAACTAACACCCAAAATGCAACAAGCACAATAGTCTTGAATTATCTACACGATCAGTGTTATTTACAGCAAACCATTTCAAATCAAAATCATAAGGGAAAGGCAGGGAAAGCCATTTTCATTTGCAATGCACAGGTTTCAATTCACAAAAAGAGTCTGCTCACAAGTATAAATTTTCAAGTACAACACATTACACCTGTAACTTCTAACTGTGCTTTGTTCTTCACTCCAGTAAATACCGTAGCAAAAATCTTGAAAACTAAAGACATTATTTGTTATTCAATACCTTGAAGAGTTTCCACTTTTATTTAATCCTCAAAAAAAAAAAAAATGCAAAATTCACGAAGTGAAAAAGATAAAGCAACTCTTTCCTAATTAACCAAAAGAGAAGGGAAAAAAAAAAAAAAAAAAGGAGATTAAGATCCTATTCCCAGAACCTTCATATCATCTGAAGGATCTGCAAGAACAGTGCTCTGATTTCCATATCTTATTCTGATGACAAATATTCTTAGTGATAGCTGTTTTGGTTTATCCCCTCTGGATAAGTACTAAATACCCACTGGAGCCCTAAGACTGGATCATAAGGTCTCACTTGCTAGCGACATACTTTGAGGGCTGCATTTCCATAATCACTGCATTGCATTAATTCATTCCGTCCAACTGAGTGAATATTTACATTTCTTGCGGATACCCAAGGGGTTAGAACAGGTTCATTAGGAGAGATTAAAAAATTCATTTCTCCCTAGTCTAAAATAATTCATCCTTGAGCATTGAGCTGAGTGTCTACAGAAATTGGGTATGTCTCAGTTTCTCCAAGGTGGGAATTCAATTCTTCATTTAAATACCATCAGAACCATAATTAGTTGTTGGTGAAAAATGTGGAAGGCAGCACAGCATTTTTCTGTGTATCTTGTTTTGTCTTCTATTGCTTTGCATTTGCTTAAGAAAAAAAAATCCAAAATACTATTCAAGAGGAAGAAATTCACTTACAAAAAATACTTCTTCTAGTTTTGCATTTTACCAAATAAATAAATGCATAAAAAAAACAGAAAAATCAATTTCTAATCATAATTCTGTTTTGTCCAACCAGTCCTCTCTACCAGCTTATTCCCAGATGTGGAAAAGGAATGAAATACTTCATAACAGACCGACACTTTTAAGAAGAACATGCTTCTAAAAATGCTGTATGCTAACGTTACAGAATGACTATCCAAATTAGACACAACACTCCTAAAAACCAAGAAGAGTCCACTCAAATGCACCTGAAAGACATTAAATTTCTCTTTGATCAAGCTACATTGACTACCTAATCACACAGAAAAATTATTGCTGTCTAATGGAGGAAAAAAAAAAAAAGGGAAAAAAGTTAATCTAGCCTCCCAATTAAATGTTTCTCTTGGAATTCAAGAAAGCAATTATGTCAGTTTTATTTGAGAGCTGTATGTAATGCCAGGCTTCTTTACCTGAGCAGCTGGAGACAATTCCAACAAAACCCAACAGCACCATTCTTCACCCTCTTGTCACTTCGAACTAGCTTGTGAAAGTCTGATAGTCCTCCCTGAAGTACCTTATTTGGGGACTGAATTTCACATGGCAAACATTCTTTTTGAATTTTCTCAAGAATGGATATGCACATTTTGGGTTTAAGAGCTTCTGACCAGCTTTCCAATTAGCAGGCATGCATCCTGACCAGAGAGCTGAAACAATATTTGCTGCATGGCTAAATATGTTCTTATCCAGTATGAGGGAAGAAAAATCTTTCTTTCATGATCAAAAGATATAATGCTTCCAAAAGATGGCTTGATGGACTAATAGTTTCTTAACACAACTTCTGTTAACAAATTCTATAAAAAGGGGAGAGGGGGAATAAATATTCTTTTCTATATATTATACATCCCTTGAACAGGTACAATAACACAAGAAAAACATCCATAGGATGAAGTAGTAATATGAAATAACTCATTAAGCTTGATACCCATTCACAAATAACAGTTGTGAGATACTAGCACAGTATGTTGTGTTTGCTGGTCTGTTCTGTACAGTTATCATTAAGAAAAGAAAAGAAAGCACAGTTGTGTAAATGACAGAAAGAATTTCATACTGATTATAACAAGACATGAATCTTCTCTCTGAGGGCAAGCCACTTGTATCCTGTACAGGACAATTAATGTCACTAAAAAAAAGCAGAATTAATAGCTCTCATTAAAAGCATCTGGAGGATTTCAGAGCTACAATAACTGTGATCAACCTGCAATGCTCAAGTATAAGTCAAGGTTGCATCCTTCACTCCTGCCTTCAATTTTTGCTGTGCTAGCTTTTCTTCATTAAAGCACAAAGTCACTGTGTCACACAATCACAGAATGGCTTGAGTCGGAAGAGACCTCAAGGACCATCAGGATCCAATCCCTTATCACAGGCAGGGTTACTGACTACTAGATCACGTACTAGATTAAGTTGCCCAGGGCACCATCCAACCTGGCCTTGAACAACTCCATGGATGAGGCATCCGCAGACACTCTAGGCAATCTGTGCCAACACCTCAGTGCCCTCGCAGTGAAAAACTTCCCCTTGAATTCTAATCTAAATCAGCAGCACATAAGAACTTCAGATAACAAACTTTACAAACAAAATAGCTATCTTACCTTTTGAAATCACGGTCTGAACCTCTTGACCAGCAGAATTTATGCAGCGCTCAAAGTTTTAAAGAGAAGACTCGCAGAGTACACAGAGGTCCTACATCGAGAAGTGAAGGAGCAGCAGTTCAGATCTTCCATATCTGAAAACAAATAGATTAACAGAGCCTGCATCATCTTTACCACAATTTTTTGTAAACTTCTTGCCAGGAGCAAAGGTTAATTTTTATACAGCTCAGTAGTGAAAACTTGTCTTGGATACATGAGAATATTGCTAATTTGTAAAAACAAAAAAACAAAAAAAAAAAACTTCCAAGAAACTTGAGTGAGCTAAGCAAGGCAGAAATGTAAAACTACAGGGTGAGGTGAGACTGCTCTGACCATGACAGCTAGCACCTCCTGAATTCAAGAGGCAAAACAACAGTATGAGAAGGTGTAAAACCATATGGGAGAAAAACATCAAGTTGGAAGACAGCAACTCACTAACTGTGAGATTCAGCCCATTTCAAGTACATCAGTGAGGAAAAAAAAAAACAAAACCACAGCTTCTCTTCATATATATGTGAAGATACATAAATGAATAAGCTGAGAAAGACAAAGAGACTGCTGCAACTGTCTCACACCCTGGATATTTCCTTTCTATACCTGGAAGTAAAGATTAAGCTATATTAAACATTCTGCAAATGAAATTTCTGATGTTGCATTGCCAAGAGTGTACTAGCTTTAATTTAATAACAACATCCAGTGATATTATTTAAAAGTAACAGAGTAGGACTTGAGTTTAACATCCATTAGAGCAAAAAGTCAGATAGTCTTCTATTATTTAAAATTATCATTTTGCAATGCACTGCTTTAGAAAATTCTGAGTTTTTTCTTCATTTTGCTGAAAACAATAGTCTTCTAGTGGAAGAATTTGAATGTTGATATAGTATTAAAAAAAGGTAAGAGAAGGGAACATTTCCTATGTAACTATTCACCACCAAAATTCCAGTAGGTATCTTAGATCTATTATTTGTATGCCTTTTAACTCTTTCATTGTGATATACAGCAATTTAGGCACTTCAGAGATGGGAAGGTATTTAAGAGATTGAAAAGACAGTATTGTGAAATTGCCAGAAGTAACTGCAAAATAGATGATGCGTCTACTAGAGAATCTTGTGAGAGAGGAAGATACTGAATACTGAGTACAAACTGTGCCTTAAGCTTATGTTTCTCAAGGTGACTAAAACAAAGTCCATTTATTTTCACTGATCGAGCACCTTTCAGTTACGTTTCATCAAAAATGCAAAAAATTAAAAAAAAAAAAAACCAAAAAAATAACCAGACAAATTATCTCCTCTAGACCAAATATAACTGGACATATATTAGCATTAATGGTACAAAATTGCATGAGCTTTTCAAACATTATTTTTTCTTGAACAAAGCTCAAACCTAAAGCACTAGCAAAGCAGCGTTGATGAAATATTCTTTCTAGACCTCTTTCCCCTACAAAGGTACAATATCACCTCCATTTACAGGCAGAACAAGTTATGACTGTCAAAAAAGTTGTAGGTGCAACTTTGCAAAGATCAAGCCTTCACATCTTTTGTATATGTAACCATTTTTATCTCCTTTAATATATATATCCACACATAATCACACTAAATTTATTATATATTTACACTAATTATTAATAGTAATATATTATATTAGTATCAAGAAGTGCTCTACTGTGCAGGTGTCAGAGCAATGGAAGACATTGCTCAAAAAGATTGCAAAGTCTTCTCCTTGGAGATGTTCAAAATCTGCCTGGTCAACTGTTCTAGGTGTCCTTGCTTGAGCAGGGGGATCTCATGACCCCCGGAAGTCCCTGCCAACATCAGTCATTCTACAATTCCAAAGAGGAATTCAGTGACCTCACATAATGAACTACAGGGATTTCTTGTGTTTACGTTTAACCACAATCCTTAATTTCTTTACCCAGAAAATGGAAGCTATATTTATACACTTCCTATCAGCTAACAGGAAAGGGGAGAAGGGAAGAAGTGCAAGATACTTTCCCATTAAATCACAAATACAAGCAAGGAAGTGCTGGAGCCATGTAATCACAACAAAGTTCGCCTCCACAGATGAAACCATCCTCCCCTGCCTCACTATTTCTCAAGTTAGAGTTATCACATTCCCTAACCTCCAAGATTCTCATTAAGGTGCACAACATGATGCTGACTTGCCGACAGGCATTCACTTGTCCTGTGCATAGCTGCAAAGAGCCCACATAAGAAATGGTTTATGCTCACCTAACAAACAAGTGCATTATCTTCCATCTGTTATCACCGCAAACAAGTGGCAATAAATGCTAGAAGAAAATTAAGTGGATGCTTCTAACAGCTTTCTTTCCTGTTTATCAAACAAAAATTCAAACTTGAACTCCCTGGATTTAATGCCAGATCCTGGGGAAGAACAAGTCTCTCTTCTTGTCATGCTCCTCCTCTTTGCTGCCTGCTTTCTCC
Source organism: Odontophorus gujanensis (assembly GCA_013399175.1). Taxonomy (NCBI): domain Eukaryota; kingdom Metazoa; phylum Chordata; class Aves; order Galliformes; family Odontophoridae; genus Odontophorus; species Odontophorus gujanensis. Next base: position 75,731 of record VXAB01008506.1, read on the forward strand.
AGCCCAACAACCACAAAGAATTTCCACATCTCAACCAGCCTACACTCAGAACACTCAGGAGAATAGGCTTTTTTTTTTTTTTTTTTTTTTTGAGAAAAGCTAGGAGCACATCACAGGAAATAGAGTGGACTAAGTCCTTTATTTAAAAAGGTTTTAGCTTCAGGGTTTAATGACATTCAGGTTGAGCTCACAGTTTAGAGCATGAGATCAGTTTTAACATTTAATTTATGCTGTGACTACTAGAATTAAGGAGTAAGCTAGAGATTTAACTTGGTCACTCATGAATTATCATTGCAATACGGGCCTTGCAATTGGCCACAAGATGCTTAGTTTATCATTGCACGCCCATAAACCTTGTGACAGGTTTATGAATGATGCTTAGTCTATTGTTTCTAGATCAAGTAATCAGCAACACATAGCGAGGGTAAATCTAAGGCTATTGGTCCTCCACTTAATAGACTATGCACAATTATGATGCCTGTGAATAGGTCAAATGTTTAGCTCTATTTCAGTTAAAATACGATAATTAAAATCTGAAGGGTAGTGCATCCTTTTTTCTTCATGGAACAGTCTGATCTATAACAAGCTTTAGGAAACAAAACCACAACGTTATAAATTATTGATATTCAACCAGTTGCTCTCCAATTTTAATGTAGCTTGCTTCTTTGTCTTCTCAATAAATTCAGCAGAAGGTTACATATACTGAAGTTAGAGATGTGTTGAAAAACAAAGCTGCAGCCTGCTTCCCAGGATGTGTTTACGTGCATTATTATAGTTTAATCTTCTTTCTAATTTCCCAAGCAATGCATTTTCCCTCCTCTGTCATTTATTTTGAATGCATCATGTTCACAAATGCTGATTACTTTTCTGCTAGGGATTTTTGCCATCTGTGCACAGTTGTGAAAGAGTTGTATACAATAGGAAGAAGAGATAATAGTCGTTAACATGAAACAACAGTAAGAGACCTAAATTTCTAAGCTCCAACTTTGCCTACAGTTTATGATTAATGGAAACGAGTGCTTACTGAAAGCTGATTATGCGCTTCATTTTGTGTGAAGCCTGAGGGGCTGAGGCTTAGAAGACTAAAATCCCTCAAATTCCACCCAATTTAATGTCCCTCTCAAATTAACTTAGTTGGTTCAATCACTGACTCAGCACAATCTATGCAATAAAAGTCATTAGAATAGACTTTCTTTTGCCTTGCTAAGGAAAGTATCAGTTGATGATCACAGCTGATGAAGCGACATAAGACAGCATAGCATCCCCCAAAAATGACACATTTTTTGATCATTTATTAATGATTTTTAAAGCATTACTTTAGCTCTTCAGCCTTGAGTTTAGATAAAGGCCATATTTATTTCACTAGCTGGGTGTACAGGACAATTGTGAGAGCTGGGATCATTAGCACTATGGGAGTTTGGGTGCACAGCAAGGAGCTTCTGGGGACAGAGAGGATATCCCCAAGCCCATGAAGCCCTTCTCCAGCCTCTCAGCTCCCCTCGCCCCATCACTTCCACTTACATGAATTTTTAACTGACCTTTTCACACTATTACAGATACAAATCAACTGGTCTTGAGTAACTTTTGTACTTATGTTTTGTAGTTTATTTTCAACACCTCACCCTGCCAAACAAACAGTCTAAGAGAACTCATTAAAACAGAAGCCATGCAGGTAGAAGCAACATGGTAAAAATAAAACAACAAAACCCTCCACAGTAGAAATATCCACTACCGTCTTATCATCCTCCTCCCCTAGGAGTAAAGTGGACAACACCACCCCTTTATTTTGTTTCCTAAGATAATGACTTGGATTATTCCAACTTTAAAACACAGAGAGAGGATTAACGAAGCATTAGGTTCAACGTGAGCGCTGATAATTATATTTCTGTAGCTGTCCACTGTACATCACAGAGAGAAACCAGCACAGACCTTGTACCAATTGAAGAGGCTTTTTTCTTTTTAAGAAATAGCTAACAGTTGTTTCTTATCCCACTGTTCATTAGTTCTCATGACCTTCTTGGCATTCATGTCTTCTGTTCTGCGTCTCCAGCCTCTCAAGCACACTTACACTTGTGCACTCACTTGATTTCTATGCAGCTATTCCTGATTTCCAAAGGAAGAGCTTCAGATGCCACAAGTTAGCAACACCCTTTACTTTTTTTGTCCTTTTAAAATTGAATCTACCAACACCATGAAAGTAGCCTATGAAAGCAAATATTATAGTTTCCCTTACACACACAATATTATTTAATCTAATTTCTATTACGTACTGTGTTCTAGGGGGCATAAGAGTTGAGGTCAGGAAAAGGAAGAACTAAAACCTGCTACTTTACCCTTCCTTTCTTTTCTCTCAACAGCTGCCTCAAGGTTTTCATTAAATTATCAGCAAGTTGACATTCATGGCATCACCAGATTAAACTGAAATGCTGCTTGCTTAAACAATCAAGGCCACACCTGGAGAAAAACTCTTCAAGAACATCCAGTTTCATGTTCTCATTGCTATGAGTGGTGTGAGCTCACAGGTTTTTAGATACATCTAAGGAGATGATGCAGGAGAGAGAGTGTGTATGAAAGAGTCACAGTGAGACTACTAACTGCCTCTAAGAAGCAGTTATCCCTCCACCCCCTGAGCTTCATTCCCAGACTTTCTGTTCCTTTTGCTGTGCTGGTTTCTGACCTTATGCTTACTGCAATGAGCCAGAACAAGATAAGAAGTAAACAGCTTCTAGCTTGTGCAGTGAAAGACTGCACACAGGGAGAATGTCCTAAAAGAAGTACAGTCAGCTGCTTTGCCTGACCCCTGAAACTGTACCCCTGGGATAACAAGTTTGGTTATTGGTGCTGTCTAGAATTTTTTTTTTGAAAGAAGTAATCAAGCATGCTATTTTATTTAATTCCTATTCATTTATCTACCAGGTCCTTAACTAATAATGGCTGTGTGACTGGCAACCACACAATAGCTCCATATTTCAGTAATTTATTCCAATACATGCTTTTTTTTTTTTTTTTCTCCTTAATTTATTCTACAATTTGATGGAAGATAGGAGTACTTTTGAGGAGATGTCTATCCTAGAGAAAAAAAATAATAACCCTAAAAACGTTCCTTCTCTGATCCTCTGAAAAGTGACAGGCTATAATCCCATCATAAAGGATCTAAATTAGAGCTAAAATAAAGTCTTAAAATTATTTAATGATTAGGGTATTTAATATAATTATTTTCAAATGGCAAAAATAATCAGAACATTCTGAATTATCTATATAAAATAAGTAATAAAGCAGTACATTGCAGCCTCAGTTGTGCAGCGACTAAATTTAGAAATGACATTAAAATGCAGATTCCCTCTTCAAATCCTATCCCCCCACCTCCTTAAACCAAATCAATTCATCAGCCTGTTTCCAACTAAATACGTAGGTTGTCCCAAAAGTAACACCTCACATTTATTTACATGGAAACTACAACTGATATGAAGAGTACAATCACACTATTTGATAGAGTAAATTCTCACCTACGAAACACTCCTTTTCAACATAGTTACCACCATTAGCCATGCACTTCACTATCAGTGAACAAGAGTCTGCACATTGCACCTGATAATGGTCTGCACCAGCACAGGTGACCCACTAGAACCACTGCTGAAATACATCACCCACTGCCTCCCTGTGCCCAGTATCCACTGTTTGGCCTCCATAAATGTTCAGCAAGCGTCTATGGGAGTCAGCAAGCGCCATTTTCTCCTTTGTGGAGGAATTCAGTGATGCACCTTTGCTTCATTTGCACTTCCATGTCAAATGCCATTCTGTCAGCCTGTCCCTCTGCTGCCATCTGTCACACAGCAACAACATGTAATGGGACAATGGTAGGAAGCTTCAACATCTACCCCGGACATTGTGGGCCAACATCATAAAATAGGAGGCAGTATTTTAGGAGCAGTCTTCATGAAATGGACATACAAGTTCACTATAAAAGAAGTTTCATCGGCAGTATTTCTTGCTTTATAGTGTTCAGTGACAACATTTCTAAATCATTCCACAACATCCCACTCACAATTATGCAATCCTTCTCAAAGCCTCATCAGCATTCTGAGAAAATCCTAACCACACAACTTAAATACTTAAATACCCAGATCTTCATATTTTTAGAAAAATCAATAGCTATAAGCTTATATTATAACACTAAATTTTTTTTGTGTTAATGGAGATTTAGGTAATGCTTTATAGAGTTCTTGGTAAATGTTAGTGCTGCAGAATATGCAAATGCTCCTCTGCTGCCTGTCCAAAAAACCCGCTGTATTGAAAATCAATTTATGTTCTACCTTATAGATCTTATGTTACCTGAAATATATTCTCAAATCAATTATTTTTATTTTTTATTATTTTTTTAGGAGAAGTTAATTCTATCAGTTGCACGATGTTGAGAGAAGGAGAGGAAGAGTTCTGGTGGCTTTTAGAAACAACTACCATGGCAGACTGCCTCCTTCCAGGGAAGCTTTGCCACAAAACGCTTGTTTTCTATAGGAATACCAAAGCAAACACTCCTTTTTGAAAGGTTCTATTGCTGTTCAGCTGAGGTTCTACAATTTTTGGACTACTGACAGAAGTTGCACCATTTTGCTTAACAAAAAAATTGTGCAATTCCTCATTGTTACTTTTTTGTGCCAGTTCTCAAAGAATGACACAAACGTGAACTATTAAAAAAGTGCCACTATTTGTGATACTTCATGAAAAAAATGCAAACAAGAAGGAAAAAAGATTCAAAGTTTCAGCAATATGAAGCCCACTTCAGTCCATCAGGAAACAGTAAATGAAGCATTGAGATTTTTGTGTTTTTTTGTTTTTTTTTTTCCGAAGAAAAGTTAACATTGTGAGGTAATTATATTCGTAATAGAACTACCCTAAAAGCATGAACACAGAAGCTTATTCTGAAGACTTAATTAAAACAAGTAATCGCACAGATCAAGCACTGCGATTTTTGCTGTCATTGTATTTGTTTGTTTGTTTGTTTTTGCAGTAAGGGTGAGAGGCACTGGAAAAGGTTGCCCAGAGAGGGGGGTGATGTCCCATCCCTGGAGACATTCAGGGTCAGGCGGGATCAGACTCTGAGCATCTCATGGAGCTGTAGATGTCCCTGTTCATTGCCAGGGGAGTTAGATTAGGTAATCCTTAAGGGTACCTTCCAGATCAAATGATTCTATGGTGCTATGATTCTATTTAGTTATAGTCATTTAAGTAATGCACAGAATACCAGTTAATGAAAAATACATAAAAATGAAAAAAAAAAAAAATCAGTTAATCCTCAGAGGAAAATGAAATCACATCTGATTTTCTGATAGTGAATTCATTGTTACAAAGTGCTATTTGACTAAATAAATGAATATCTAGGATAAAGAGTTTTATTTGAAATATATATTGTCCACTACCATGCTTCAGATTTTGTTAATGCTGTTCATATTTTGCTGTCACTATTAGCAACATATTATATTACAATATATTCTCTTGCAACTACATGCTATATTAATGCAACTGTATTAAAAGCAGATGCAGTTGGAAAGCTGCCATGTCACTATTTCAATAGAAATATAAAGCATCATTTTTTTATTCTGCAAGTTGAAATCAACTTTTTGTTTAGAGTAACTACCTTGATTCTACCATAGTATTCTAATAGAGCACAGTACTTTTATCAATCATCACAGATATTTTTGTAATTTGACTTAAATGTAAAGCTGTTCATCACTAATGTTAAATATCCCCATAGGTTTCTTGCAAATCTTAGACCAGTGTTGTAACTCCTACCAGATACTGCAATTAGATGGCATTTCTGTGTTTTTATTTCTATTGTTCTATTTGTCATATCATTCTGTATGTTCTATTTCTGTGTATTTTCAAAACACTGCTAATGAAGGCTTCAAGGATACTTTTCCTGAGACTCTATAAATGACAGGAACTGAATTAAAAACAACAAAAACAATATACAAACAGAAGTTTGGGAAGTTCTCAACAAACAAGTGCATGGAGATTAAGCTCCATTTGGACCACCACTCACGTTTACACTAACCATCTAACAGGTATTTTGTATTTAACTTCAAACGTATAGATAATTTCTCTTTCTGGGGCAGTTACAAGCGTTCACTCAACTCCTAACCCAGCTCACGTTTGAGTATGATGTAGGCAATCAACTCATGTAATGAAGCCGAATTAACAGAGTACGTTATGCACAGTAAGGTCATGCAGTTTGTTTGAAGAACAGGAAACATCAAGATCCTGACACAAAACCAGAATTTCCAAAAGGGACTCATTCCTGAAGGAAGGGAGCCCTTGCATTTTTTGCCAGAATCCACATATGCACATCAGGAACATTTATCCGACAGAGAGCGCCGGTGCACCTACAGCTCCCAGAACTTCCCTGGAACAGGTCACAAATTTGAACTTATTTTGCTCTTGAGAAATAAATGTCTCCTCATCACTAAAGGAGTTGTTTTGAACCTGCAAAAATAGAAGCACTTCATTATGTATGATTTGCTTGGCTTCCTCCTAACCCAACAAAGATTTTTATGAAATGAGGGAAAAGTGAAAATCTGAGTAACAGGGAAAAGTCGTAATTATGAGCTCTGAGGTATCTCACACTAAATTCTTGTATAAGAGTCTGTCAAACAGCAGTAAGAGAAAAGATACTGATAATAGCACATTAATAGCTGTCAGTAGTCTTATCATGAGGGCCTATTAGTAACAGCCATAAACGTTCCTATTTTAGCCTCTCTTTTTCCCAAGCACAAACTAATCATATTGCAAGACAGATGCAATCCTTTCCCTTTTCCATCATGAATTAGAAAGCTCTTGATTAAAAAGAAAAAATCTTTAGAGTTCAAATTAAGAGAGTCATCTGAAGATTCAGAATTGATTTTCAATAATTCCTGTGAGCCTGGAGGGACTCCAAAAGCAGTGGCTATATTTAAACTCAGTGAGATGACTCAGGCAACCTCTGTCCATCAGAGATCCAAATTAAGAAATGGGATTCTTCCATGCAGAACTATTAATAAAGCTTTTACCAAGATTATATAGATAAGACAGGCAGATTTTTGGCAGCTAGATTTTCATTATTTTTTTAGGCAATAAAGGCTTTGAGATACACAGGTGAGATCCTTTACACTTAAGCCCTCTCCTGTAGGCTGGATCAGAAACATGATTTGTTTCCTAGGAATTTCAACTGTAAGAGAACCCCCACTTAATTGTCAATCGTGCCCTGATTGCCTGACATTACACAGAAACACACACTTGGGATGCCTAGCTCATATCCGTTACTTTTCTGGTACCACTTTAAGGATTATACACTAAAACACAGCAGTGATAATGAAATGGGACAATACAGGGTTTCTTTCAGGCTTCATCTGAAAGCTAGAACCTACCAACGCAGTGAGGAGCATTGCAGTTCAATTCAGTGGGACTAGAGTTTTACCTTTCCAACATTTTTGCATGCATTTGATGTCTCAATTTCTGTCTGAGAATAGAAAAAATAATTTCTGGTCAACAAAACCAGTTTATAGTTTACAACTTGCTAGCAGTCCTAGAGACAGATATGGATTCCAAGGTGTTGCATGGAAAAGGACAGAGCAACGCTAAAGGAAATTCAGATAAAGATGATTGTAATTACTTTTCTGTTGGACCAGTCTGGTCTAAGCCATCACTAACACCTTCAGCTGTCATTGCAGATATAGTAAGTAAAGATACCCAGCAAGTCACTCCTAACTTAAGCCACATCCTAAGAGATAACTCTCAAGACATGATTATAGCAACAGCTAAGAAACCTGAATTTTGTCATTTATCGGGACAATTTAAACTTTACTTTCACAGTTTCTCATTTTAAATTTAATCTTTACTATAAATTCTGCACAAAACAATTACAACATAAAGGAAAGGCTGAGGGGCTCTTCTGGTACACCTCAAAATCCTAGGCAGTCACAAAACAAAATTAAATCAGTTCCAATAGAGCTACCCCGACCAAAGTAAGTCAGCTAAAGAAATCATTTCTAACATTTTCATGTGCTATTTTCCTGTTGGGTTTTTTTTCCTGCTTTAGACAGGAATGTTGGCAAGTGCTTCCAAACCTGCCCCAAAAGAAGTATTAATCAAAAATTTTCAAATATCATTAAAGAACTATTGAAATAATTTCAACATCTTTTTAAGGAAGATTCACTCATCATTAATCAAATGTCGATGAGTTCCTAGGACTAATTGTCTGCATATGAGTGGGAAGTGACTCTGACCCAAACTAACAAATACTTCTGATAAGAGTAAAGAGATCAGATTGTATTCTTTAGCCAACAGCACTGGCAGGCTACCGTTACCAAAATCCACTGTATATAATAGCATAAAACTAAAGCCGTTCCTTAACGATGAGAAATACTTAACATTGCTAGAAGGATAAAGCTGAGCAAAATACAGTTGCTTTGAAAACATTACACTATTAAGAGTTTATGTATAGGCAAAGTATTTATTTACAGTAAAATCACTATCACTATCAAAATATGAACGCACCCATTTCAATTTCTGCTAACAGCTACAAAAAGAACCATGCCTTTCTCAGCTATTAGAGTGCTCTGTCAGCAAGACAGAATTTCAGCTGTTTTCTTTAATCAATGGATTGATTAAAGATCATTTGGCTCATATCAGACTTAGTTCACACAGTCAAATATTCTATTTGTCCCTAGAAGATGAATGAAATAAGCTATATTGCCCCTGTCATTAGCAGGTTTTGGACAGAAGTTTTGCCACATCACAGCTATGTGTAATCACAGAAAGCCTCAGTGCTAGGGAGGAAAGAGGCAGAGGAAAGGACTAGGGATGGAGATCTTCACTTCTCCAAACCCTGGATTTGGCTTAAGAGTTGTTCAAGTGTTTCATCAAGCTGTATCAACAACAGCACAAGCCACCATGAGCCATGTGATCCAGAAGCAACCTCCATGCCCATGCTACCCAAGGAGTTTGTCTTCCATACTACTCCCCTCAGGACCCCAGCATTTCAAAGTCTCACGGAACAGGTATCCTAAGTCCCAGTTGTGTCTGGGGGATCACTACTTTAGTGCTGATTTAACTCCGGTATTCATACTTAGGTGCCAAGCTTGCTACTAACGGTAATCCTAATAGTGTCAAAAGGGCAGGAGAAAAGAGCTATGGTAAAGAAATTAGTTCTCCAATTGAATAAACAAACAAACAAACAACTCACTGGAGTATTATATTGTAATAACCTCTCAAATACTGCATAATAAGGACCTAGAAAACTCAGCTTTCATTTCTTTAGCGGGAGGAAAACAGGACAAACATGTTGGCTTCCTTTTGCTAAAACTTTTGTACAGAAACCCTGATATGTAAGAAGCTTATGTCAGATCAAACACATGAATATGCATACTGAATGAAATGTAAATATGTTTATAGTTATGCCACTCCGCAATGAAATGACAGACTAACATCCAAAAGGGAGGTCACAGGAAAACAGAGAGAGATAGAAAAAACAGTTGAATATAGATTTTGAGAACTCAGGGTAATAGAAAACTTAGGTATAATCTTTAAGAAATGAAGATAAATATGCTATACCTGGGGAAATGGTAACTTCATAGATTATGTCAAAGATGAAGACATGCATAATTGATTTAGCTAGCTTAAGACAAATGAGACACATGGGGAGCCAAGAAAGTAATAGCTTTAAGGAATATCCATTAAGCTTAACTAAGTAAAATACAGCTTAGAACATGAAGAGTAGCTTCCATAATTTAGATGTTTCCAGTTTCCATATTTTCATTAGTGGATACATTTAAGACCTTGCTGACAAAGGAAGAGTTCTAGTTTAAAGAAATAAGTCCACACACACAAATATATATACACACACACACACAAAATCAGATGAATTTGCCATTAATGAGCATAGAAATCTGTTCACGCTAATATTAGTGATAAATGTCACTTTTGATTCTATGCGTAAAGCTTGGAACTTGGGAGAACAGAATTCACACAGTCCAGTAAAATTCAGCCTGGCTGCAGGCTCACAATTTACATGGTGCAGCTGTTTTGTTTTTGTTGTTGTTGTTGTTGTTTTTCCCTATTTTTTTTTTTTTTAATTCAATTTCAAATCAAGATGATGCATAGAAGAAAACCTGATTTGTTGTTTATGTTCCTTAGGAAAATGTTTTGAGCACCTTGATGGCTCTCTGGGCATAGCTGCTCTGCATGGACAGAAGGAATTTTATTTTTTTCTTCCAGAAACATAAAACACAAGAGGATTTGACTGTGAAACAACCTCTGCATTTACACTTGCTGCCACCACGGGCGTTCAGAATCTTGAAATCCTTTCCATCATCCTTGATTTTCCCTTATTTATATTTTTCCTTATCTACAATCATTTTTCTATTACAGCCACACATATACACAAATTCAACTATATTGGTTTGCCACTCAGTGAGATTACATCAACCATTCTTGGCAAAACCAGATGCAAAAATTCTGTAGTATTGACTCATTCAGTATATTAAAAAAATAAATAATAATCATTGGGCTAAATAGCACTGACCTTTTCACCATTTATCAAGCACTAGAAATCATGAAGTAACACATTAAGTTGGTAGATTCAGATATTTTTGAACTACAGTCAGACTACTTGCAGAGGACACACTACTATTAAGTTGCATCAAAAGTAACTTAAAAAAAAAAAAAAAAAAAGACCAACAGTTTTTACTTTAAGCATATTGGCATTACCAGGACTAATTGTAAATATGAGCCTGAGAAGCTGTAAGAACAGAAATCCCCATAACCTTGGTCCATACATGCTATTGTTTACAATCCTCCAAAATTAAGTTCCTTAGAGGTGGCATTAGAATCACCATTGCTGAATCTAAAAAAAATCAGTTACATCTGATTTTTGTGCTTCCGAGCTGGGAACAGCGTTTATTACCATTCAGCCACTTTTGTTCTTAAGGCCTGTCTACCTTGAGACATGCTCCTGGCTACTATACAGCCCTTACTTTCACCCTCAATCTTCCAAGGAGGGAAAGATAAAAGTGAAGGAGGGGTACTAAAATCTTAGCTTGATAATGCACATACAAATATATCTCAATTGTTTCCTCTTCCTTCTCCTATTAACTACAATCAGTAGTGACATGGTTAAAAAAAAAATAGAGAAATTTCAGTTTATCATACTCTTCTCTTCTACACAGCAACTCTGTCTCACTTAATAACTGAGCCATCCAAAGAGCCATCAGTTGGATTAATCATCCCTACCAGAAGGCAGTTCAGAGCTTTCCTAATGGCAACACGCACAGCAGTAGAACAGTACAAGCACAGATTAGTTAATAGACATGAGGACTCTGAGGTTGCTGCAGATCAACAAACAATTTCCTGTGCAAGAAAAAGCTAATCAAGATATCTCTGAATATTGCAATATGCAAATGAGTGAATTGCTCAGAATTAACGTTTGTCGTTTGCTCTGACAGTATACTGTCCTTGCATTTTAAATAATGCTGCACATTTTGGTTTTCTTTTTGGTAGATTTAATTTAGACACATTTTGATTTAAATAAATTTGGACAGTTGCTGTGCATTTTGAAGAAATGAAATAAGATTCAAAATAACTTGTGGAAGAAAATGAGAATCCTGCTCTGAAAGTAATGCCTCATATTTTATTGTGTTGGCCCACAACATCACAGGCAGACTTTGGTGGTATGGTAGAGGAGGTTGAACTTTCCTATATACATTTCATTACATTTTATTGCTGTGCAACAGATGGTAGCAGAAGGACACATGGACCGAATGAAGTCTGACATGGAAGTGTGTATCAAGTAAAGATGCCACTGAACTCCTCCATGTAGGAAAAAATGGCACCCACTGACATTCATCAGCACTTGCTGAATGTTTATGGAGACCAACCAGTGGATGAGAGCACAGCGAGGCAGCAGGCAGTGCATTCCAGCAGTGGTGGCAGCAACATGAAAGGCAAGTCACATTCTGGGTGGCTATGCAGATTTTTAAATTTCGTTTTTACTGTTATTTTTTAACAAGCACAGCATGCAGGCTTTTGTTCATGGCTGGTGAAAATGCATAGCTATCAGTAGTGTCTATGTTGACTGGGTTTTGTAGCTGACAATTTGCTGTATCCAATGGTGTTCTTGCACTCCTTGTATCTGCAGGGGGATTTACTTTCAGAGCAACCTATGAGAAAGTAGGCATAGGCAACAGTAATGTTTCCACAGTCTTCCTGCTGCTTGCTATGGTATGTCAAGAAAAGAACCTAATGAATAACTTCACAAATGTAAGTTAGGTAGCTTAAAGGTACTTGTTAACTTTTTCTTTTTTTTTTTTTTTTTAATTGAAGGCTGTAAAATACAATGTCTTCCTAGAGAACATGATGTGAATACTGTGACTACTAGCTCCACATCAATGATACAAATAGCATCATTGTTGGCTAAAGCCAACTATTATCAGCTGAAGCTCTGTTTTAGCATCCTCATGAAGAGATGCATGATTATTTAAAAGAAAAATTTTAGACTTGCTTTTAGACACAGCTAGACATAACGACTGGAAAGCTCCCTCTTGACATCAGAAAGATACAGAAATATATTTTTCAATTTCCTCTGCAATAGCAGTGCTACTGAAGTGGCACACGCTATGTTCAAAGATGTTGGTAAGTACAAATTCTAAAGTAGCACAAATGCTTTCTGCTCCAAAAGACAAATTCACTTATATATATACGCATACACAATTGTTACAGAAAATCTGATTTGCCTGTTCTGTTCAAAACATTCCTCATGGAGGCACATTCTGCAATACAGTGTCTTCATATAGAAAGCTACTAAGTTAGATGTTCTAAGAAGTAGGATGATACAATAACTTTTTGGGGTTGGATGCCATATTACTTGCACCCTAACAGTTCTTCATTTTGCTTAGTATGACATAATTTATTCCATATAGTGTAAGTTACAAGTATGCTATTCACCCAGTTCAGCTCACTTTTGTGGAACATGACACTTGTACATCCTTGCTCTATGAAAAGCTGTTTCTGCGGATCTAGCAAAGCTGATGCATGTCTACATAAAAATGCTGACACAGATTACATACCTTTAAAAAAGCTTTAGGGGATATGGTGGTTTGAGTTCATTAAAAATACTCCAATACACAGGAAGAGAAAAACTGAACTAGTAGCTGAGCAGCTTCTACCTCAGCACACTCTAACTTTGGGGAAATATACCTCACTGGGACCACAGTGATGCAGACATGGACCTACCAAGCCTCAGCTTACCCTAGCAATACCCCTATGTACATCTTTCTGTCTAATCATGGAGCCCAACCAAGCTAAGCAATTACTTAGCTTCTTCCTCTGACAGGAAATACATGTCTCTGTGTGTCTAGATAATACTTAATATAGGGCAACTTCCTCTCAGTCAAACTGATCAATAGATTTGGTCAGTTTAACTGTGCAAGTTTCAAATGCAATTTCCAGGACCGCATGAAAAGCAGTATCACTCATCTAAGTTTTGAAGAATTTTATCCACAGAACTCCATGGATAACACATTCAGAGTGCTTTGTTGACTTCTCTTCAACATAACCAGTAAGTTGATTTTATATCTGTAAAAAGAGGATTGTTTCAGTGTTTCTTCTTTTACTACTACAGTTTTTTACCCCAGAAAATATAGGAAAATAGAGGGTTATTGTGTTTGTGATTTTTTGTTTTCTATTTTTTTTATTATGCTTTAAAATAGTAATAATTAAGTACTTTCCGGATAGTTTTTGCTTCTTTTTACAGCCTAAACACTCATGTTTCATGTAATTATCCAGACATTTTTAAAAATATAAAGCACTCTGAGAAATGAAGTTAAGTGAATACTTAGATGTTCTGGAGGAAACACAAATACTCCCCAGCACTCTGAAATCTCATTTGAAAAGGTGATACTTAGCACCTTACCTGTACAAGAGAGTATATGTGAAGTGGTTAAGCCAAGAAACAACCACAGAACATCTGGCAATTTATGCACAGCTCCATGCATTTTAGTGCCACAAACTTAATTACTACAATTTAGGAAACCAAGCATTTCAATAGCTTAACTCTTACCTCTGAACACCAAGTTGAAAAAATGAGGGGAGATACTGTTCTCTCTTAAGTAGCTGGTGTTACAATGAAATAAGGAGGAAAAACACACTCCATATACCTGCTCAAATGTTTGGAGAAGTTATTTTACTTTACAATGTTGAATTGAAAATTTTGAAAAAGAAATCTTGAAAAAGATTTCTCCAGATATTTGGGGTATATTTTGAAGACCTCTTTAAATTTCACTTGGATCTTACTGGTAATTTTGCAAGTTTGAGATTTCTGTCAATACATATCAATGTCTACCATAAGAAAAGATATGCTGTGAATAAGTAATGCTGGCATTGCCAGTTTTCCAGTGGGGTCAGAACAGCTGAGGTAGCAGGTTGGGGAATGCACTTTTTAAACAAGCAGTGAAGCAGCATGTACTAACATTGCCTACTGTGCATCAAGTTTCAAAATTACACTGAGATCTAAGAGTCCCTGGCTGATAGCCCAGCAAATACAGTTTTTTCAAATCAGACAGAGTGACAGTCTCATATCAACTTTTGTGCTAGTAAAGACATGCAGAGATGTCTTCAATAGTCATTTCTCTGGTTTTAATTAAGATATGGTCTTCTCTATCCAGAACCTAAGGGGAATGTTTAATTGGTAACCTCTGAAACCAGAAGCAGTTAGTGAAGAACACTCAGGAATTCAAAGCATTATATCCAATACTGACAATTAAGATCTATCAGAACAGGTACCACTGGTTCTCCTGTAGCACGTGGCTTTTGAGTCAACTACGAATTTCAAAGAAGTGAACCATCACCCTTCCTATCAGTGCATGCTGGACTCCAAATAACAATTTCCTTAAGCTGATTAGGAAAGCATGAACAAGTCTCAATATTTAGTCAGAAACATTAGAGGTCTCTTTTATTCCTACATTGTACATGAACACACACGTTATTTCCATCCCTCCTTGCCCTCAGTCGAGTTTAACATATTCTAGAACTTCTGGACTTGTACTAGATCTCCTCAGCCTATTTTTTTTTTTTTTTCCGATCTATAGGACACAAACATTCACAAAAATGTCTAAACAGAGAAAGGTCCTTATGAATCACAGAACTAATCACGCATCTTCACTCATGGTGTCATCTGAATAGTTAATCTCACACACAATTGTGCAAACGGAACATAGCCAATGCAATTTCATATAGTTAAATAGCTTGCACTCAGGACTTGTATCAAACCATTATTTTGCTCTCCCGTTAATGTCTCCCCTTCTTTGGAATGTAATTTCAGTGACTTACAGAAAGGTAAAGAAAGTTAAAAATAAAAATAGAGAGGGTGGCTGCTTGTTCAAAAAAACAATCACAAGCTTTCTTTAAAAAAGTTTGCAAAGCCCTCAAATGGTCAAGGTGGCATTACTTTCCCCATCAATTTTCAACCTCTTTGTTTAGTATACAGTGTATAACTTGTGTCCAAAAAGCTGTAGACTATTATTAAAGGAAACGTTTAGCAGCTGGTAGTACCAGAAATTTCCCAAAAGAAAAGATTATGAAGAATTTTAATGCTGGATGATCATTACACTAGCAACACTGAAGCATGGAAATTATCCCCTGCCTTTTTTTTTTTTTAAAGGAAGTTCTTCACACAAATAAAATAAGTATTCTCTTCAACCTTTATGACTTAACTTCAGGCAAAGGGAAAATACAGCCAAGGGAAAGATCAAAAGTTCTCTCTCAGTAGTGCAGCTATACCAAGAGTACTTAATAGAGTGCTGCAGACAGTGTAAGCCAGCTAAAAGTTCCCTGGGTAGAGTAAATCAACATAAGTACTGAGATCAGAGGAACTGATGCCTACCCTCCAGCTCAGGCCCTCAGACCCTTGAAGTGTTTGGGTGTTTGATTTTAAGCATTAGGATGCTATAAAGTGCAGATTGTGGATGTAATCAATTGCAGTATCCTCTAATCTTCAGCAAAAGCAAATGTAGCTCAACATGGGGTCTTTCAAGAAAACTATCCTTAGAAATAAGCACCCACAAGCAGTTCTTGACATAAACCTTGCTATTGCAATCATATCCTTTCTCAATTCGTGTCTGCTTGTCAATTAATGAAGATAGCATCCTAGTTTCTATGTCAGTCCAAGTAGTGGTTGAGAGTTGTGTCTACTCTCCATTTAATTGATGACATTTAGCTTTTCCTTCTTTATTTTTGTTTCCCTATTTCACAAGATTCCTTGTTACTGGTCTCGTTGAAAGATGACTTTCTGAAGAAGCTTTAGACCCAACTGTTCTGCTGGGCAAGCTTCCGCTTCCCATGTAACAGTTCACTGGCTATTTACGACAGCAGGCACTGGTAAGAGATGAAAACAAACAGACAAATCCCCAAAACCAGCCCATTTAAATGTAAACATATTATTTTTTTCCTTAGACTGAGAATGCCCATTATTATTTTCAGTTTTCTCTTGTCGTGCAAGTACAAGTTAAACCTGTTATCAGACTGTCTAGTTGAAGGCATGACTCTGTAGCAACCTTCCACCTTCTGATACATTAAAGCTCTAACTTATATAATTCCTGAGGGAGTTCAGCTTTGTCCTATTAAAAATGAATAATGAAACTCAAAGCTTTTATCATAATGGGGTTAGAAGGAGATGTGTTGCTTTTTATAGCTATATCAGTGATTGAAAAGACAGTTGAAACCAATATAAAATTAGGGAAGAGGTCATCAACACAAGGCCAGTGATAAAAAGCTTCTTAAAAAGAGCTTTTGGATTTAATTAAAAGATTATTTCTTGCTGAAGGGAAAGAAGACCAGTGCTGATTATTTATTTCTCTCGAGTCAAAAGTCTAAGAAAATTTCTATTTTCTTCTCTTTTCACTTCTTCCTGTATCTTCAATACCTGTTCCAAGGCCAGTGGTCTCCTGGGGTGCACTAAAAAGTCTGTGGTCAGCAGGTCATGGAAGGTTCTCCTTCCCATCTACTCTCCCTTTCTAGATATATTGAAAACCCACCTGGATGCTTTTCTGTGCAAATAGGCTTAGGAGATCTAGGACAAGTCCAGAAGTTCTAGAATATGTAGGAAACCTGCTTTAACAAAGGGGTTGGACTAGATGATCTCCAGATGTCCATTCCAAACTCTGTGATTCCAGATACATTCTCCAGACTGAAGAAGCTCAGCTCCTTCAACTTTTCTTCACAGGAGAGGAGCTCCAGCCCTCTGATTATCTTCATGGCCCTCCTCTGAACCCACTTCAACACCTCCATATCCCTCCTATGCTAGGGGCCCCAAGCCTGGACACAGTACTTCAGATCATGGCTCACAAGGGCAGAGCGGATGGGGAAAATTCACCTCCCTTGTTCCTGCTGCCACCTCCTCTGTTGATGCAGCCCAGGCTACTACTGGCCTTCCAGAGCACACTGCTGGCTCACGTCCAGCTTTTCATCCACCGTAATCCTTACCCACAGGGCTGCTCTCAGTGTGTTCTCACAGTCACTACCAGTAACTAGGACTGCCTCAACCCAAGTGCAAAACCTTGCACTTGGCCTTGTTGAACCTCATTAGATTCTCATGGGCTCACTTGTCCAGGTCCTTCTGGTTGGTGTGTCTCCCTTCTACAGTGTCAACTGAACCACTCAGCATAGTGTCATCAGCAAACCTGAAGAGTACTAGTCCCTAAACTAAACAGACCCCTGGAGGCACCACACATGATGGGTCTCCATCTGGACACAGAGCCATTGACTGCAACCCTCTGGCTAGGACCATCCAACCAATTACAAAACCACCTAATAGTCCAGCTTTCAAATATATTTTTCCAGAACTTACAGATAAGGATGTTGTATGGGATCATGTCAAAGGCCTTGCACAAGTCCAGGTAGATGAAATCAGTGCTCTTCCTTTGTCCACTAATGCTGTTACACCATCGTAGAAGGACATCAGATTAGTCAGGCACTCATCTCCCCTTGGTGAAGCCATGCTGGCTGTCTCAGATCGCCTCCTCATCTCACATGTGCCTGAACATCTCCTCTAGGAGGACCCGCTCCAGGATCCTCTCAGGCACAGAGGTGAGGCACACCAGCCTCACCCCCACCTGCAGTAGATATTCTACTGTTGTCTATGCAAAAGTCACACTAAGCTTACTCCAAAAGTAATGCCTCCTATTTATTTTTATAGGAACTACAACAGATACAAGGAGTGCAAAACATCATTGGATAGAGCAAATTTTCAGCTACAAAACACTGTTTATCAACATAGACACCACTATTAACTACGCATTTTCACCAGCACTGAACAAAAACATGCATGCTGCGCTCCTAAAACTCTGCATAGCCATCCAGAACGCAACTTGCCTTTCACGTCACTGTCACCATTCCTGAAACACACCATTCACTGTTTGGTCTTCATAAACATTCAACAAGTGTAAATGAATGTCACTAGATGCCATTTTTTCAGTATGGAGGAATTCAGCGAAACACCGTTGCTCCATTCACACTTCCATGTCAGTCTGCCCCTATGCTATCATCTGCCACACAACAACAAAATGAAACTGAATATTGGTGGGACGGTTCACCCTCTACTGCCATACTACCAACATCCACCTCTGACATTGAGGGTCAATTTAATAAAATGAGGCATTACTTTCAGAGCATCCCTCATATGTATACATAAATACATACATTTGTTGCTTTCATTTTTCACAAGATAGTCTCTGTGTTAAAAAGATAAGACCATGTGCTACACCACCTCCCTTATCATTGTCTTAAGCACAAGCTCTCCTAAATGCACTTACTGTACTTTAGCCAATAAATTCTCTGTACTTCCAGACATTATGCTATATTGAAAGAATTTTAAAACTGCCAAAGAGTTAATAGAAAAAAAAAAATTGTAACTACAAAACATACCATATGTCTCACTGTTAAGAGAAAAATTGTGATCTTGGTCATCAGTTTTACAGGAGTCACATGATTCATAAATCTGAAAGAAATTGCTGTAGTATTCTGTTTGAAGTTGAGAGTTATTGACCAAATAGATTTGATGATTTTCAAGCTCATTAAAGGTGCTAATGATTAATGTATGCAATTTCTGAAAGAAGAAATTAAATTCAACAATGAGTTTGATTTTTCTGTCAAAAAGTCAAACTCTACTTGAAGTTGTGCAACACTTATCAGTCTGAAAGTACTGAGGCACTTTAAGGAAAAATTACACTCTATATTTCTCAGACAATGTGCCTTTTTGTGCAAGTCCTACTTCTTAAACCAAGGATGTTGATACGAGTATTCAGCTGTGCTATATACGCTGCTCAAAAAAAAAAAGGAAGTATCTTCCAAAAAGTGCTTCTTAATTTCAATTTGAGTTTAACACACTTTAAAAAATCTTCTGAATAAAGCAGACAAGGAACAAAAGCTTGTGAGAAATTATCCTTTGTTTCCACATTTTCTGTGATGCCATGTACAAATTTTGCTGCACTACACTTATCTGTCAGGTTCCCTATCAAAGTGAACAGAAAAAAATCTTGTTTGTTTATAGAAACATCCATTAGAATCACAAGGAGAAAAGAAGGGAGATGGTCATAACACAAGCAGGATAGGTGAATGGGTTAAATAGCCAGAAGTGGTTTAGAAGAATTTTTTTAATCTATTTTATTGATTAACCATGCTTCTAAATTTTAGCACGTTTTTCTCATCATAATTAATTTTCTAGTTAATTCATAATAATAAATAAGGCTTTCAGAAAGTTATCATTAAAGAGGAAAAAAAATGAAGTAGTATATCATGTATTTTATTATCTGGGGGAAAGGAAAGAAGTTTTCATGAGGAAAAAAAACACACAATTCAAATCCCAATGCCAAATGATAAGTGGATAATTGGACATGTCTGGTTTCCAAGTTCACAACTGGAAATTCCCTGTTAGCGTCTGGTCTTGTGTCAGAGTCTTGGAGGTGTACATGACAGTTGTCTGTACACAAGCAGTTGCCATTATTAGCAACTAATGATTAGCTAAGTCACTACATTATATCTAATTTAGATGTATCTAGACTTGTAAAGCTGAATGAGACACAAAAATACATATCTCAGTAGCTGTAAAAGTATCAGATTCTATTCTCTTTTCCAATTTAGAATAACTGTCAGTAAACAGTTCAGTTGAAAATAGCTCGTGCATAAACATAAACGACAGCAAGTAAGAGAGATCAGAATCCCCACAAAAATTCCTCTTACAAATTCTGGTAATAGTTGGCCTGGGGAAACCCTGCTCACAGAAATCAAAAAGCATGGGAGATGCGCGTTGAGCTCAGAGCCCATACCTGTATATAAATAAATCATGACAACAACTGCCATGAAAAGAACGCACAGTAAAGTAATCCTCTTTACAGATCATATGTGTTCAGTACAAAGACAACAGAACTGCTCAAAGAAAGATTACTCTAAATGAACTTTGACAGCAAATTGGGAAGCGTTTAATCCTTGCCGCTTTTGTCAGTTTAATTTTGAAGGCGTACTGCATTGAGTTACTTTACCCCAGCTACATGAGCGTATAGAGGCCTTTTAATGGCAAAGCTGAGCGTGGTGAGTTGCAACTCTGTTTTTGATAGAAGTGCTACTTGTTAAGGCTCAGCTCCAGTTCCAAACCCAGCTGTCACACTTACTCAGAACACTGTAAACTTACTGTGTCTACATCTGTCTCATTCAATATCTTTGAAACATGAAATGCCATTAGCAGACAAATTCATGCATATCAGGGAGACGGACACAGTACAAGACTAACTTACAGGGAAGAATATTATTGTGTGAAACTCTATTTCTAGGTTAAAAAAAAATAAAACAGTCAGCAAGCAAGGATGTTGATGCTTCAAACTGGTCTTTCAAAAGGAAGCTTTCCTGCTTGTGCAACCTAACATCAATATCCGGACTCCTAAGAGCACTGCCTTTTAAACTTTTCTGAGTTGTTTCAGCAGATCACTCAAACAAGCTGTGTACACAGCAGCTTTTCCAAGCAAAATGCCGGAGGCACAACCAGAGCTCACTTAAATCTAAGCTGAACACACAGAAGCATCGTTGGTTTATCTTAAGTAACTCCTGTATTCAGCTGGTTACTTCACTACTGAGGGAACACATCACACACTTGTCAGTCCCTGGGTACCACATATTCCTGTGGTACATCCTCAGAGCCAGTGCAGTGGGAATCACCTGAATGCAGGGCAGGTGGACAGAAACTGCACTTCAGGCTGGGAAACAGCAGGTGGTGGTTATGCAACTTTGTTTTAGATTCACACACGTAGTGATTTTAACTTTTTCATAAAAAGCGCCATTGCAAGGTTTCATGGGGGTCTGAGACACCCTTCTACTCTCTTTTGAAAGTGAATTTCAGGTTAGAAAGTGAAAGACATGTACTGGGTAAGGCTGCTTCAGAGAAGCTACACAATCAGATTACCTACTTTTTCGTAATATAATCATAAGCTATTGATTAATTATTACCAGGTAGGCACATTACCAGCTGCATTAGCACAAAGAGGCATCACCTACATTGTGGAGCACAGCCTCCGCAGGAGCCTGTGGTACCACTCCAGCCCTCAGCGAGCAGCAAACCCAACATCAACACAGACTCTTAAAATATCAGGAAATATTAGTTACGAGCAGGAAAATCTAGTTAGCTTCATTAATTACCGAGCAGGAGTAGGAACTTTATGATCTACCCACTGATTTATATGAACTAACCCCATTCAGTGGATGCCGTTTGAAGATACTCTGTGCTGTCTCCAGGCTCAAAGCTGTGCTAATGAGGGCAGCTCTCCCACGGAGGGAGCTGACAGCACTGCAACAGGCAACAGAGGTTCTGGCACCACGCTGCATCTTGAAAAGAAAACCTGCTTCCACCCACTTTAATGCCTTTCTTTCTACA
Source organism: Odontophorus gujanensis (assembly GCA_013399175.1). Lineage (NCBI taxonomy): Eukaryota > Metazoa > Chordata > Aves > Galliformes > Odontophoridae > Odontophorus > Odontophorus gujanensis. The sequence goes on from VXAB01008506.1 coordinate 97,671, forward strand.
TGAACATTCAGCAAAGATAATTCAACATACAGTGATTTGCTAGCCATGTTATAGTGCAATAATGCATATAAAACAGAAGAAGTAAGCGTTTAAATGCATAAATTGTTGAGCAACACTAGTCTGAGAGTTGACTGTAATGAGCTGAGGCAAGGGTATGCAATGGCTATTATGTTTCACTAACACAGATGTTCCCTTGCTTTTCAAATACACCTTACGAAAACATTTGCGTCCATGAAATATTTTTCTACTGATTCCAAGCTAGAACTTTATGTCAAAATATACTTGAGGCTAGTCTTAGGAAATAGGCAATTGCACAAATTGTCCCAATGCTATAATTTAAATAACTAAGTTTCCAGACACGAAAGTACTTGAAACAACACCAGCATACACAACATTACACTATCAACTCTCTACACCAACCAGATAACAGCATATAGTTCAAATGAATTGTTTCATACATCAGCAAAACACATTTTGTGCAAGAGTATTCTACTGTTAACTACCAAATCCATTTGCACAACACAAACTTGTGAGGTCTACATCTACCTAATGCAATCTCTGACAAAGATGAAGAAGACTTCAATATTCTGAAGCACAAACTCTCCCTAAAGCACCTGAGAAGAAGTGCCACATCTATAAATTGACCTTATTCCTTACTTAACATTAGTTGTACACTCCTCCTTGCTCCTCAGGGGCTTGGGTTTGGCTTTAATAGTCACCTTGAGATGTGCCCTATTCATACAGAGGTTTAAAAAAAAAATGCAGTTTCCCACTCTTAAAGAAGAGGAGAAAAATGACTTTGCTCTTATCCAGAAAGGTAATGTTAAAGAAACAGCAAGTAACATTATTAAACATAATATAAAATTAAATAACACCTACTTGATTTCTTGTTCTTGTGCCGTTTCAGACAAGAGGAAACGATTATATATTTTCATGAAGGCAGAAGGTAGGCTTTGTTTCACTGACTTTACCCTCAACACTTCACTCTTCCAGAGGTCCTCCTGCTGCAGTCTCTATTATGCTGAAAGAATAAATAATACAAATATAACTTGGTTATGAAAAAACCTGAAGCTTGTTTATCTTAGTTACTTATAACAATCCCACTGATTGCCACTCATTATCTCATTGTTATGCCCATAAATAATTATGTACGTTTTCAAGAAATATAAAATTTAAACCTTTTCCTATTTACAGGTTCTATCTTTTTACCTTTTTTATTTTTTACTGCTGTTGAAGATTTCTAATTAGAAGCCATTGTGATTGAAGTGATGAATGGTATGGCAGTTAAGGAGATATCAACCTTGCTCTTCAACGGAGTAGGAAAAGTCTTTTTCACAGATTAGGGCATACATACTGAAGGCTCTGACAGCCAAGTGCATGCCATAATTCCCAATTTGCCAGTGCAGTTATCTTGCAAAGGTTTCATTCCAACAGTTCTATGCATCAGGCTTCTACTTGAAAAGTCTATAGAAAAGCATTAGAGTCCTCTTCTTTCCCTTTTCAGTCAGTGAAGAGTTTCTCCAGCTGGGCTAAATAAAGTATACAAATGTTTTCAATTGTATTCACCTGGCAGGAATAGAGACAGTTCTTCAACAGAAAAGGAACAAATGAGAGAGTGGTGTAGATGCCTCAAATCTGCTATGAGCACCCAGGTTTGCAAGAAGATAAATCAGAGTTTGGGAAAGGGAGGCTGAAAATAGTATTGAAATAATCAAAATCAATTAGAATTTACTGATATATTTCTCTAACAAAGCCATATTTATTTAAATATAGCCAGAAATGTTGGAAAAACTATACTTAAGGTGTGCAGGACAAGTCTAAAGGCCCAACAAGAGATATACACGGAAGAATAAGAATCACCTGCTTCTTCCAGATTTAAAAGAGATGTACTGAGTCACACTGACATCCTTCACAGAAACACAGTTTTTGTGTGTCATCCAAGGCATTTAATTGTATCTGATAAACTTTGCATAGGTTGTACATGATAGAACTAATTGGCTAGAAGTCGCACTCTAAATGAAACTGTCCCGCGCCACGGTTTGAGTGATTCCTGAACACCATGCATTATCAGCAATAAAACTCAAAATAAAAGCCCCAAACAAACAAACAAAAACAAAATAAAACAAAACAAAAAAACCCTCAGACAGTATGTCAAAAAATAAAGAAAGAAATTAAAAAGCAACAAAAGGAAGTTACCTAGAAGTACAGGATTCTCTTTGCAACGCACGGCAAAGCATTTGCTGCTTTGAAGGATTACAGTAAATCTGTTCATCAATAAATCAGGTAAAGCAACTTCCCTGTGCAGAGTATTTTTGGAGGAGTACTAAAATTGCAGAAGATTGCTGTATATCATAAAAGATGACAGCTGTCACATTGGTTTGCATTTAAAATTTTTCAGAGGAAAAAATATGTCGTAGAAATAGATAGATATGTGCAGAAGCTAAAGATTAACAAAGATGAAAGTTCTATTCTTGAGAAATAATATAACTGGGAAAAAGGTTAATACAACAGTTCACCCAGTTAGAGCACAAACTTGAAGTTAACATCCATCTTTATGTCTCAATAAAAAAGGAATGAGTAGCTCAGGTTCTTCAGAGCAGTGAAAGATGCGAATGTTTATCTCATCAAGATTCTTAACCTTGAAAAAATTGTACGTTATAATTTAAGAGTAAGCCATATTGAAATAAAATTAATTTAAAGGTACATATTTAAAATGTCCACTTTTCACAAGAGATGAACTTTGAAACTGCAGAATGAAGTGAACTGAGCCAATGTAAGTGGCTGCAGTAAGAAGACTATGGTGGCAGTCCTTTACACCACGATACACAAAAACTGAAGCCTTGAAGTTTTCTGTATTTTGATGCTAGATTAAAAATTGAGCTCAGACGCTGAATAGGAGAGATGGCCTGAACATTCACAGATGGAGATAACAAGTATCACATTGTTAAAGAGCAGCGCTGCAGAACAGCAAATTGCCCTGAACTTGAGGGTGGATCTGCGTAAACTTTTTCTCTTTTGTTGACTGCCCTTTATGACTTCCCAAGGAGACGAGAAGAATTTTAAACTAGAAGGAGTTGTGTTGTAATACAGCCCAACATATTTAACACTTTAAATCTAGAAGGGCAACTGGGCAAGAAAAAATAGAAATAAGGATTAAAAAATCCTCTGCTTTCTGTGATCTTCATTTACTTTGAAATTCTGAGTTGAAGCAAATTTTGCAAGTCCTCTCCAGCCCCTAGGAGCCCCATTTATTTAATCCCCTCTGATGCTGCTTCTTGCTGAAGAGTCCTAACTGCTACTGAGAATCACTTGTGTACTCCAGGATGGTCTTTCCCTGACTGTACTCAATGGATCCCAGGGGAAGAAAATATGTCCTCCCACTGTTTTTCCCCATGGGGCTTCTAAGTCCCAGTCACTACTTAAAAGAACCTAGGATGTAATGGGAGCACACAAGTAAAATCATCCCTCAGAGTTGACATTAGCTGAAAATACTAAAAGCAATACAATAACACAGTGGGAGCTGTCGATAATAGAGACATGCACCTAAAATAGGCATAAGTATGTCAGCTAGAACAGAATAAACTGAATACCTATGTGGGAGAGATTTGAAGCATGCAGGCACACCCTCTCAAGCGTTACATTAAAACAGATGAAATTAAGTCCAGAGCTGCATGCATCTTGTCAGTGCTGCATCACGTGTGTGCCCATCTGATTTAAAGACAACAGAGCTGCTCAATTGCACTTGAAATGCAGATCTTAGGATTATGTTTTTCAGAAATACTTCCAAGGAAATGAGTTATGGCTACTAAAGCAGGTTACTCAGCTTGGCATATGTCCAACCTGTCTTCACAATTTGAAATGAGACTGATAAGTCTCATTGCAAATGCAAAACATTCAAGGGCTGCCTCCTATTTTACTCTGTTGGCTTGTGATGTCAGAGGCTGATGGTGGTGGTACACCAGTAGAGGCCACACCAAGATTCCACTTCATTTTGTTGCCATGTGACAGACGGCAGCATAGGTGCAGTCTGACATGGAAGCACGTAGAAAAGTGGTGTGGAATTGAATTCCTCCGTGTGGAAAATATGGCACCCATTACCAACATTCACTGACTCTTGTTGATCATTTATGGAGGCCAAATATGAGCGCAGTGAGGTGGTGGATGGTGCATTTCAGCAGTATCTACAATGACGTGAAAGACAAACTGAGATGTGGATCATGCACAGCTGTCACATCACAACATAAGTAGTGTCTTGGTCAGCTCATCTATGCAAATCAGCTAATGGTAGTGAATATGCTAAAAAATAACATTTTGTAGCTCAGAATTTGCCCAGTCAAACAGCGTTATTGTACCCTTTGTATCTGCTGTAGTTTCCACAGATATAAATAGGAGGCACTACTTTCAATGTGACCTATATACAGACTAAGTGGAAAAGCTAATAGTACCACAAGAAAAATAAACCCTCAAAGCAAAGCCAAGATTTGTTTCTGTAGCCTTGGAAACAAGCAAGCAAACAAGCAAGCACTAGCTCTGGAAATCTTATTTCTCTCTCACTTTTCTGAGATTCTTTTCTAGAGGGTACTTGACTAAACAAGGAATTATATACATTCGTTTTCACTAAGCACATGGTATCTGAAATGAACATCTCTGGCAACAGACTGCAATTTAATGGGAATAAATTTAAGGAATGTTTCACGTCAGATGAGTAACATCATTTTAAGCTCTCATTATCCTCAGCTCATAGATGACAATGATATGCAAATTAATATAGCCCTTAAACTGCAGAATTACAAAAAATAATCTTTTTTTTTTTCCACCAGAAAATTAGACAGGAGAATTCCTGGATTAAAAGAAATAGATGTCACAGTTGGTTACTTACACATAGATAAAGAGAAAACAAAACAAACATAATCCTGCTGCTTAAAAATGATGCTGTGTAAAAGGAAAGAGCAGTTCTAAGTAGTTGTGTGTTACATAATGCCTTGCAACACTGTGCAGTCAGAAACCAGATCAAAGAGAATTTCAGAGAAATATGTAAGGTTATCTCCTGATATGGATGCCCTGACACAGGACATAGATTCAAGCAGGTTTATCTGAGTGTAAATGCCTTCTACAATAGCCTTGGAGGACTATGAAGATAGAGAGCAAGGTTTCTTTCTGGAGTCTTGTTGAAGATGTCAGTTTCTACTGTGCACATCCAAAACAATTCAACAAACTTAGCTGAAAGCAATTCAACATTAGGTTTTTAGGTTTTTTTGTTTGTTTGTTTAATGTTAAACAAGTGTGACATTGATGGTACAAGACCAGTTTCCAATCAAGGAATTGAATAATTCAATAATCACTAGTATTTTCTGTCAAAAACTTCATAAAGTCTCATCAAAAGGATTACATTCTTCTGGGGCTTAGCAGAAGGATGAGAGTTGACTGCGTTTCAGCAAATCATGACAGAACTCAGCAGGAATCACTACAAGAAGAGTTACAAAGTGTATTTCATTTGAGGCAAAGAACTGTAATAGGAACTTCATTTTGCACACAAATGCTCCCTGTGTGATATTCTTCAGACTGTTTATTCATCAGCTGGAATTTAACATTCAAATGTGAAGGTGACAGGAGCAGTGTATTTTGTATTCTCAAAGTGTAAGACGGTATTAACCTTTTAATGACTCTTCATTTAAACCCAGCTTTCAGAGTAAAATCTAAAATAATCTATTTTATTTTCTCTGTAACATCAAGCAAGAAAGGAAGTCCAAGTTCATAGTGTGAAGAATCAGTGCATACAAAAGATCTGATGCTACCTAAATGTGTTTGGGAAAAGTCATATAGTAACCCGCAACCATCAAGACCATCAGTGGAGCAAAATAAAACCACATACTTTTGAAAATTTAGCTCAAAGGCCTCCTATTGATTCTGACCCAGAAAAACACCTTCCAAAAGCTTTTTTTTTTTAAATAAATGAATATGCAGGATAGCCCAATTCCAATCGTAAGTAAATGCACTGTGAACTTCTTTAATGTATTTTACCAGGGGGTCCAACAAGCTCAGAGGACTGATAATGGATGTTACAAAGAAAAGTTATGAAGACTACTTTGAAATCAAGGACAAAACAAGGAATATTCTCAAAGGATTTCAATTTCCTGGGATGTGAATCACAGATGGTTTAAAATCCTAAAATTCTTACGTATGACTACCATCTGATAACTCTTCTTTTTGGAGTACTCTCCTTTTAAGGCAAGAATCTAAATATGAAATAGATAAATACTATCTAAAAATTACTCCTAAGAGCTGTAAAATGTTCAATCACTAGTTTTCCACAATCCAGAAAATAAACTAGGAGGCATAACAAGTTATTTCTTTTTTCCTGAACTCTATGGGATTTTATCAGGAAGGCTATATCTCTTCCTCTGCCCTATTTATCTAGAGGAGGAATTAGATATATTATCCAGCCAAGCCTTTTCCTACACTGGGTCACTGTAGTATGGCATTCTACACTGGTAGTTTTCTTCTATTTAATTAAGCCTACCACCTGCATATGTGAAGTCAGCCTCACACAATAGAATTTCCATTAGGAGCAACACATACGTTTTGGGAATATTCTGTCAGCCTGTAATTTATCATGAGTTAGCAATTTTCGTGACAGTATCAGCTAAATCTGAGCAAGTAAGAATGTGGAAAATCCTCATTGAATACCCACTTTAAGCCAGAAAATGAGGCCCAGGGGAACACTGGAGAGAGAACCCCTGGCATCAGTATCCAAAACAGGAAAAGTATTATTTTTATTATGCTGATAATAGCACTGTTAGAAAAATTAAGACCCATATCCTTGGTTCCTGAGTCTTTCCAGATTTTAGCTCTTTAAGCTGAGTGTCTTTTTTATGGTCATGGACTTAATGTGCAGCATTTACTGATATGCTGTGAGCACTTTCTAGCACTAGAAGTGATCATTCATTGCAACTAACTTCACTCTACTCCAGACAAAATTTCAACTAGGCAGGTCATAGATTTTCTCACTGGCCTCTAAAGAGAGCCAAAACAATCTCCTCATTCTGCCCAATATCACTAATGGAAGAACAGGGCCTTCATACGGCTCTCACCCGAAACCTACAAAGGAAAACTGAGTATCAGTGCAGTTTTCTTACACTGACAAAATGACTTGTCTCTTTAGTTCTTTTAGATGTTAATTAAGACATTTTACTCTTAAAAAGTGCTCTGTAGATGCAGAGCATAAAAAGGATATATCATGCTATGTTTTAGTTGCTATTGTAAATAATTTTTTCCAAAAGAGAGAAACAAAACAAATTTGTACAAGTTCATTTCTTCACTATGAACAAAAAAGGCCACTAAGTAGCCTTTATTTTGCAACCCATTGCCTTCGTTTCATTCTTATTTATAAATGTTTACAACTAATTTAGTACAGGAAAGAATTTTTTTTCTTTCCAACTGAGCATTCTGAGTTTCTCATTTTCATGTATCAGAAAAGCAATTCAAACTCAGAAATAAAGGAATTTGAAAGAGGGTTGGCGCAGTTTCAGTTCTGTGATTGATTTTTTCATTTGTGTGAAGGCGTAAGATGAATGAAGAGTACTTAGAGGACAAAATTGGGGTTAGAAATGGTTATATTTCCTAGAAAAAGTATATCTGGTGCAGAAAATAGGGCCAGTCTTAACATATTGCTCCACTCAATCCTGAAACAGAGGAAGAACTCCAAGTCTGGTAAGGTTCTTCATGTCTTAACAGCCTCCATCCTTGCAGTGGAATGTAGATTTGGTTTATACTGCCTTCTTCCTCATTTCTGAGATACCTCATGCTTGAGGTATTGTTTGCTCTTGACACAGAAATTCTGAACTGTGCTTGCTGTGTGTGAGTGTCACACAATAACTATTCAAAGAGAACTATAGCTATCAATTGGATAAAAGAGAAATGTCCTCCTGAAACCTCTGTATCACTCAGTAGTCCAGAATTTCTCCCAGTTTGGTCAGCCTTCTCCACAGACCCTCAAACAAAACAGCCACTATATGCAGCAGGCCTTTGCCCCATCACAGCACTGCACCTGGAGCGAAGACAACACAAAAACATTGCAACAAAAGAGATGAGGGGCCATTTCCGGTGATGGTGGTTGGTAGGATGAAAAGAATAAAGTTGCTTTTTTTTTTAATACTCCCTATATCACATGAAAAGAGGCATAATTTGTATTTCTTGTCCCCCTTCTTTTCCCTCTCTTCTCACTGCAAACAATTATATTAATTGGCTTTATTATCAATGCACTGGTAAAGGATACTTTACCACACAGAAAACTGCAGAAAAAAGCTTTTCCACAAACACCCATTGGTAATTACAACCATTCAATAAATGGCTCCATGTGACACAACTCCAAGCAACAAATTATATTTACTATATCAAATTTACCAAATTTGTCACCTGCCTACAACAACAACAAAGACATATACATAAGAAACATGTAACAGCTGCAACACTGCTGCCCTTCAAGTGGTAGCAAGTCAGAGCTGGTACTCTATAAAAGGGGAAAATCCTTAATTGCTGGCTTCCCTTAACAGGAAACAAGCACAAGAAATATCTGCACTATGCATCACTATTTTCTGTATTTAGAAGAAACAGTAGAAAAGAGTTCTATGATCATGACTGATTTTCCAGCATCCATATCAAGAGCTGGATGAAGTTCTTTGTTCCCACAGATAAAATTCTACATATCCTAAGTGACACTGCAACAGAAATTGGAGTTATCTGGAGAAGCTTTAATTCTGCCCTGTGGAAGAGAAAACACTATTACATGGAATATTTTGTTTTAACGGTGACAGCACAGCAACTACAGGAAAGAAAGAAAACCAGATAGAAACTGGCCTTGAAGTATGATTAGGAAATAACCTAAAAGCTATAGATCTCTGAAACCAAGTGGCATACCCATACCTAAGGGAAAAGGTAGATCTGCAAAGGCTTCTGGAAATGTTCAGGGCAATTTGAGACCAGCTAATTACACAGCTCAGGGAGCTGAGCTCAGGCAGCTCTGGTGATGGGAATAGAGTTGCTTCATCTAGGTCACAGAACTGCTAAGGCTCAGGTTTTTCTGTCTGAAGGACTTTTATAGCTCCCATCTGCATAGTATCTAAGAGTCTTACACGCTTTCCATGTGTTTATTCTCAAATCATCCCTGTGAGGCCAGGAAGCATCATTATCACCATTTTATTCATAGGAAATTAAAATTCAAAGACTAGAATGAAGGTCACTTAGTTGTCATCACACTCCCCATGCCATCCCCAGACCTGGGATCCTACTGACCCCCTCCTCATGGGATGCATCAGATGAATGTGACCCCGGGGCTCCATCCTTCATCAGGGCCAGCTGCCAGCAGAAAGCAGTTGCAGGCTGAATGTATTGTATCTTTCAAAGCATTATCTTAGCATCCAAACAGTCTATATTGTTTGGTCAAATTTCAGCAAAAGTCCAAGAGGAGAGCAAAAAAAACAAAGCATCAGTGCCTAGGGCTGGTAAACATGGTGACTATTACTCCACCAGCAGCAGAAAACTCCAGAGCTCCACAAAAGAGTGGAAATGAGGCTGGGAGATGAGTATGCAGAACTGATGCATTTTTCCAGAATTAATAGTAAAATCTTATAAAAGCATTGTCACTGAACTTAAAACACATTTCATATCTTGGATACACATATTTTATACATTTTTCAGCAGCAAAAAAAATTCAACTAAACAATCCTCTTCCTGCAAGTTGCTGTGCATATCAACTACTATTCTAAGATTCATTTTCTCTTTTGAAACCACATCTGTCAGCCTTGAACAACTGTCATTGCATCTGAAGTATTCAAGTAGAAAACTTGCCAAGCCTCAACACAGTGAGCAGGGATGACAGGTGTCAGTCATTTCTTCTAACAGGTCAAATACTAATTTTTGCTTGAGTGGCTTAGGTTTTGCTGCATTTAAATAAAACAGCAATTTCCACTGGAGTATAAGATAAATTAAGCTGCATAAACTAAATGCCAATGAATGACACGCACACCAATAATCTACTATTAATAGCATGCAAACAAAGTACCGACTAGGTACAATAGGGGCAGAGAAGGCAGAGTACTACTGTCTATCAAGACAGAAACAGATTTATGCTCTTGTTGAAAATACTCTTACAGAATTTAAAAAAGAAGTCTCAAACCTGACGAAGAAGGTTTACTCTTTTGTTTGCTCTATTTGATTCATTCACACAAGTCCAGTAGATTCTAACTCAAAAAAGTGGCATCTTAGTTTCCCTCCTGGACAAATACCAAGGTTTTTCCTTCTACCATTCCAAAGAATGCTCTAGGAACGTAAGAAATGATCATTGGAACGTAACTGGTACTTCAAGGGTTATTGACCATTACCTCCACAAAAAATGTCAGGGTGACATACGTGTTTGAAGATGATCATTTTTAACGTTGGATTCAATGTCAGGTAACTAATTAAAGATGCAGTTTATGCTTTGTTTGTGCAAGGATGATGCTATCAGCAGCATACTAACGCAACGCAATAGGCCAGAGAAATTCTGCTATCTAAATATCTATTCTGCACAGAGTCCGCAGCAAGTCTTCTTTGCTGTGAGAGAAACGAGCACTACAATAGGAGAAAATCAAAGTTATGATGTCAGATGCTGTGCTGCCTCGGTATCTAAAAGTTTTGATCTTTCTGGCAAACAGCTATAAGTTTCTGACTCTACCTCAATTCATCACATTGAGCCCAGGACTGATAAAGTAGGAAAATGATGTGAGACAAAATTACATTTGAATAGGCAAGGTCAACTGGGAGGAGAAAATAAGATAAAAGAAAAATTAAAAAAATTGGTTCCCAATGTTAATTGTATTATTGAACATTTGGTAAGTGCCAGACTCCACACTTCAGTCACAAATCCTACAAACAATAATCTACAGACAAGTTTGGAATTTATCTCCTAGTTCTTGAAAAGTAGAACCTGGGAATCTACTTGGTTAGAGTCTTAAAATGACAGCTTAAGCAATATGAAGCTCCTCTGGTTTTCAATGGATTGAATTCTGTTATCATACAATAATCACACATTGGCATGTCTCAAGCACGTATAACAGTACATATGTATAAATCCTTGCAATTTTCAAAAGTCTGTCTCAGCATCTAGGAAGTATTTTGACAACAAGCATAACTGAGAAGTCAGTGCACAAGGTCCCCAGTCCGAGCAGCCAGACACCGCAACAGAGCACATGCTGCCACACTCAAAGCAAAACAAGCTCTTTTTAGCAGGAGTTATTAGCTTAGCAGAAAGCACACACAGACTGGCAGGTACCACTATGAAGGCAGCTCGTACAGAAGGCTTAGGATATGGGAGGAATGGGCTCTCACCATTCAGAAACAAACAAAAATCAACAGGCAAAAGAATAACAAAACTATGTAGATAGTCCTAATTCTTGATGATAGAACACGAAGAGAGCCCATAAATCAAAACGTTGGAAGCATGTCAGAAGACAAAACGTAGGAATCCATACTGAGGCCAGTTCAGAAGCCTTCTGTCAATCACATGGAAAAGCAATCAGATGGATTAATGACAATTTAATGCTGTTATTTCCTTATAATATTAATAATTAAAAAATGCTATATTTTAAGAAGAGAAACTCATTGGAGTGGACAAACAGATGACAGCCTTTGTGTCACATAAAACCTTCAGGAGTCTTCAGCTATTTAATCTGAACAGATTTTCTTTCGTTTACATTAACAGCCACATGGATACTACATTTCCCTCCTGTATATCACAATCTCTACTCAAAAACAGGAAGAGTACAGTATCCTATGAATAGCACAAATCCCTTAAACTCTGATGCTCACTCACTAATGTTAAACATCTCATCACCACCATCAGATACCTTTTTACATTTTATTCATGAGCAGCAGAAGAGATGCTAATAAATTTTAACTCAAGGGTGCTATGTAACATAACTAAGCCCATACGTTTTAGCTCGTGCAGACAGCTTTCCAAGATTATTTTAATATGCATACTTCAGTCCTTACAGTCGGGCTGGACAAGCTGGGGTTTTATCTTTTTTTTTTTTTTTTCTCCACCATCTGTTTCAGGNTTTTAATATGCATACTTCAGTCCTTACAGTCGGGCTGGACAAGCTGGGGTTTTATCTTTTTTTTTTTTTTGTCTCCACCATCTGTTTCAGGAATCCTTGAATTCATAACAGAAAGGTCATTTTTTCAGCATTCAGGGAATTGTGTTTTATTAATAAGGCAGAAGTTGGCAAGAATTAAATGAATATATACATTTTAATTCACGCAAAGTGTTTTGGACATATAACTTTGAAGAACTTGATGAAGTGCTTAACTGATTCCTAGGGAGAAGTCTGGAAAGAATGGGCCCAAGGAAACATTTTTAATCAGATCACCTGGAATCTGGTTTAGATTCTTCATATTTGAGACACAATCTCAATTTTGTTCTGCGTGTAAACATGGGAAGATGTACCAGCACTATAGCAAAGGGCAGCAACGCTGCAAAAGGGAGGAACTTATCTAAAGTGAAAACTGAAATGAGAAAGGTTTCACTCAGGCCCTCAGATTCTCACACTTGCCAGAACTTGGATGTCTGTTTTCCTCTGCTTCTTCAAGATTTTTTTTGTGATGACAGGAATGACAGGGAATGGCAGCTGTCAAGTTTTTGTCACATCCTAGTGTTTCTCTGTAGGGCGGTGACAATGTTCAGGGTATAGATAGGTGTTTTTGAGACTTTCTGGAGCTGACAGAGTAGCTCCCCATTCTGACCCACCTTTGTGAGACATCAGAAGCCATCACTGTCCTGTGTCTCCAGAATTGTGAAACCATGTGTATAGGTGCACTGAGGTCTGGATGGCCTTCCAACCCTGATAGATTAATGTGAGCTATTCAGAGAGCCTCTTCCCTGATGTTTGCTTCTTTGGTGTTTCCACATTGAGACATTCCCACTGATTCTCCCCTCCCACTGACCCTAGCCTGTTACAGTCCTCAGCATCTTTCTTTCTGTATACATGTGTGTACATATACTGCTTTTGGAGAGAATCACCCAACGCTTATAGTCAAGCACTGATTTTAGTCAATGCTTTATAAGGTATGAATGATTATTCAAGCATATCTTTAGGATGTAAAAACAGATTATGAGAATCTTACACTCCTCATAGAGTATAATGCAGATCTGCACAGCTAGGGTATCAGAGGACATCTACATGGAAATACACTTCTCTGTGACCGTGGGAAGAATCTCACAAAATATCACATCTAGAGATATTGAAACAGTGGCTACTACCATGCAGTTTCCCACTGCTTCACTACTATAGAATGTTATAACAGCATCACTGATCTTTCTGGGAAGAAGGAAAAGGGATGCAGGTACTGACATTCAAAGGACACAGACTGTGTGTGAATCCTCCACCTGAATATTCAGGCAGAAAACTGAACAGCTAATGTTATTTAACCAATTTCAAAAATAAAGCAGGAGGAAAATGGAAATTTAAGATTGTGATACCATAGGTATATGTATACTGCATGTGTATACTCAACAAGGTTGTTTCACAGCTGGATGAGTTCCCTGGTATCAAAATGGCAAGAGAGGCACAGACATGCTTGGTAATTGTTTTGCATTCCTTGGGATAAGAGAACATTTTCCTTTGCCCGTCTGAAAAACAGTCACAGAGCAAGTGAAATGTAAGTTACATGGCACATCACCTTTAGTAATGACTTTCACAATAGATTTTTGAGATGTGGGTTTTTTTTAGGATTGAAAGAGCAAATTTGATACTATTATATTATTGACTATTCTGGGGATAGTTTGCTGTTGTTTGAACTAGATAACTGAAAAGTTTTATTTTGGACTGTATTTGAGTTGTGAAACTCAAAGCTTTGGGTAGTTTTTTCAGCGAGGATTTATGTGTTGGGTTTTTTTTGTTTTTCCATCTTTACAGAATGCAACACTACACTACATAAAAATAAGGTCATATTTTATGATCATCTTTGACACTTGAAAACAAGAATCATCTGTAAGCTCAAAAGCATCCTGTTGATTTCCCTACAGTATATAAAATGCCAGAATGAGTCCTAGAAAACTTTCACTTCTATAATAGATGATATATTCCCTCTAAATTAAACACACAATCTACAGAAGAAATAATAGTCAAAATCCTAAAGACCTCTATTAGTAACACAACCGAGTATCCAAGCTTACTGAATATTCAAAGGCTTCCAACAAAATACAGTAGACTTTACACTTTTATTTCGGCTCCCACTTCCCTCCTCAAACTCATCCTGTATTTGTAGGTCAGACAAGTTTAATGCATGAGCACATTAGCTCTTCTCAGCTCCCGCGGAGGGGAGGCCCCCCCCGCAGCATCATGGCTGTCCATCACACCAAAGTGATGGGACAAAGCCTTGCTTCCCCTGCCAGGGATGAGTTAGTGGTGAGCTTTTGCCAGCCCCAGCTCACTCTTCATTGACTCTTGCAGCCCAAGACAAAATCCTACAATGTCTTGTCATTCCTGATAGCATCTGTCAGAGATTGCCCATCCACTCAAGCACTGTTCTGGCATCTCCAGCTTATCACGCCTCAGCATGTTGCTGCTACAGAGTAACAGGGACAAAAGGTTTGCCTCTCCAATTCTGAATTTTTATCTGCTGTTGTTTTTGTCCTGAAACTGTTCTAAAATGCACAAATCTGTGTGTATGGGATAAAGTATTACAGTCCCAGCATCAGCTGTGATGATAAGACAGTAACCTTAACCTCAGTTTGGGAGGTCTGTGGTCTCTGTGGAAGGTGATGAACTGTGTCCAGTCAGTGGTAAATGCTCAGTTATATATTCACACCTACTGATGATACTGATTAGTGTTATCATTGCAGAGAATAAGTGCTTTTACAGCAATGCTCAAAATTTTAAAATTAATTGTTTATGGTTAGGTAAGATTTATATAAATATTTGAAGGTTACAACCCCAGTCTGTACAAATCAGTGTACTTTTTCTGATCTCTTTGGATCTATACATTTGATTTCAACAGTCCAGTTTAAAAAGTTTTAAGAATCTCTATAAAATAAATTCTCACGTTGCCCTTAATTGTATGTTTCTTTCCAATTGTCAAAAGTAGAGTAGCCTCTGAACGGAAACTGCAACTTCTGAGCATAGCCACTCGTAAACACAACCTGAAAATGAGTACTGTTAGTCTGTATCGTGCCTCTGAGAGGATGGGAAATGAACTTCAACTTGAGTAGAGTCCTTCAGAGGTACTGCAGTCGTACAATGACAAACAGCAACACACCCCCATGTCATCTCTGAGATTCTTAGAAACCACAGGTACTAAGGTATCTTTTTCTCATGTTGTGCACATGCAGGTATTAATTTCCCAAAACAACAACTACTTTTTTTTTTTTAAGAGACAAATGTAAATACAGAGGAAATAATTCCAGATGTTCCATACAAAGGCTTTTTCTTTTTTATGGTAACATTTTATGAGTCTGCAGCATTTTATTGCTTTTCTTCTCAAGAATTTTTGAGGTAGGCTCCTAACTTAAGTTGGCTCTTCACTTGCTCCAGTTGCAGAGAGCTCACTGATCTCACTGTCTGCAGGATGGTGGAGATCAAGTCTTTATCCTCCACTTTATAATTTTTTTTTCTTTTCAGCTCAATATTGTAGCAAAGCACATACAGAAAGTCCCATGAAACTTCCAGAAATGTGTGAGAGAATCCCATTAATGTCAATGATTGTGTTGGCCTGCCTGTATCTTGATCTAGGTATTTTAGTTCTGATCGTAACAACACTAGAAACTGCCCTCATATTAACTATGTTAATATCTCCTAAGTGTACTTAACAGATTGAATTTTAATTTTTAAAAAGATTTTTAAACACTCCACAGCAACTCCACATTTTAGAGTGAAAACATTTAGTGGTACACAACAGTAAGCAACATTTACACGACTGAAAGAGAAACAGAACTTAAGTACAAGCATACACAGAACAGCATACACCAATATAAGATCTTCCCCATTTGTATGCCAATAAAGCTATCCAAAAGAGCATGAACTCAGGAATATGAAGGCAGAACAAAGACAAGAACCATAGCAATATACATGATGCTCTTTGCATTCCAGCTATGGCTTCATGAAAAAATAATACAGAGTTGAAGTGGGAAAAGAAGTATTTCTTGTGTGTTGTGTTTCTTGCAGTTACTTGAAAAAACAGTGAAAAACAAAACACTACGTCGTGTTTGGGCAGTGCAAAGGAGAAGAGTGAGAAAAAGAAAGGAGAATGGAGCAGAATGCTAAATGAATGATATCGAAACTTGGAACAACAAACAGGTAAGTGACTGATCATGCAGTATTGCTAGACTTTCAAAATGCAAATGCAGAGGGACATGGTCTGCCCATAGGTTATACAACCTGATCACAGATACCTAAATGCCATGGGAACCCAGAACAGAGTCAGATAATGTGGAAATTCTGCCAGGAGTCGATTCAGCTATGAACAAGCACAGGTCTGAGAGGATGAGTATGTTGTTAGACAAAACAAAGCAATATCTAACATGGAATTTGAATACAACTAACAAATAAAGATAAATGATTGATTCTTTGGAAAATGTTGATCTGGAGGCTCAGAGGGATTTTAGTTCTAGCATTGCCTCCCAACCAAAGGGGTTACAGTAATGTATCTAACAGAGGAGTACTTCATGGGCAGACGTGGAAAGATGGTTTTATTTTGGACAAGTTGACTGGCACCCTAGAATTTTTAATTTGCATCAACCATAAGAAGATTATAGAAATGACTGTACTATCAGACTAAAGTTTCATCCGGCACAGTAACCACGCTTTAAAAATAACTATTTGCGGAGGCTGAGGACAACTGTATGAGCCTGGGATGGAGCAGTGCTTCCTCCGTCTCCGAGCTTCCAGCAGCTTCCAAGCTGACAGTTCTCTCCCCAGTATTATGACTATGCAACTTTCCACCCTTTATCTAATAGCATTTTGAATCCATCACAACTTTCTGTATCTAAAAAACCCTGTGGCTTGGAGTTTCACAATTTAATTATGCACAACACAAAAAAATTCCTCTTTTCTTTTGACATAAACTGGCTGCCTTATCATTTCATTTTGCATGCCTTGATTTATGCCTTTTGAATAGTGAATAGTCATTCCCTCAACACTTCCACCATGCCATTCAGGATTGTATAGATCTCTATAATAACCATTCACAGTCATTTCTTTCCTGAGCTGTAGTGTCTTAGCTATTTCATTTCCCCTGCACGTGGAAGACGCTCAGTACCTCTGATCATTATACTCTGCATTTTTCTGGTCACTACACCCTTTTCTGAAATAAGGTGAGCAGACACGTCGCTTATTATTTAAATGTGAGTTCCCCACAATTGTATGGAGCTGTATAATGACTTGCCATCTCACCTTTTTCAGTGTTTTCTAACACCTTCACTTTTCTGACCACCATCAAACACCAAGATAACATGTACAGGTAACCACAGGCCGGCTCAAAGTTCTCTTTCAATAATGGTGTATTTAGAACATACCATGATGTTAAAAGTTTTGTTTGTTTGTTTCCATCTCTGTGTATTGCATTTTATGATAAAGTGAATTTAATCTACTGCCTACTTGGCACTGTGAGACCATAGAACAGTACAGACTCCTCAGTTTCCATGTTCTTAACTCCCTAATGCCAGCTAACTGCTCTTCATCCCTGTTTGCTCATACAGGAATATGTCAGATAGCAACCACTACAGCAACCCACTGCAAAAAAAAAAAAATAATAAAAAAAAAAGGCCATTTCTTCCTACTGTTTGCATTGTAACTTAACACTGGTTATCACTTCCTGAGAATACCTTGTTTTTCATATTCTTATGAGGTCATTTCATTAGTCCACATTGTCAGAAAGTTTTATTGAAATCTTTTGTGTGCTCCAAGGAGAATTTTGAACTGAGGTGGTGCAGAATATAGCTATGGAAGTAATGAAGAGCTATAAATACATATGTTTTAGCAAGGGTCAGAATACTCAAGGATCATAATAAAAGATGAATTTCTTGTATTTAAATATACCTTCTTTAAAAAAGAAAGAAATGCTGTAAGAAATAACTACATAATAGTAGAAATAAATAAATAAACAGCTGTGCTGGAAGTTGCAATTATTTATATTAGAACTAGAATTATTTTTAAACAGTGAGAAGTATTAAACACAAGGATTCAAACAGAACCAGCAACAGTGGTGCATTCTCAACCATGAACAATATTTCTCAAAAATATCTGTTAGTCAAAGTAAAATTATTTCTTGTAAATTGTTTTATGATACAAAAAAAATTAGATTAGACTGTTCTAATGGCATTTTCTAAGCTCAGTCTAGAATCTACTTAATGACTTGTTACTTTATTAATTCTTTTTTTGCAGTCAAATTTCTGTAAAACATATATACAATCTATTTCTGTGGGTTTCTAGGTACAGCCTGGAAGTACGACACAGATATTAGCTTGCTAAAACCGTCAGTTAATAGTTTTTTCTCTATATTCCCTTCCTAAGAAATGTACTATATTATATCCTTTCACACTGAGTCATTTGTAACTAGTGTACCACTTGAGATTCTTCTTACGCAAACACTTGGGTTTAAGTATTTAACTGCTACCAAATCTCTTCCTTGCTTCCTCTGTCTAGACAACCTGTGCCAGTACATCTATATGCAAAAGAAGTAGCTGACCCCTTTTGATTTAAACTTCAAGCTAAAATGCTGTAGAGAGCCTACGATGGATGCAGAATAAATCAGCTGTTTAAGAAAGCAATAGATGTCTGCTCTCATCTCCTTGAGTGATGCTGATCTAATGCCTGTATTCTAAAATTGCTGTGAGGATCTCCCACGTGGCAAAAGGCAGCCAGAGCGGACAATGAGTGGGCTCACTGCTTTCAGGTTTATGATTATACAATTATCTCTGTCTGATACACTGTTTCAGAATTGTCTGAGCTGAAAGCCATAAGTTTGATTAATGCTACAGTGACCAGTACAGCATTTTTTTTTCTATAATCAAATGTCATATTTATGTTCTAGCCAGCTTTAGCTTATACTGAGTGTACTGACTTCAGCTTTTCCATATGATCTCAGTGTGTACATACATCTATTGTCCTTGCTCCAAGCGCCATTAAGTAAAAGAAAATATATTTGTTTGTAATGCAGTGGCTGCGCTATTTTTATTATTTTTTTTTCCCCTGCAGTGCTGAAAAATGTGTCCACACACATCACAAAGCAATGCTTGCAATTTGTAGCTTACCGCCTGTTCTGCTGACAGTTTAGAGATCAAATAATGAAGTGCAAGGAGTGTGCTGATCACTGCCGACCTCGTTATGTTACATTTCAAGAAGAGATGTGCAGCAGACTCACAACATCCACCACCACTCAACAGCTCATTAATCAGCAGCCTGCTGATCTCTTGTTCTCTTTGCTATTCCACTCAGCTAGAAACTATGTTTATACAGGAGCTCTCAAGGAAGTTGTTTCTATAAAGTAGACAAATACCTGTCTGGTCCTTCTTCTGGCTGCGTAATGTGAGCATTGCCAAGAGCAGATAAGGCTCCCCGGATAAACAAACGTTTCTCTCAAATGCGAGAAACATGGGAAAACACATAACCATATATCTCTCCTGAGTTCAACTGGGGTCTAACATAAAATCACTCTGAGAGGACGAAACAAGCCAAAGAGGCATTTTCAAGCACTTCACAACATACCCTTCATTCTCCAACTCCCCCCCAAAAAAGAACCACTACTATGCTAAGAAAGCAGAAATTAAGCAGTGACCAGATTAAGCACAAATTCAGGGAAATAGAGGTAACCCAGTAGAGTTTCCTTCTCAACTACGCAGCACAATGAATGCTCACTCCTAACTGCCTGGTTTTTTGTTTACTCCTGAATATCAGGGTAGCTCTGTCGAGGACATCCTTCTGCAAACTGCAACTCCATAAGCACAAAATGAAGAGTGGGAGGTTTGGCAAAACTGTACAGGGACAGTAACGAAACAGTTTTCAGCCACAGAATTACAGGATCAGAGAGGTTGGAAGGAATCTCTGGAGATCATCAACTCCAACTCCTCTGCTAAAGCAGGCTCCATAGAGTAGGTTACACAGGAAAGCATTCAGGAAGGTTTTGAGTATCTCCAGAGACAGAGACTCCGCAACCTCCTTAGGCAGCGTGTGTCAGTGTTGCTTTGCAGTAAAGAAGTTATTTCTCATATTCTTACAGACCTTCCTGAGTTATGTCTTTCACTGTCCCTTGTCTTGTCACTGGGTACCACTGAGAAGAGCCTGGTTCCATCCTCATGACACCTGCCCAGCCTATATTCATTTTTTTAAGGCACTGACTTCCTTAAATATTTAGATTTATTGTTCAAATCAGCATTCACTAATAAAACAAGACTAAAAATTATTAGGATGCTCAATGTGCAGCTTACTACCTGCAACAGGCAGAATGCAGATACTGTCATTTGTATTGAAGCTCATGTTTGGCTGGGAATTGCAGGTGCTGGAGGCTGCTCACACACTTAAGCATATACTCCTATATATGCTCATCAATATAACTGTCAAGTATCATCAGTCCACCACAAACCAACCACATCAGTCCGTAGCCTTCACTGAGTTTCAAGTTAATGAGGATTATGTATAGTCCAGATAAAACATACAGAATCATACTGATATTCTAATAAAGATTTAAACCCAAAAACATGAAGATTATCTTCACTGTAATGGAAGCAAAGACAAATTAAAGCAGAAGCAGTCATTAGCCAGAATTAGTCAGACAAAGCACAGTTGAAACTTTGCCTGGTAACAATTTTCCACATAATCCTTACTTACTATTCTAAAAATATTTTATATCTTAATATAAATATAATATAAATATTATATCTTCCTATTATTAAGATATAATATTTAGATATATTAATATATAATATTTAAAATTTATAAGTATATAATATAATGACATATATTAGTAATATAGATATATTACGATATAATATTATTAAATAATATTATATCTTAATTTATATCTTACTGTCAGCAGTCACCTAAGGATTTTTGCAGCAAGAATCAATTATTTAAAGGAGGAATAGGAAGGCTAAAGATTTTGTTTTCATGTAAACTGTCAGTGACATGAGAAAAAAACAGCTCTATTGGAAGCAACCCATGAAACCACCTGGTACAACTGCCAGACCACCTCAAGGCCGAAAGTTAAAGCACATTATCAAGGGCATTATCCAAATGCTTCCTGCACACTGACAGACATGGGGCACTGACCACCTCCCCAGGAAACGTGTTTCATGTTTCACAGAGACCACCAAAATCACTTGCTGAGAGGACAAATACAACACCATAAACTTTTAACCTGTTGTTAACTCTCCCACTCTCAAAATAATATTTAAATTAATCCTTAAAGAAGTGCCTTTTCATTAGGCACAGCTCATTTTGTGCATTAGAAACTGTGCTGCTGGTTGACTTGAAATAGATGATGCATTCAAAGCCGACCATGGTGAGACTAATTTCTTTAGCTATAGGCTGAGGTC
>VXAB01008506.1:119446-161669 GCA_013399175.1 Odontophorus gujanensis
AACGAAACAGTTTTCAGCCACAGAATTACAGGATCAGAGAGGTTGGAAGGAATCTCTGGAGATCATCAACTCCAACTCCTCTGCTAAAGCAGGCTCCATAGAGTAGGTTACACAGGAAAGCATTCAGGAAGGTTTTGAGTATCTCCAGAGACAGAGACTCCGCAACCTCCTTAGGCAGCGTGTGTCAGTGTTGCTTTGCAGTAAAGAAGTTATTTCTCATATTCTTACAGACCTTCCTGAGTTATGTCTTTCACTGTCCCTTGTCTTGTCACTGGGTACCACTGAGAAGAGCCTGGTTCCATCCTCATGACACCTGCCCAGCCTATATTCATTTTTTTAAGGCACTGACTTCCTTAAATATTTAGATTTATTGTTCAAATCAGCATTCACTAATAAAACAAGACTAAAAATTATTAGGATGCTCAATGTGCAGCTTACTACCTGCAACAGGCAGAATGCAGATACTGTCATTTGTATTGAAGCTCATGTTTGCCTGGGAATTGCAGGTGCTGGAGGCTGCTCACACACTTAAGCATATACTCCTATATATGCTCATCAATATAACTGTCAAGTATCATCAGTCCACCACAAACCAACCACATCAGTCCGTAGCCTTCACTGAGTTTCAAGTTAATGAGGATTATGTATAGTCCAGATAAAACATACAGAATCATACTGATATTCTAATAAAGATTTAAACCCAAAAACATGAAGATTATCTTCACTGTAATGGAAGCAAAGACAAATTAAAGCAGAAGCAGTCATTAGCCAGAATTAGTCAGACAAAGCACAGTTGAAACTTTGCCTGGTAACAATTTTCCACATAATCCTTACTTACTATTCTAAAAATATTTTATATCTTAATATAAATATAATATAAATATTATATCTTCCTATTATTAAGATATAATATTTAGATATATTAATATATAATATTTAAAATTTATAAGTATATAATATAATGACATATATTAGTAATATAGATATATTACGATATAATATTATTAAATAATATTATATCTTAATTTATATCTTACTGTCAGCAGTCACCTAAGGATTTTTGCAGCAAGAATCAATTATTTAAAGGAGGAATAGGAAGGCTAAAGATTTTGTTTTCATGTAAACTGTCAGTGACATGAGAAAAAAACAGCTCTATTGGAAGCAACCCATGAAACCACCTGGTACAACTGCCAGACCACCTCAAGGCCGAAAGTTAAAGCACATTATCAAGGGCATTATCCAAATGCTTCCTGCACACTGACAGACATGGGGCACTGACCACCTCCCCAGGAAACGTGTTTCATGTTTCACAGAGACCACCAAAATCACTTGCTGAGAGGACAAATACAACACCATAAACTTTTAACCTGTTGTTAACTCTCCCACTCTCAAAATAATATTTAAATTAATCCTTAAAGAAGTGCCTTTTCATTAGGCACAGCTCATTTTGTGCATTAGAAACTGTGCTGCTGGTTGACTTGAAATAGATGATGCATTCAAAGCCGACCATGGTGAGACTAATTTCTTTAGCTATAGGCTGAGGTCAGATGACAGAACTGTTGTGAACATGTTGGAATTTCACAGTAAGAAATATTTCTGACCAGATTCTTACTGACCAGACAACATAGCAGGGAGCCAGTGCCTCATTTACGTGTGGTTTTCCAGTTCCTTCTTTTGTCTTTCCTATTTCTTTTTATCTTCTAGAACCCTTATTTCAATTAAAGAAAACAGACACACACACGAAAATCACATTTTTTTCTTAGAGGTGGAATAAAAAGTAATTATTTCGTCCTGGTAAATCCTACCAATGATTATATGAAAAAAAAAAGTCATTTGTTAAAAGTGATATGCTAGCATGGTATACGACAGTAGAAATTAGTTTTCCTACCATGATTTTTTTATTATATATTACTTGTAAGACTTCTGTGCTCAGCACTCCCAACTGAAATCAAAGCTCTGTCACTTCAGGTGCTCCTTACAACAAAAGTGGGAGGCAATGAAAAATAGAAGCTGAAGGTGAGTAAGAGACTTAAAACCACAGTAATGGTTTCTCATGTCATTGACATTTAAAAATTCATTAAATTAAACAATTCTGCCTGCAGAAATATAATTAACTGGCCATCTGGGCAACTGCTATTAAAAAAAAAAAGACAGAAAAGGACAAACAACCACAAAAACCCACGACAAACAAACAGAATGATTCCTATGCGTTATACCAGTATTTTCAACTAGCAGTGGGAAATGTTAGGTCAAGTCTCTGATAAAATGGGCAGAATTAATATCTCTTCTAGTTCAGATAATGCTCTTTCTGTAACAATATCTAATTGGCTTTCTACTTTACTCTTTTTCCACTTCTAAGTTTAAAACATTGGCCTATTCTTCACACTCTACCTGCTGATGAAATAAGAATTGGTACTATATTTGGATGCTTGATGTTAAATTAGCAATATTTCCAATGTGCTTTTACAATAAACACAAAGTATCACTACCTGACTACCCACCTGAGAGCTTCCTTCCCATTTGTCCTTTTGACTATAATCAGAGCACTATTTGGAACGGTTTTGCTATATTTCCTATGAACAAGTGGATATTCTCAGTGCTTTCCATCCATTTTGTTCAAGAATAATGCAAAAACAAAAAGGCCAGCACATAATCCAGGTGCGTTTGTTCACACACAGCCTGTTCCACAAATCCAAAATCCGTTTTTAAACTTTAACCTTGCAATTTTCCCCTTGCAGGAAAGCCTCTCCTCAGCTCTATCTTCCTCTTATAACCTTAGACAGTTATGAATAAACAAGATATAAAAATGAGTATATGCACACTTAAAACAGTATATAAAGTATCAGTGTGGTAAACAGATGTTCTTTACAGTCCAAAGTCCAGCTGTCTGTGGAGCCTAAGAACAGGGGGAAGTGAGGAAAGGAGTTTAAGCAGCCCATCAGACTTGCCTCTTCTCTTAAAAGCAGCCAGCAGACAGGGACGGACAGCTGAAGGTAGGAGAACATCACCCACTTCCTTGTCTACACTGCTCTCATGATAGTTTAATTTCATTTAATGATGTCCCACTTTAAGGGACAGAAGAGGCTATGCAATTTCAATATGGGTTGCCAAATTAGACAGCAGTGGTAGCTTTTAAATTCATCACTGGGTAATGTGATACAGTGCTACGGTGGTATATATCACACTTAACACACAAGACAAACCCTTCATGAAAGGGCAGAACACTGTAGAGCATCCCAAATTTTCATCCCCTGTCAGTCTGTCAGTAGATGCTAGAAGTGAATCTACAGCTCGGGCAGGGGAATATGCTATATTCAGCAGCCTTTATCAAAAGTCAGGACGCCTCATTTACACGAGAAACATCATCTGTCAGTGCTGGAAAGAGAATGAATGATAATATTTGTTTAAAAACTGACAAGGAATGATTCAACATCCATCAACTTACTTCATTCTCATTAGCAATATTGAAATATCCAATTTAGAAACCTTTCACTTTCCCTTTTTAAATGATGGTATGTTTTAAAACTTGTTTTATAGAGAATAATCAGTAATATTTCCCTTATTTCTGGAAACCATGAGGTGATTCACTAAATAATTTCCATTTCATCTGGAACATTTTCCCTTCTGCAGTACCTGTGGAATCAAGTCAATTGTCTGTCTTTTTCAGAAATCATTAGCTCTCTGGTGCAAATCCCCTCTTAGGATGCTTTTATTACTTCTGAAAGCTCTATCTCCTAATGGACTGAATGTAATCAAGCACAGATGCTATTTGCAATGGATAGACAATCCAAACTTCCAAGCAATTGCTCAGCATTGAGTTACCCTGAATGCACAAATAAGATTGTTATTGTTATTAATATTTATCCATTGAGCTCTACATTGCAGACATATGAAAATGTTATGCAATTTTCTAGCCCATAGGCCCAGTTCAGACTCTCTTTTGCCTTCATTAGAAAAACAAAGAAAGCACTCTATCCTGCAGAAACACAAAGACTTTATGATCTTCATCTTATTTGCTTTGAAAAACCTGCAGACTTCAATGGGATTTGGATTAGACTTTCTATGAATTTCAGAAACAAGATCCCTTTTTTAGTATACTGTAAATATTACCTAACCAGGAACTAATTAATGTTCTGACATTTTAGAATAGTACTTGGTATTTAAATGAAATATTTCCAAAGATCATTGACCTTGATATCAATCAATGTGATTATCCACATCAAAAAGATGTAATTCCCATAATACTATGGATTAGCATGCTCAGAATGATACACAAGTCATACTAGCAAAACTAAAGAGCAAACGAAAATCTTAAGAAGAAATTTCAATAGCAAAAATGAAAATTCAAAGACTGATCTTTTATAAACATCCAGTAGCTTAGATATGAATCTATGTTTATCCAAAATGACAAGAAAACAAGTTGGGAAGGAATTAAGATTGAGGGTATGCTTCCCCCTTGGCATTTCAGAATTCATATCTTTCCTCTTATCCAGAATGGAGGCTCATTATTTAATTCCTTTATTCTATGCACACAGGGAATCAGAAAAGTAAAAAGAAGGCCTGCTAAACTGCTAACACTTGCTAAAATTTTTATCACTTATCTAGTTTCCTTCTTTTTTTTTCCTAATCGTATTTTTCCACCTTAACTCAGATGTGTCAGAAAAATTCCATAAAAACTTGCAAAACTGAAAAACACATCCTAGGGTTTTACAGATTGCACTGAACTGTCTGTCTGAATCTGCTAGTAAAAAGCACCAGTACAGAAACAAAGGATGGTCAGTAGCAATTAATAAGCATGGGTGCATACAAACCAGTGTAAAAAAGTATCAAACATTAGGAATACAAACCCTTTGCTGTTTAGTGTCTTTGGCTTATTTTATATACATGCAAAAAGCTTTTTAAGCTTAATCTTGGATGAAAAATTAGTTCATAGGCTTCTCAAACTCATACTTGTGTCATATTTTTGTCATTTAAAGCTATTATGATAAATGAAGGAAAATCGATTCACAGCAAAACTGTTTCTACAGTACTTTATCAGGAAGAAATCTAATCAGGTTGCTCAGTGTCTTCATTTATTTATCAACTTATTCTGCTTCTGTCTCTTCCCAAACTTGATGTCTGCTCTTAAATTTCATTTAGGATATTTTTTGCCTCTTTTCCCACTGTCCGTGTTATGTGACAATATGTCATTTGCTAGTATGGGAATGTTCCTCAGTCAAAAAATCTTATTCATTCAGGAGTCTGACATCACATCACCAAAAAGCAATCTGTCCAATCAGTCGAGTACCAGACAAGTCTGCTAATGCACACAGCTGCTTATATCATTGGAAATAAATGATAAAAAACCCACACAGTTATATTATTAGGCAATACCTTTCTAACAAAGCACCAAAAAAACAACCTGGTTTAGGTTTGTATTTTATCACATCAAAACTTAATACCTACACTGGGGGTGAGTATCTTCCACGATGGGGATTCACTTTGGTCCAGGTTCATCTCCAAACATCAAACCCAGATTTTTAAACTTGAATAATCTGTTTGGTCTGACTTTACCACAGCTAAGTCTAAGCACACGACTGAGTTTACACAATTTTGGACCACTGGCCCCTCCATGGTCAACGCGTGGAGGCAGGCATATCCTGAAGGTAACAAAGATGCTAAGAGGGTTCCACCACCTCTGGAATTACCTATTACTCTTCACAAGTTCCCTAAAGTTAGCCTTGGGTGATTATGACCTTCTGATCACATGTTTATCAGTGCCAGCATTATACACATGTTCTTCTGTCCTTTCCAGCTGTTTCTAGGTAAAGTGACAATGTTTTATGTCTATGCAATGTACATAGTGTCCCAATTTTCAGCACAGGGATGTTGTTCTGGCAGTCACAGGCACTCGTGGGCAGGTTGTTCAAGACACAGATATGTGTTTACATTTTAAGACATCCTTAAGCAGAAGGAGTTAAGAACTCAGGCAGTTCTTTGCATCTGTAAACAACATTAGAAGAGATGCAGAACGCTTAAAGCAGAATGATTAACAGCAACAGCGTAAGCACTGAACAACCAATGATTTATACCCACACTGCAAGAACAGTTCAGTTAAAAAAATGAAAATGCATAAGCCTAATGTGTGCACCATCACAGGAGTGTTAAGATGTAATCAGTTACTTAAATTAAAATGTCTAAGCATCAAAAATACTTAAATACATTAAAGCAATGGTATTTAGCCAGGAAATACTGAAGTCCATATCTAAGACTATTTCCAGCTGAAGGGTATGAACTCCAGAGTCTAAAGGGGAGGGAAAAAAAGTTCTGAGCCTACTACTTCTCATAATGGAAACACCTGGAGGAGCTGATACAGACTATCTGTTACAGGGGTATAAAGCGGTTCTAACCTATCACAGAGAAATGATGGCTACTGTTGCAATAGCTTCTGCTATTATATGTTTATACTAGAAGCAGGAGGCAATATATAATGGAGCAAGAAGCATTTGCAAATTCAGTATTTACTCACTGAATGTCTGCTCTTTATTCCTGTAAAACTTAGTTTAACTTGGTGGCAGGAAATTTTTGCTATCATAAGAAACAACATCAGTAGGAAATGTTTAAATTAGGCCCTAACAAAGTAGCAGCACTTAAGCACCCCTTGAGTTATATTCAGCGCTTCTACAGAAGGGTAAAAAGGTAAGAAAATATATGCAGAATAAGTTCTAGATAAAATATCTGAAATTACTATTATTTTTTATTCTCTCACTGAAGAAGAATCTGATTGAGATAAACAGGTCATAAAATGATCATTTAGTTTTACCTGTGCAGTTTTAAGGTTACAAGCATACTAGGAAGCTCAGCTGGAGAAGAATTGAAGAAAATGTAGCACTGTAGTGGAAGTACTTTATGACCACAAGATTGCCATACATAGCACTATTAGCTGCTGAGATTTTTCACACAACCCTGGAAAATACGCCTATCCAGCTTGCTGAACTGAGGACTGATATTACTCTCGTTTCAACCAGAAGTAATGCTGAACATCAGACAGCAATAAAAGAAGGCACTTCAAAACTGAAAGCAGCTAGGACTCGGTGTCAAAAAAGTGAGTGCTTTTTACTATGAAACTAAAGCATACAATACAGGACTTGGGAAGAGAGGAAAACTGTTTCTGTGAAATGCAAGTTCACAACAAGTGAATGTAGAACACAACTTGGCACGGATGAACCTAGGTAAAGAATGAATCTTCTCTTGTATATCCTATGTAGTTGGACCAATTTTGTAACCCCCCAGAAAGGTTATTTAGGTATGTTTTAATTTACTCTTTCAAACTACAGCAGAACTGAAATCTGAAAAATATAATAGAATTTTAAAAATCAATCCTTTTTAGAATTTCATGAAACTCCTTTTTATCAACAAGTAGACTTGCAGAACTCAGCAGTGAAGTTCACCAGAGCAGCTGGCTATGCATAGTTCCCAGCTTCTGCCTGAAACTCAGACGACTAAGTCCTAGTGGGCAGCACAACACCAGCATGGATTCTCTCTTTGCTTAAACCAATTTAGCTCAGCAGTGGTCCTAGAGATTGTATTATTCACAGAAAATTATAATTAGACACCTGTAAAAGTTTCATCCATTAGGGATAGAGAAAATTAGAGGATCCTAGCATACCTTAAAGGCATCAGCATGTAGTATATGCTGCAAGGGTATGGTCAGGAGTACAGAGGTGGGGTTATAAAATCAACGTAGGCTATGTAACACAAAATTCACTCACAAAACAAGATGAGCTATTTGCTTCAACTACATATTATTCTTTTCTTGTGAGTGAAATCTGTGGTTTTTAAGTACACAGAGCTGACCTCAAAAAAGTATCAGCAGCATTGCATCTGGCAGAAAAAGTTCCTTCTGTTTCATGAGTGCCAGAACTCTGCCATGAGCTACACTTTGTAAATCCATATTAATAGCAAATGTTCCTATTAAAGTGTCTGCATGTTCAAGAAGCTCAGAAGGACAAGGAAAGGTTTTGAAAACCAATTCTACAAACCATAGAAAGATCATGAAAATATTTCTTATGCAGGTTCTTCTGGAAGCCTGGTCACAAACACTAGTTGTGATTTCAAAAATCCTCTGTCACAAATACGGAATTAATAGTTTTCAACATTCTCATTCTTCCACATGGTCCATTTTCTAAATCTGTTTTTTTGCTTTTGTTTTTAAAGAAAGAGATGAGAAATCTTTAAAAGTAGTTTGCACAAAGCAATCTCTTCCTAAATCTAAAATCTCTGATGAGATTAAATCTTCATCAGCTTTGGATAGACAGGAAGGCAAGCACAGAGCTAATCCAAGCTGGGATGGAGGAACAACTGTAGAGCAAGCTTTTCAATATCAGTCTAATACAGTTAAGCCAAAAGAGCCTGAAATATATCAGATGTCTTAAGAGCCATCTGCCCTCCAGAACACCACATAGCATTCTGGAATCTTGCTATTCTAAGAGCACTTACAAAATGCCATATAATGCAAGAGCTATATTCTTTTTCTGATGATTTTCTGAAGGAAAAGATGCCAAGATGAATTGCATCTTTTTAGGAACACTGGACATCAGGAGAGTCTATAGAGCTGAGCAGCTGAGAAACTGAAAGCAAAGGTAAGAGAGCACAGCTCTCGTCATCTAAGACTTCAAAGAAAAAAGAAAAAGGTATCCTTGTAGCTTTAAAGGCATATATTTTACTTTGCTATCTATGAATAATAATTGGCTCAACACTGAACCAAATAGTTGCCCAGAGTGACACAGCACATAGCTATGTTCTGTTCTTTCTCTTGTTTTCCATCTATGCAGGTGAACTTTCCCCTTCTTTCTCTATCTTGCATTATTAATATAAAGTGACATGTTTCTTGCAGCAGCTAAGTAGATTGCTTTCTTGAGAACAGAAGAGCTGCTTTAAAAAGGCCTGTATCACTTTTGAAAATAGAAGCTAAGCATGTGAGCAACTTATAAATCTCTGCTGAGAATTTCACCCTTATTCTACTATGTGCCTCATATCTCCATCTGTAGACTAGTGATAAGACCTATTTCAATGTTGCTGTTTCTTGCATCTTGGGAATATGATGGTTAGAGAAAAAGAGACACAGCAGCAATGAACACTCAAGCTGGCATAATGGCAGTGTTGAACTGATAGCAACCTTTTCAGTTGCAGTGGAAAAATGCTACTAATCTTATCAGTTTAAGTATGCAGACTCATACGAACCTAGAATTTGGCCTCTTGTAGTTTGTTTGACATAGAACTTATGGAGATTTATACATGAAATCATATAAAATAACGAGAGTACATTCCTGTTCCCGTCTGACTTCCTGTACCATAACCAAAATACAACATTTATCCTTACATTATGAGGACTTCCTTAATGGAATAGCAGGTAGATAAAAATGATGCAGGATCACAAATAAGACAGTCTGAAAAACAGCTGATCTCCTAACTCATTTACTTACTCAGCAGAACTGATGCTGACTGCTACATTTACCTTCCACAAGGCTTCTGTCTAGGCAAATAAAAAAGTAAAAGCAGCAGGCAGAAAGAAAGTGAACAGCTTGAGCTGAAACTGAAAGAGAAGTTTCTGTCACGTGCTGACTGAAAACACTGAATTGGCTCTAACTCAGGATCAACTACTGTAAAGGGGGAAATATTTAGAACTTTTGAGCCCTTTGTAATAAGTTGTAATTTCCAGCCACGCTGAGAGATTTGTTCAGCTCTACCAGAAACCAGGGATTCCTGGCTGAATGTCAGAAGATGTGAAGGATTTGGAGGAAAAGCCATCAGCGTGTGAACTGAAGAACACGGCGCTGCTCTGTGGGCACACAGTGAATGAAGCGTTTCCCTGTGCAACCTGAAAAGGCACTTGGCTGACCGACAGACACATCTGCAGTTGTTGAAGTCAAAATACTTTAAAATGTTATTTTTATATGAAATCCCCACTTTCACTGTACTAAACATTGCAGAAAGCAACGCTCAATGCCTTAGTTACAAAATGAGAATACCCACTGGAATAAAAACGATTTAGTACCTGTTGGTCTTTTTGTTTGTTTTTGTTTTTTTTTTTTTCCCCACTGAATTTCGCATCGCCTCGGGCACAACTTTTGTTGTAAAGCAATGTAATTGCACAAAAGACTTTTTACGCTTGCTCCCCGCCAGGTGGCAGCAGTGAGCCGGGCCGGCCGCGAGAGGCGGATCGGACACAAAATGGCCGCCGGCTGAGGCACCGCGTGGCGCTGCAGGAACTGCCACAACGAGCGCGAGGAGAGAGCGGGAACCGCTCCTCAGCGCAGAGCGGGGATCGGAGCGCGGAGCAGAGCTCTCCTACAGAGAACGACGGAAACGGGAAAGCCGTCTGTCGGCTGCGAGGAAGGGCGGAAATCTGCAGCGGGATGTGTTACCGGTGTGGAAACAGCGTTTCCTTACAGAAGTCCCGATTTGCTCCGGGGNCCCCACTTTCACTGTACTAAACATTGCAGAAAGCAACGCTCAATGCCTTAGTTACAAAATGAGAATACCCACTGGAATAAAAACGATTTAGTACCTGTTGGTCTTTTTGTTTGTTTTTGGTTTTTTTTTCCCACTTAATTTCGCATCGCCTCGGGCACAACTTTTGTTGTAAAGTAATGTAATTGTACAAAAGACTTTTTACGCTTGCTCCCCGCGAGGTGGCAGCAGTGAGCCGGGCCGGCCGCGAGAGGCGGATCGGACACAAAATGGCCGCCGGCTGAGGCACCGCGTGGCGCTGCAGGAACTGCCACAACGAGCGCGAGGAGAGAGCGGGAACCGCTCCTCAGCGCAGAGCGGGGATCGGAGCGCGGAGCAGAGCTCTCCTACAGAGAACGACGGAAACGGGAAAGCCGTCTGTCGGCTGCGAGGAAGGGCGGAAATCTGCAGCGGGATGTGTTACCGGTGTGGAAACAGCGTTTCCTTACAGAAGTCCCGATTTGCTCCGGGGTCACGCCTCACTTGAGACCAATTCCCCACTTCTCTACTTCGGGGTCTGTTTGGTGCATGCAGCACCGATAATTCTATGAGATTTGTAACAAGAATCATTAATAACAAAACCCTTTGGTATCTATACGCACAGAGTGTGCATCTTCCCCCCTTCTCTGATGAACTGTGACTGCCATGCCAATGGGGGAACACAGAGGTTATGACTAAAAGCAGACTGTTGGAACACTCACCCAAGATGCACGAAATCAGCAATATGTATCACAGCATCCCTTGTTCTAGCACAGTCTATGCATGCCCTTGGTTTACCTCACCTGGTAAAAAAGCATGCACGCCCATCTTTCACAGAGCACTTTCTCTATAAGCTCTTTTTGAATAAGTATGATGACAGTATCAGTTACAATTAGCATCAGCTGGTACTACTGATGTATTTGCACACCATACTATTTCGTCAATTACTCTGCTGATGTCATGAAATGTGAGCACAGCAGGGAAGCAAAGCTATCCCATACTAATCGATCAAAAGCCAGAAGCAGCCAGGCTCTCAGCAGTTGGAGGGCACAGTAACTCCAGTTTGGAAGACAGTGGAGGCCAAGGCATAATAATTTGCTGACATGCCAGTTCTTAATGAGCAGAGCAAGCAGAAATGCAGGGAGTCTCTCACACACACACACAAAGGCACTTTGAAGCAGTAGGAGCAGAGCAGTAGATGCACTAATACAAGATCATTCCGTTTCTAAGCAAGAAATAGCGAGGGTAGTTGAGATCTGGCTACTCCTTTATGCTTAGAATTTAATTCTGAGAATACCACAAGTATTTATAATTAGAGCTAGCACTTTCCAGAATTTTATAACCCAAGTGTGCTAATACTACTGATGCAAATCATGCGTGAAATATTAATCTGTGATAGAGACACATATTGCGCTACTTTACTTCCTCTTTCACATAACATTTTGGTATGTGCTTTCTGTAGATTTCTTTTTCCTCACTCCTTGAAGATCACTGAAGGATCAGAATCAATGCTCAAACACAACTTCCTGGAGAAAACCAGTCCAAGTCTAGAGATTCATTAAATGATCTAGATAAGGCTACCGGAATAATACTTAATTATGAAGGAAAGGAAGCAGAACTATTCAGAAAAGATATTCAAAACTTTGGTTAGTCAATTAATCAAAGCAATACCATGCTGCCTCTGTGAAACTCCTCTAGTGTCCTTGTAGTAATAAAGTTTGCACAGCTGGCAAGTTTTAAAAAAAGCAATCACAAGAACCATTTTGAAAGTTTGGGAAATCACAAATACCATTAAAGACTAAATATTAATTATAACAAGTATCATTCAAACATCTTACAGAACTCTGAGGTACTAATGAAGTCTGTTAAGAGCAATAAACAGGTTTACAAATTAAACTACTTGGTTACATATTAGACAAGCTTCAGTTTGCTGGAGTTTTGTCTATAATGAGGTTCTTTTATTTTGCCTCTTGATACAATAAATCCAATTTCACATCTTTATTATGACATCCTATTAAACTGCTAAATAGGTAAAACATGAGAGAAACATTCTGCAATTTCTCAATATCCCAGATAATTTAAAAAATAAGAACACAAAGTGCTCCTCTATAGCATTATTATTTTAATTCATTCACTAGAAGCAAAAAAAAAAAAAGGAAAAATGGCAAGCACAGTTTCTACTCCAGTTAAAATAAGATTATGCACATATTTGTGTTGAGTTTCAGCACCTGAATTGTTTGTTGTGATTAATTTGACTGTTTGTTTTTTTAAATCCTGAAGTCTTTAATGTTATCAAGACACAAAAGTGTAATGATCACAGGCTTTCCTTTCACTTGTGTGCCCGCTACCTAAACAAACAGTTGAACCAACTCCGGACACTTTAATTTAGATTGAAATGAAAACAAGAAATGAAATGGAAGGAATGAGGTGGTTAGAAGACAAAAGCAGAAAGAAAAAGAAAGCTTCTGTGTGCACATAAGGTAGTGACAGTCTGTGTATTTTGATTGAACAAAAGAGATGAAGACTGAGGAGGATGAAGATGTTTTTTAAGCCAGAAGTAAACATACATATTCTGATGCATCAAACTTAAAGCACTTGGATTAAAAATAAATAAAAAGAATAAAATTCATTTTTTCAATTAAAAAAATTATAAAACCTCATCTCAGTGGACAAACAAGTGAAGAAAACCACAGGAATAGTCTTACACCCTTTATCATGCTTCTATATTTCCATTAATTGGCTTCGCTTTAAGATAGTATATGGGAAAAATGCAAATGCTTCTGTGCTGGCTCAAAGAAAATATTCTATTCCAATTGTATCAAACGACTATTATTAGACTTTTTGGCCTCATTTCCAGTCATGATTGGTTCTCAGATCACAAACATCCTTAAGAATGATAGAAAAACTTCTCTGTTAAGTATACATCATGAAATGGTAAAGATTTTTTCTCTGGCTACTGTTTCACTACATTAGAATACAGTGAGGAACTGTAGGGCGGATAATTCAAAAGGATGGAATTGAATTCAGAGGAGATATCGTGGAGAATGGTATATTTCCATAAGGCTTTATATAGATGGTACACAGACTACTGGTAAATAAAGGGTAGCTCACCTATTACAATGGTTGAGGCTCACCAATGACTCCACACAGAAGAGATCTCCAACAAGGGATCCTTCCCTGGTGGTGGTCAGCCCTTAAATGGGATCTGGGAGAGGTGGAGCCAGACTCCACCCCTTCCAATCACACAGGTACATTATCTTCACCTGTTCCCCAGTGCTTGCCTCAGGTGATCAATCAGTGGTTCAGGCCATGATTCAACAGTTCCCATACAGGAACCAAGAAAACCAAAACCAAAACCTGACTTCCCCTAATATTAAGGCTACATCCTTAAAAAAAGAGATGGTTATTAGTTGAAGGTGACTCATACCTGCAAGGAACTGAATACCCAGTATGTCAGACAGACCACCAAACATCTGCTGGAAAAGCAGGAGAGTCCTGGAATACATCCAAGATAATTTGAACTAGATAACAGACATCCCCACCAGGGGGTGTGCAAAGCTGAACCTGTTGTGCACCAATGATAGTGAACTGATTGGTGATATCAGGAGTGGAGGTTCCCTAGGCTGTAATGACCATGCAATGGTAGAGTTCATACTCCTGAGGGATATGGTACAGGAAAAGAGGAAGCAAAATTTTAGGAAAGCCAGCTTACAGCTCTTCAGGGAGTTAGTCAACAAAACTCACTGGGCAACACTCCTCATAGATAAGGGAGCACAGTATAGCTGGCATAACTTTAAAGAAGCTCTCCTTACGGCACAAGAGCTCTCCATCCCCAGGTACAGGAAGTCAGGAAAGGAAGACTAGTGGCTGTCATGGCTGAACCGGGAGCTGCTGGTCAAACTGGAGAGCAAGAAGAAAATGTTCAGGCATTGGAAGCAGGGGCAGGTAACCTGGGAGGAATATAGGGATGCTACTAGGGTATGTAGGAATAGCATCAGGAAAGAAAGGCCCAATTGGAACAGAACTTGGCAAGGGGTATAAAGAAGAACAAGAAAGGCTTCTACAGGTACATAACCAGAAATGTCCAAGAAGGCACATCCTTCCCTAATGAACAATACAGACAGGCTGCTAGCAAGAGACAAGAAGAAGGTTGAGGTACTTAACAGCTTTCTGCCTTAGTCTTCACTGGCAACACCTTTTCACAGAGCCTTCAAGCTCATGAGTTGGAAGGTGGGAAGTGGGAGAGCAATGCCCTTCCCAGTGCAAGCGAAGATCAGGTTCACAGCCACCTGAGGAATCTGGACAACCATAAGTCTATGGATCCCAATGGAGTCCTGATGGAATTGGCTGATGGAGTTATCAAGCCATTCTTGATGACATTTGAACAGTCATGGTGGTCGGGAGAAGTCCATAGTCACTGGAAAAAAAAGACAGTACTGCACCTATTTTTAAGAAGGGTAGAAAAGATGACACAGGGAACTACTCACCTGTCAGCCTAATCTCTATGCAGGGGAAAATCATGGAACAGATGATCCCGGAAGCTATGCTAAAGCACATGGAAGAGTGGGAGATGATACAGGACAACCAGCATGGTTTCATCAAGGGCAAGTCCTGCCTGACCAACCTAGTGCCATTTTATGATGGTGCAACTCCATCAGTGGACAAGGGAAAAGACATTGATGGCATCTATCTGGAATTCAGGAAAGCATTTGACATGGTCTCCCATAGCATGCTTCTCTCCAAATTGGAAAGATATGGATTCGACGGGTGAACCATTCGATGAGTGAAGAACTGGTCGTGACATTGAACCCAGAGAGTGGTGGTCAATTCCTCAATGTCCAGATAGAGATCAGTGACGAGTGGTGTCCTTCGGGCATCAGTACTGGGACAGGGGACAGACTCTTTAGCAGGGACTGTGGTGACAGGACAAGAGGAAAGATAGGACAAGAGGGGACATTTAGGCTGGATATAAGGAAGAAGTTTTTTCACAATTAGAGTGGTGAGGCATCGGAACAGGTTGCCCAGAAAAATGGTGGATGCCCCATCCCTGGAGACATCGAAGGTCAGGCTGGATGGGGCACTGAGAACTCTGATCTAGCTGTAGGTGTCCCTGTTCACTGCAGGAGTGTTGGACTACATGATCATAGAACTGAATTCCATGGTACTATGAACAAGTTGCATGTATATATAAGTGACTTGAATAGTCACTTGAAGTGTGTCAGTTGTGCTCATCACTTAGAAAAATAATAAATGTTCCACTAATAACTGCCTTGGTTTGATTCTTTCTTAGTTATTCAGATTTGTTTCCACTGAAATCAGCTGCAAACTGAGACCTGAGAGCAGGTTAGCACACCCCAGATTTCAAAGAAACTTAAGTTTCCTGAAAAGCTTTTCTTATTTCCTGTTATGTACAGTCTAAAGCAGTCTGGCTTACAGATGTCCAGTGTATGTTTGCTTTCCTCCCTCATCACACCTCCACATCCTTATTTTTCTACGTATATTTCTACATAAAAATATTTATATATGTATATCCATGTGAAAATAAAATATTACTCCAAATTGTAGACATTTATTTCTTCTCTCAGTCTGGTTACTTTTATTTTTGCTAAAGCAATTTTATCAGGAACAATAAAAACTTCTGGCTGGAGAGTTTGTAGTTTATTTTAATAAAATGCAATAGACCAACCACAACTGCATACAAATACTCTGAAAAGGCACACCTATGCAAGTNGCAAAATTTTAGGAAAGCCAGCTTACAGCTCTTCAGGGAGTTAGTCAACAAAACTCACTGGGCAACACTCCTCATAGATAAGGGAGCACAGTATAGCTGGCATAACTTTAAAGAAGCTCTCCTTATGGCACAAGAGCTCTCCATCCCCAGGTACAGGAAGTCAGGAAAGGAAGACTAGTGGCTGTCATGGCTGAACCGGGAGCTGCTGGTCAAACTGGAGAGCAAGAAGAAAATGTTCAGGCATTGGAAGCAGGGGCAGGTAACCTGGGAGGAATATAGGGATGCTACTAGGGTATGTAGGAATAGCATCAGGAAAGAAAGGCCCAATTGGAACAGAACTTGGCAAGGGGTATAAAGAAGAACAAGAAAGGCTTCTACAGGTACATAACCAGAAATGTCCAAGAAGGCACATCCTTCCCTAATGAACAATACAGACAGGCTGCTAGCAAGAGACAAGAAGAAGGTTGAGGTACTTAACAGCTTTCTGCCTTAGTCTTCACTGGCAACACCTTTTCACAGAGCCTTCAAGCTCATGAGTTGGAAGGTGGGAAGTGGGAGAGCAATGCCCTTCCCAGTGCAAGCGAAGATCAGGTTCACAGCCACCTGAGGAATCTGGACAACCATAAGTCTATGGATCCCAATGGAGTCCTGATGGAATTGGCTGATGTAGTTATCAAGCCATTCTTGATGACATTTGAAAAGTCATGGTGGTCAGGAGAAGTCCATAGTCACTGGAAAAAAAAGACAGTACTGCACCTATTTTTAAGAAGGGTAGAAAAGATGACACAGGGAACTACTCACCTGTCAGCCTAATCTCTATGCAGGGGAAAATCATGGAACAGATGATCCCGGAAGCTATGCTAAAGCACATGGAAGAGTGGGAGATGATACAGGACAACCAGCATGGTTTCATCAAGGGCAAGTCCTGCCTGACCAACCTAGTGCCATTTTATGATGGTGCAACTCCATCAGTGGACAAGGGAAAAGACATTGATGGCATCTATCTGGAATTCAGGAAAGCATTTGACATGGTCTCCCATAGCATGCTTCTCTCCAAATTGGAAAGATATGGATTCGACGGGTGAACCATTCGATGAGTGAAGAACTGGTCGTGACATTGAACCCAGAGAGTGGTGGTCAATTCCTCAATGTCCAGATAGAGATCAGTGACGAGTGGTGTCCTTCGGGCATCAGTACTGGGACAGGGGACAGACTCTTTAGCAGGGACTGTGGTGACAGGACAA
Source organism: Odontophorus gujanensis (assembly GCA_013399175.1). Classification (NCBI taxonomy): domain Eukaryota; kingdom Metazoa; phylum Chordata; class Aves; order Galliformes; family Odontophoridae; genus Odontophorus; species Odontophorus gujanensis. The sequence goes on from VXAB01008506.1 coordinate 136,892, forward strand.
GAGGAAAGATAGGACAAGAGGGGACATTTAGGCTGGATATAAGGAAGAAGTTTTTTCACAATTAGAGTGGTGAGGCATCGGAACAGGTTGCCCAGAAAAATGGTGGATGCCCCATCCCTGGAGACATCGAAGGTCAGGCTGGATGGGGCACTGAGAACTCTGATCTAGCTGTAGGTGTCCCTGTTCACTGCAGGAGTGTTGGACTACATGATCATAGAACTGAATTCCATGGTACTATGAACAAGTTGCATGTATATATAAGTGACTTGAATAGTCACTTGAAGTGTGTCAGTTGTGCTCATCACTTAGAAAAATAATAAATGTTCCACTAATAATTGCCTTGGTTTGATTCTTTCTTAGTTATTCAGATTTGTTTCCACTGAAATCAGCTGCAAACTGAGACCTGAGAGCAGGTTAGCACACCCCAGATTTCAAAGAAACTTAAGTTTCCTGAAAAGCTTTTCTTATTTCCTGTTATGTACAGTCTAAAGCAGTCTGGCTTACAGATGTCCAGTGTATGTTTGCTTTCCTCCCTCATCACACCTCCACATCCTTATTTTTCTACGTATATTTCTACATAAAAATATTTATATATGTATATCCATGTGAAAATAAAATATTACTCCAAATTGTAGACATTTATTTCTTCTCTCAGTCTGGTTACTTTTATTTTTGCTAAAGCAATTTTATCAGGAACAATAAAAACTTCTGGCTGGAGAGTTTGTAGTTTATTTTAATAAAATGCAATAGACCAACCACAACTGCATACAAATACTCTGAAAAGGCACACCTATGCAAGTATATATATATATATATATTTTTTTTTTTCCATAGGAAATGTTGCTGCATGGGAAAAAAAAACAAAAAACAAAAAACACATTCTACAAACACTGCAGAAAGTTTTACTTTTCATTAAATAAAGCCTACTAGAAAATTGCTGTTTTTATAAAAAAAAAAATATATAATTAAGCTGCACCACTATGGATATGGGGTGCTGGTTTTATTACTGATAGTAGGAACACTAGTGGCAGGTGGATTAGAAAGAAAGTTGCCATGTTTCCAACTGTTTGTAAAACGTAAAGAACTAGTTGAAATATGACCAGAAGGTTAACTTGTGAAAAATTAGATGTATTCTAGTATAATTCCTATGTAGTTCATTTTATTTGAGCATCCAATGCCTAGATTGACTTTTTATTATCATTTTTACTGTCAAGAATTCATCCAAGATTTCCCTGCAAAGCAAAACAAAGCTATTGATAGGGAGAAGTCTTGAGCCTTTGTTTGATTTTCTTTGCTCCCCCTGGCAATAACCAAAGGAAGATTTTGTTCAAAAGCCTCAAGGAATTTACTCAAGTGTATAAAGCTAAATGCCACTGAATACAGAGCTGCTGGTGACAAAGCTTAATGATGATCGTTACAGTGCCACTCCTTCAGAGGGCTTACAGCCCAAGCAGCAAAACAAAAGGTGTGGTAAGATTCTACTGTTTTTTCGGTGTGTAATTATACAAATCTCTTAGAGAAATGGTCTGTAGATTGAAATCCCAGATAATGTTGGCAGCAGGGCAGTCCAGAGCAGACATTGCCATCAGCCTGCTCACTCCCTTCTCAAGGCAGAGAGGCAGCTCCAAGTCCTCAGAGCTGGGCAAGATGTAGGATGCCAGGGCATGCCTCACATTATGAGGGTTTCAATGTATCAACCTCTGCTTGGAGCTCATTTCTCAATAGGTCATTCCCTGCTTATTTCCTACTTAAGCGCCTCCAATCATAGTTGAGCAACTGCTGCACACCATGAGCATACTGGAGTGTCATACTACTTTTTATGACCTTCTGTAAGGAATAAATAGCTTGACATTAAGATATATTTTTCTTTCAACTTAGACTCACTAAAACAGAGGAATTGTAGAGAGCTGCTGGATACAAAGGCTGGTGCTTCTCGACCTGGATTTTTTCCAGGAAGAGTGTCTTTGTGCTGAAGATATACCACAGACCTTATCTATCCAGCCTCATCCAGTTGCTTTAACTCCCATTTCTTCCAAAGGAGAGGTTGTCTGGCATTCACAAGCTTGAAAAATGCAAATTCTCTATCCCACATCTGCTTCAAGAATTTTGCAAGCTGCACAACTATGTTCTGTAAGTGAATACCTTACAGAAGGCTCAGCAAACCTGACTTTATTTAGCCCCAGCTTCTCTCCCATAGCCTCAAAAATTCATTTTGGAGGTTTTCAAGCGTCTCCACTCAGATAATCTAGGCTGCACTTGCTATACAATGATAGGGATATTGGAAGAACAGAGAAAGAAATGAGTTTTAACTGATGAGGAAAGCAGCAGAACTCCCTGTTGTTTATCACTGCTACGGTCAGATCCTTGAGGTTTTTTTTTTTACAGTTTAATTTATTCATTCTATTTTTGTTGTGTCTTGCTTCTACAAGCCTCATTACATGGCTACTGAGAAAAAAAAACATACTGCAGATGGATTTCTGTTGTCTGAAAAATGAGAATGCATTCCATTCTAAATGGTTCAAGATTTGTTTGGTAGTGAAGTCATTATGTTAAACATACACGTTTGTGTATATGTATGTATCTGTGCATATAGAAAAAAAAATATATATATAGAAAAATCCAGCTTTTGTCACTGAGCTTTGCAACTTCTGTCATTAATGAAGGATTCTACATAGTAATAAAGAATCTGTTTGTGCTTTTGGTAAAATATACAGAAGGAAAAAGGAGAAAAGGGACATTACTTTTCTTAGAAATACATAAAAAGATTGAATGACTCAACCTTAGGGTTTTTCATCTTTCATTTCCTTCTCAATGGAGAAGAAAGCCACTGAAATAAGGATAATTAGAGTTTTGTAATCTGAGGTGCTCTTGCATACCTGTTTTTGAAATGTTTTTGAAGTATGAATCTATGGTGAAATTTATGCTATAGAACATAATTTTCCAAATCATATTTCATAGGTACATTCCTGGATTCTTTTTTCTTTTCTTTTCTTTTCTTTTCTTTTCTTTTCTTTTCTTTTCTTTTCTTTTCTTTTCTTTTCTTTTCTTTTCTTTTCTTTTCTTTTCTTTTCTTTTCTTTTCTTTTCTTTTCTTTTCTTTTCTTTTCTCTTTTCTTTTCTTTTCTTTTTTTGTGAGAAAATTATTGAAATTATTTTCTTCCTTTGCCTAATTCTGAACTGCTAAGGGTACAGTACACCATACATATTTCTGTGCATTTATAAATACACACATGCAGCCATGGAAAGTTGCTTTAGCACGTTTAAATCTCTACACTTGTCATCTAGTGGTCATTCTCACACAATTCCAGCTCTGGGTTTACATGTAATAGAAAGATTCAAAACCTTCCTTTCAGGAGTAAAACTGAAGAAGAAAACAAAAACAAACAAAAAACAGCCAGACATGCTTCTTAACTCATCCTGGAGCCCATTTCTTAGGTGCTGAGGGCAAGAGAAAGAAGTCAAGCTCTGTTCTTAATACAGTCTCTCTCTTACAATTTATCTGCTTGTTTTTTCTTGGAGAAATCTAGGAGTTTTTTGGTGCCTACTCACCTAATCCCTCTGACTCCACTACTTAGACACTGGTTCAGAGTAAAAACAGAACATATTATACTCCTGCAATAGATCTCCACCTAAAAAATGCTCAGTATTAAAGCTGATGCCAGCAGCAGGCTCCTACTCCATCCTGATGTTAACTCTTTTTTTTATATAACAGTTTTATATAACATTTACATGTAAATGTGTGAAAAAAAGATCTCTGAGGACTTTTTCCATTATTTTGCTGCTTATATTCCTACTAGTGTCATTGGAAATTGAAATCCATATTACAGCAAATACTGCTTTTTCTACAGCTTCAGCTTAATGGTGAATACGTACTCTATTGTAGCATTCTTTTTATTATTCTAGTTATTTGACATTGGTTATCTATAATTATTAAGTTCTAGCACGTTAAGAAATTTGTTTTCCTTCAAACTACTATTGAAAATTGGATATAAGAAGAGAACATTCTCTACCCCCTTATACTAAGAATTCCACATTCGCGTTTTGTAAGGCATTAACAGAGATGAAGTTAGTGAAAATCCTATATTCCTTACTCCCCTCAACTTTTTTAAATCAGAGAGAATGAAAGAGAAAGATGCCTGAAAGGGCAAGCCAGGATGTCCGAAATCTGCGCTAGGTATCTGTCACCAGCACTGCAGGTTTTGCTGCGAACAGCACAGCAGTCGGTACTGTGGGCAGCCAAAGAAGCAACAAGGTCATTCTAGGAGCTGCCCGCAGCTGAAAAGGAGCTGCTAGAAAAATACTGGAGCTGTAGCAACTGCATTTAAATAACACAGAGCTCATGATATAAGCTGTTTCAAGCCACTAGGACTGCTACTCCATCCTAGACTGGTTTAGCCAACAATAAAGAAGATCTGTGCATTTAATTCTCTGCAGATGGTGAAGAAGCTGTTTTTCTATGGCAGAAACACTGAGTTTTACTTTAAGTTACACAGGGTCAGGAGGTCACCACTATATCAAAATTAACTATTCTCACAGCAACCTTATCTTGCTAATACAGTAAGGACGTCCTTTGACAGTGAAGCATATGAGAACAGAAAACGTACATTTTTACTTGAAAGCAAATAAACAAGCAGACTCTTCTAAGAGAAACAGAAGAATTTAGGACATTGTGACAAAGTTCTCTGTTTGCAGTCCTGTACATACAATGTAGATAAGAGTAAAGGGTATTTTTATAGGTTATTTTTCTTCCATGGCACAAATCAACCAATACCACTAGAGCTGGGAACTCTCCTGGTCATGAGAGATGCATGTGAACAACTCAGCAGATGTGCTTTCCAAAAAAAAAACAAAAGTACATTCCCTACTTTGTAGGGGGAAATTTGACCTCAAAATCATGCAGTGCTGTGTCTGCACAGAGATCTTTCACTATTTAACAATGTGGTAGAGAAAATTAGAAAGTGAGAAAGCCATTTCCCTGCCATTATTTATCCAGATTTCTTTGCACTGTCTTTGCATTTTGTCTTTGTCATTCCACTCATTTCTTTGAATTCACATGCATGCTTTGACTTGAAAAGTTCAAATACTTTTGTTGACATCCCAAGATACATGACTGGAAAAAGTTTTCACTGAAAAGTGGTTTGGGGATGAAGGGCCAGGAGAAAGGTGACATAGAAGGAAGAGAGGAAGAAACTATGTAGATCAACAATAGACAAATAGATAATTGTAGAAGTAGGAAACAAAAGTGGATTTGAAGACAAGCAGACCTCTTGTATCTCCCCTAAAACAAACGTGTATTGCTCAAAAAAAGTTACTCACCCAAGATAGAAAAATAACCTGGAGTAGAGTAGGAACTCCGGAAAGATCACAGTTCAAGTAACAGCTTGAGTAAGCTTAAAACCACTCTCAGAGTTCACTATTACTTTCACAATCAGTGAAGTCAGCAGAAAGCATTTGTAAAAACAAATTGATTTATCTATTTCTACTCACCTGTTTGCTGACATATTTTTAGGAGATCCGTTTCTGAAAGTTTTTGCTTAGAACTGAGATGTCACGGCTTTAGTCTGAAGATGCATTAAAATGAGAGTGGAACTGAGACAGAAGGGAGATTTTCTCTTCTCTCTGTTCTGCTTTCTTCTTTCACATTGGACACAGAACCTGAAAAGAAAAGAATACCGCAAAATTTAGAGCATATAGTTTAAAAAATAATCACAAAATAAGTATAAGAATACAATATATTCTTTTTTGCTTTGAACTTTGAGGTGAAACTAAGGTATGTGCTTTGAAACGTTTTCCATTCTATAAGGGTTTCAAATGAGTAACCTTATTTATTGAATTGTGAGTCTTCAATTTGCAATACTGGATTCCAACAACGACAAATATTGAACTGCAAAGAAGTCATTGGAATTACAGGATTGGGGCTTTCTCTAGTTCAGATACATTTTTGGATATTGGGAAGCTGTAACAAATAATCTAGTGATTCTAGAGTTAATGGGTAGAAGTGCAGCTTTCATCTGCTCACCAATCCCAAAGAAGCAGATTGTACAAGTTCACAAAGTAATGACCAGCAGCTTTACAGAAACAAAAGGTATCACCTGAAAGAGATACAAACATGTTGTGTCATCTTTAGGTTTTTCCATTAATTCAATGTTTAGAAAGCATCAGATCGATGCCCTTTCAAGTGGAATGTCTTCACTTGCCCTTAATATATTCCTTTTCAAATAACAGATGTAGTCTCAGTGAGCACCATCACAAGCAAGGAAGTTCAAAAGCAACAGGAGATCCCAGTGATAAGAAATCGTTAGGTGGTATGATAAGGCTGTTTGAAGGTCCCTGCTCAGCCTTGCAGAAAAGTAACTTTACTCCAGAATGTCACGGAAAACAAGCAGATTATGAAATCAACATTGCATGTGTTAGCAGCAATTACTGATTCCAGGAACACTCATAATGGAGAGCAGGATCTCCTTTTGAAAAATGCGTTTGTCCAGCTTTTGCTTCACATAAGAAGGAGCAAAGATTACAATTTCTTGGATTTAGCAAAATAACATGGGCATTTTTTCCCTTCATCTTTAAAATGAGTTCTCTTCTTTTTAGTGAATCACTGCCACAGCAGAAATAAAACAAATATATAGCCACTAAATGTACACAAGGAAGCAGCACACCAACTGGAGACTAAAGTGGAAGAAAATCAAAATGATGCTGTTAGAGCTTAGATAATTTAACAGAGGCACAAGGTATGAAGAATAGGCTTCAAAAGATATGAGATTTGCTTTTAAAAATTGATGTCTTTCATCTCGTAAGAGAAATCAGCCTGGAAAATTCCAGTCCCTTAAAGATCCAAAAAACTATAACTAATTAGAGTAAAGGGTTGGGTTTTGTTTTGTTTTTGTTTTTTGTGGTTTTTTTTTTCATTCTTCTTAGCATACCATCAATCATAACTGAATTTAATCTTTCTTTTTTTTCACTGACAACTTGACAGGTTAGCTCAGAAACCAAGCTTAGTTTTTAAAGTAAACTTCTATAATTAAACAATACCTTCATGACAATTTATAAATTTAAACATATATATACCCCTTTATCTTTGAGTATTTTGGTTTTGAAATCTATAGATCTGGGGCAAGAAACACCATGAGGTGGTGCTAACATGTAAAAACACTGTAAGAATAGTTAACAGTCTGATTTCACATTCATTTGTGCATGCACAACAGGATGGAATAACTGAAATAAAGTTTAGATAATAAAACAATGTTGGGTGCTCATTTAATAGCTGTTAGTTAACCTTCTGCAACACAGCATATTGATTGTCAGGATCCATGCCTAAAAAACTAATTGTTAAAGCAGTTTGGGTACTGCATTTTTCAGAGCCATAAATTGCACATTTCTTGGTCAAACCCTGTGATTCAGCAGTGAGTTACGTGCAATGACAACCAATAAGAAAGAAAATTTCACCGTATCTCTCACTCCCAAGAACTGCCTACCTGAGTTCTCAGCCTCTTCCCTCTGCTGTAACTTATTTTATGTAAGTATGTGATGTTTGGGTGATTTGGAGATTTGCTTTCAGATATCAATGTGAAATGTTCAAGTTGTTCTCAAAACAATGCTGTAAATACAAAGAAGAAATCTGAATTACATTACATGCATTTCAGGTATTTTTTCTTACATTTTTTCTTACATTTTTCAGTCTGCTGTATAGAACAGGAATACCCTCAAATTTCACCAAAATAAAATAACTTTACATTTCGCATAAATAACTCCACAGTTAATAAAATAATTTCTTGTTTATTTTTTCACATTATTTTACCAGACCAATATAAATAGAATAAGACAAATTTCTGTTCAACTTTAAGTCAATATGCAGTCATTTCACCTAAGCAAAGCCCACCACACGTATGTTCTGGAGTTTGTGTACATAGTTAATCTTGAAACAAACCAGTGAGATGATGAACTCAAGCCACATAATGCCATATTTTATTCCTTTTATTCCACAATCAAAACCACAAAACATCCTTCAAACACAGGACAGAAACAGTGCTTTGCACAGGCATGATTCGTGGTCCTGTGTTCGTGGATGTGTTCCAGTATTCCTAAGATACATGCTTGAAGCAGTGTGTACAATTAGGCTTTTGCCTTATTTCCTTTCCAAGCTCTATATGCTTTGAAGGTACAGTGAATAAAGCTTAGGACAAAATGAATGCAACTTTTCAGAAGTTGGAGACATCATTAAAAATAAAGTTTACTCTTATTCTACAGTATAATAATATACAGTAAGTAACCTAATAATATATATGAGCCATACAATTTAACTTAAGGCTAACTATAATTATTCCAACTTCCAACAATTAAGTAATGAAGACACTAAAGCCAAAATAATATGAGTTGTATGAATACAAATAATCATTTTCAAAATCATTTTAGCAGCTTACAAGGAAAATAAGCCATGTATTTCTGCATGCCTCGAGCACTTTTATAAACAAATGTAGACTTAATTATCAGGAGTATCAGTTATAATAAAAGGCTATTTCGTATTCTTACATTTGTTCTTATTGGAGACAACTGATACCAGATGCAAAAGGTGGAACGTGCCCTCAGACTCTGAGCCACATTCTCTGTGAAAACCTCAGTGCACCAGAACTTCACCCATTCTGTACAGAACCCCCATCAAAACCAAGTTCCAAATGTCAACTAGCTCAGCAGTATTTTTTAAAGGAATCTGAATACAGAATCAGCTCCTTAACTGTTTTATGTTTGCCTTTTGAGGATGCTTCACTACACATACATTTAGTTACCTGGTTTTACAAACTTGCTTATTCTAGTGGAGCATCAGGGAAAACAAGAGTTTAATTTAACACCTCTGTTTATCATAGACTTAGCTGTGCTACAAGACCTTTCCAATTTCAAATAGACTGAAACAAATAAAACATAGGTGCCAGGTTCATTAGCATTTAATGAATAACAAATTAACTTGCCTCAGCTAGTAATCTGAACTTGTCTTACTCCAGAGTTTTTCAATTATGTTATCTTCTTTCATGCAAATTAAAGGACTACACAAGCACAATTAAATGTGGCAGTCACAAACAATGGGAAAACTACTGAGAAAAATAAGGAACTTTTCATTCAGACCAAGCAGATATGGCAGTTCTCTTCAGCTTTTTCCACCGTAATTCAACCAAGAAATAGATATTAAGATTAGGTTTGTATTAAAACAAACTATGACTTGTTTCAGCTTTCTGTCTTTCTCCCTCCTTTCCTTCTCTTTATGATTTTGGTTTCTTAAGATTAAACTGATGCATACTCTAGCTTCTCTGTTGTACTTAGGGATTTGCTCCCAGAAGTGCATAAATGCAGACCCCAGTGCTGACTGTAATTCATTCTCTCCTTTACAACATTATTTGTCATTTCTCTGACTTTCTGAAGGGAGATCGTGGGGCTGGACAACGGGGAGAGGAAGCAGATGGCATAATATATATTTGCATTTGTATGAATGAATCACAAAGCTAATGTTAATCAATACTTGAAATGGTCCCTATTTAAACATTTTTCCATTGGTCTGAGATGAGATGCAATCTAATGCAAACCAAGCTAGTTAAACTAGTAAAAATCATGAATAACACATTACTAAATGGGTGCAGTACTCTCAGTCCCTTCTGTGTCCCATAGTAACTTTGTATGCAATCTTGTCCTGAGTGACTTTTCAATAGCTATAAACACCAACTCTGTTCAGCTCAGTAGAAACACTGCTCTGTTTGCTGATGTGAATAAATGTCTCAGTTTTCCTCCTCTTTTGCAACCGACAAATGTTAAAGGACTTAATTAAAGTGAAATTAATCATAAAGGACTTAGTGTTTAATTAAACATTAAGCATTAAAGCCACAAACGCACTTCTGCAAACAAGAGATGGAGCAGATGAGTCATTCTGAGACTTTGTAAGCAATTGTTTCATCAGTCCCCTGGACTCTGATCATCCCTTCCAAGCTTCAAGCTTACAGAAGTACAGTCACTGCATTAAAATTATGGCACAGCTGTAGCTCGAAATAGTCATCTCAACACATTTTTGGTATGTGCATGCCTGCATTTCAGACCACTGAAGCTCTTCCCATGAAATCAACTGATTTTTCATCACAGGGCAGGGTAGAATCTACAAAGTTCTACTGTTGTACCCCATGACTTGCTAATGAAGGTACAGTTGATATACATGCCAGATAAGTGGAAGAGGAGAGATCTTAAAACGTGTTAAGGTGAAAAATTTGGAAGACAGTTATAAGATCCTGGCAAAACAATACGAGGAAATGCTGTCCATGAAGTTTGCAGTATACAAGAAACCAAACAATTGATCTTTGGCACTTCCATGTCATGTTACATAGAACACATACTTTGAGGTCAGAGATGAGAATAACCTACTTAAAAGCAAAATCAACAAACTAGTAACGACTGGTAAATTTTGTCTTACAAATGTTGCAAAACTTTTTCCCCTGTGAAATCACCCTCAGATAACCCAAAAATCATTTAGCTTCTTTTTTATCATTATAATCTCTCAAGGAGACTGGTGATTATTTACATGCTTTTTTGATACTGACCTCTACTAAAATAACATTCAACTTCTATAGCCAATTAACTAGGAGCAAAAGTACAGATATCTGGGTTCTCACTATTCAACAGCAAGGCACCCCCAACTCTCCAGTGAGCAATAAATACAGTAAATGAGTATACTAGAGCACACTGCTAGTCCCGTCTTCTGCCCTAGAAACCAAGCAAAATTAAATGAACTCATTTTGTAACCAGTAGAGAATATTCTAGGTAGGTAAATGCCAAACTGGCAGAGCAAGGACAGCAGGTTGATTTCCCATACAATTACTCTTTGAATTAATGGGATATAAAAATCCTTTCCTTGTCAGTACCATTTGTCACCAGTATTTACTGCTATAAGCAGAAGGAATGAGGACATAAACAAGCTTTGACTTCTTCAGAGGAGCATTCTGGCGACAACATTTAAGTTGGACGCAGTCAAATAGTTGTTTGCTCTACTTCTGCATTGTTCTTAAATACACATTTAGGACAATGTTGCATTTGTTATCATTTCTAAGTGGGTATGAAAAGTGATTTCACAGCAGGAAGAAAAGTACAGAATCTGCAATCCTGTGTAGCAGCACACTGAGCTGTTGTTTTTTTTCCCCTGTAATATCTCATTTCTTTAAGGTTGAACAAGAACAGATGTGAAATGTTGTGATCACTGCTTTTTCTGCAAAGAGTAATTTAATGACTCTGTATCACAGGCAACAGCTTCCCACGCTTAATTCTGTGATCTTATCAGCACTGCAAACTATTTAAGCAAAAGAAATGCATTTTGATGTTTAGAGTCTTCTCTAAAGTTTTTTGGTTTACAGTGATTAGCAAAACCAAGTTCTTATCTCGATTTTCAAGTGTAAATTGAAGTGTTAGTAGTATAGGAAACTCCACGGGCAAGCAAGAGGGCTTCGGGGCTTTTCAGTATTACTAAAGAAGCTTGCAAAAAATTAGGAGACATAGAACACAAAAATCAAAAGTACTTTTCAAATATCGACAATAACAACAAAAACTCTGACACTGAAAGAATAGAATAAAACAAAGCATGATGTGTTTGAGTGCATGAGGGAGTACCTTCCCATTTCTCACAGTAAGAAGGGGTCTCAAAAGGTTTGTGCACATGGAATGAATAGAGGGATGCCTATTCTTGGCATCGTTCAGCTCAATTGTGCAAACTGTGCACTTACTGTGTTTAAAGATTTTAAAGCAACTGTTAAGTGATTCACTCATGCCTCTTTGTTCAGATGTTAGAGACATTTTCTAGCTCACTTGCAAGACTGGATGAGTTTTATGATTCATCTGTGCTCCTGCAAACCTCCACAGAGAATATCCAGCACTTCAGATCTGCTAGTACCACTATTAACAACACTGCCCATTTATGTCCTATTTGATCTCAAAAAGTACTTCTGAAAATCTCAAATCTAGGCTTGAATGGTTCACACTAACCCGTACTGACTTTTTCATTAAACTTTAGCTATACAGAGGTAATTATTAACTGCATATTTCCTAACAGCTCACTTACGTCCACTGATGGCACTAATGAACATTTCATTTGTCAGATCTCAGTGCAGAAAACAGCAAACCCATAAGTACAGTACTAATTGGCAGTTCCCCCTATCGGAGCCAAACTGAAGCTATCACTCAGTAAAACAGTGACTACAAGAGCAGCATACCCTTGGATTTTTTGTCTTCTTCCCACCACTTATATCACGTACACTTAATAATGGTTCTGCTCACACTGAAGCCTCTTACCCTGTTATCTAAGCACATGAACTACAACTACACATCTACATAACTCTGTTTTATTTTTAAATGCTTTTGCCATACTCAATAATCAGAACAAAATTATGAAATGTAAAAAAACCTTCTAACAACATGTTTTAGTTTTCAATTTAGTTGATAATGTCAGTTTAGGTTTAATTTAGTACAATTACTCTTGCATTTCAAATTAACTCTCATACTGAAGTCATCCTGTTCTGGTCCAGTTGCCTTTCCATATTCTGTACCACAGCAGTATGCTTTTAGCACAATTTTTTTTTCTCTTGTGTTAAATTAACTTGCAGCTCATAGCATAGTCTTACTTTTAGAGATGCTCACATTTCAGCATTTTGATTAAATTGTGGGGTTGATTCAGATAAATTCTTCACATAGCAGTTCTTCTGTCTTCAGTAAGGGAGTTGGGCGCGCAACGAATGCAGAAGTTTTTGCATGTGACAAACAAGTTATCACAGCTGCTTTGCTGGACATTCTTGTGTTTTGTTTTGTTCTTCATCCAGTTCTGATGATAAATTACTGGAACTTTTTATTGTTTTCATTTATATACATCTGACAGTGGCTTACATGTAGGGCCCAAGTGAAACCTTCAGTTATTATCACCTAGCCTTGAGTTTGAGGGAGCTTAGTTTTCTTTCAAGGTGGACTGTATGGATGGATAATTAAAGGTAGGAATAATTAAGAAACATTAAGAAGCCATATGATAATCAATGGAATCAATCACAGATCTTCCACAAATATTTCTCTGATACTGTCCTTATCAGAAATTTCTCTTGGTTTACATGCACATTCCAGAGAGTTTAGATTTATGCATGTTTGTACACAGAGGGGAAGAGGCGACAAGACACGCATCTCTTCATTCTCCTCATTCAATCAGTGTGCCAGATGATGAGTTACCTGACTTCTACTACATTTACAGGGGTTTTGGCTGTTACTATAAGGTATTTGTGTCCATAGATATGCAGAAAAATGGAGATGCCAAGCTTTAATCAGGTTTCCAAACATAGGCAGACAACAATCCATCCCAAATACACCTTATTCCTCTCAGTGGCCTAATTTCCTCTGTAAAAGTGTACATACCAAAACATTTTCTCCTTCAAGGGAGTATGTCATTTTGGAAGTAATGTAATATCTATTTCAGAATAAGAACTCTTGAATTTATGCTTCTAAAGATAGTCACACAGGGAAAGACTTAAGAATATTCCAGTATAGTAACTCGTTTTTAAAAAACAAATTGAGAACTATATTACCTATCAAATAAAAAGTACTACTCTTTAAAATCACAAGGCCTTAAAGACTGTGCTCTTTCTTAGAACTTTGAAAGCAAGATGACATAAAAGAAAAAAAAAATAGGAAAACTCATTTAGCTCTCCTTTCTTTCATCTATATTCCTATTATCTAGAGCAGTTTACCCAAGGCTACAAGAAAATACAAATTCCAGCTGGAGGAAGGTCAGACACAACACCTTTCAGTGTGGCAAAGTCTATAAGTTAGAAAACAAAGGGGCACAACATACCACAGCCCTGGAGAAGCTACACGCACCCTCCAAGTTGCTCACTGCTCATTTTATAGGCTTTTATTCTATTTCTTCCAATTGTTTCAAAATTTATTTCCTTACTCATTCCATGCTGATGAAAGGCAGTGCAAAGCAACAGCACTAAAATGCTACTAAATCACACAGGGCTTTATATATAAAACAGCTGGAGAATGGGCTAAATTGAGAATTGCACACGTACTCTGCAGGGATTGAAATTTTTAAGAGACAACTGGTGGTATTCAGGAAAATAGGAAAGTAATGGTGCGAATGGATTTAGATGAGATACATTCAAACCTCTTGTTCAATTTCTATCTGCAAATGTGGTTGTAGCAATAATATCATAGAAAGTCATATGCTGTTTCAACAATCTATTTATATTAAATTAAATTTATAAAGTATAACCTAAAGCAAAGTTATAATTTTTGCCTCTTTTATTCAAGCTATGGCTCACTTACTGTAGTGCTTTTGGGAGCTTTGCCAATTAATAACTGAAGAGGTCATTTTGTTATGAACTGCTTCTTGCTTTACCATCCTATTTATTTATTAAGTTCACAATGAAGGGAGATTTCAAATTTCTGAAGGCCTTCCAGATGTCACAGCTACTGCCAGCTCTGTGTTTTAGCAGACGTTCATAAATGTTTATTTATTTTATTGATTTATTTAACAGAGGTTTCCAAAGCTATGTCAATAGCAATAGGTAATGTAAGGAACTTTTTTTTAAACTTTTTTTTCCTTAAACAAAATCACAGCTCATCAAAAATTAAATATCATAGTAAAGAAAAAACCCATAGTCACAATTTTTTTTATCGAGGATAGGCCAGGAAAAGAAGGAAGAAAGCTAATATTTTAACTGACTCTGTCATGTCTTCTGATTATAAGAGATTTATTCTTAGATATTCTATAATTAAATTCAAAACTGGGAAGCTAATCTGCCATTTCCCACATATAGAAGAAGGAACCATATCTGGAACATTAGCAGCCAAGTCAAGAGAACTTCCCACCTATTTCTGTTGAACTGAATTTACATGGAAATAGCAGTTCTCATAAATTCACTTCCACAGGTACATCATTAAAGCTGTATGGTTGCACTAGATCTTAGCGATCTTTTCCAGCTGTAAGGAATCTATGATTCTATGAGCCTTACATTTGGACAAGTGCCACTGACATTTGAAACACAGCCATAATCAACTGGCATTGTACAATCTAAGCATAAAGAAAACACAAGCAGGAAAAGAGTTCAGCAAATCCTACAAAAGACAACCTGCAAGGTAGAAATATAATTACACAGAACTTTGCGTATGAATTTCCTAGAGCAAGAGATCAAATATTCACCATGCTCTGTAGTGTGACTATACATTGGAACCCATTGGGAGCAATGTGCCAGACAGCAGCGATGCTGCCAGAAGACTCTCAGGCCAGCAAACACCCTGCAGCCCTGATGGCAAGGTCCAAGGAGATGCAGGACAACTAATGCTCTGCTCTTGTGTGCATGCAATTAATAACATGTGGAGCCAACCCACACATTACAACCAGCTTTAAAGGATTTAAATACCTGGCTCCACTATCCTGTGTAATCACAGAGAAATGCTATGTGTACAACCTAGTGGCAGATATAAAAATGGACAGCCTGATGCCAATTCATAATGTGCTTTATTGCTTCAATTACAGAGCAATTAAAATGCAGTTCTTACTCCAGCTTTGCAACCCATGACATTTGACTTTTCTGGAGGTAACACTTTGGGATTTATCTAACATCCTGTTGGAACAGTCACAGACAATTTAACTTCTCTAGAATATATTAGTTTATGCTGCTGCTATAAAGGATCCAAATTGAATTCCCCACAGGGATTTTTTAACTGCCATACTAAGACGTACGAAGTAATTTTTTTTCTAACGACAGGGACTGAAATAATGACTGTTGAATTTCATTTTGATAATGACAGATGTTACAAAGACAAAATAGGAATTCTTAATGAGATTGAGTGATATTATCCCAATTTCACATACCTACATATTTTCAAATTTGATACTAGTAAAAAGATACCGCTTCTTATTTTTATTAGCTATGTTGCATCAGATTATCTCTGTAAGTTGCTCTGTTCATAATTTTTAACTCGGACTACTGCAAAAATCTCAACTTTCTGCAGTACCACATTGTCGGCTTGCAAAAGATTCCATGCAGATTCAGATTACATTAGTTTACAATATTATAACACATTCTTAGTTGTCTATAAACCACCCAAACTCTACCTATGCCTTCAGAACACAGTACACTCCTAACTCCTGCCTGACAAGAAAATAGCAGTGTCCCAGTTATCTTCGGGGTCGGACATCACTCATTAGATGCAGTGAGAACACAGCCTTACATGCATTGAGCTGATACACAGGCAAAAGCAAGCAGTACTTCCAAATGCTCTTCAATTTTGATTTGAATACTAAATTCACACAACTGCCTTCTGAATTTATACCTGCACATACAAATGATGCTGTATATTCTGCTTATTTCCTGAAATGCCAGCAGCATGATATATTTGAGAACAGCTGCCAATTTCTGCCCACATCTCAACATATTTTCAATGCACAGTAGCTATTGTATCCAACACAGAGAGCATGAAAGTGAACGCAAAGTAATGGCAACCATTTGAGTAGTTCTCTGAATTATTAATAACTGACAGCTATGGAAGTCATTTAATATGACTCATTAAACTGATAAACTTCCTGTTTCAAGAGTAAGCGGCTGTTCTGGTAGAAGGGAAGGTAGGAATTAGTAGATAAATGATGATTATTAAAATAACGGCAAGCTTTTTGGAGCAATTGTCAAGCCAGAGAGAAAGTGTTACTCAAAATTCTCAGGGAGGACTTTGAGGAATTGGTGCAAAAAACAAGAATGAACCAGTGAAGTGGTAGATTATCTGATTATACACTTGACAAGGTACTAAGGAGAAGTCTCCAATTTGTACAGGCACTAAAACGCAGCCACCATGGATTAAACCTGGAGCTGTAGTACCAGCACTGCCCAGGATTTCATACAGTGCTTAGACATGGCGGATTAAAGCGCCGTTCCTAGCAAAAGGTGTAGTCTCACGCAAACCAAGAGCTACTGTTCCTCTGGGAATGCTTCAATTCTCATTTCATTATTTGTGTTTTTCAGGCCAGTTTCAGCATTGTCTTACCATAGTGTTTATTATGTTAAAATTGGTTAAGGGAGTAAAATTCACACACACAAAATCAGAATATATCTTTACACAGTTAATGAGATTTTCTAAACCACTTTTATCTGCTTTATCAACTTAAATGTGAACTGGCTGAAGGAAGAATTAGCCATTTTACGGTGTAGTGGAATTAAATTAACGATGATTATTTAGTGATGTAAAATTAATGCATTTTAATCAGCTATTATTAGTGCGTCTATTTTCATGCAAATATTTTCCCCAATTATCAAGTACAGAATAAAGACGTAGCAGATAAAAATACCACAAATAACTATAAGCCTGTGTCAGAGAATGTATTTTCTTCTATTTTTGGAAAAACTCTTATTATTAAAACACTTTTTTTTCCTTTCTCTTTTTCCTGTATGGAAAGCACTATTAGAAGAAAGCCTAGAACGATAATATTACTGTCAGAGAATCATGATGTTCTGTATCTGATCCACACAGCAGCTTTCCACAAGGCAACTGGAATTAACATTACAAATTCTTTACAAATTCGATGAAAGCCCAATAAAATCCATCCGAAGCCTGCAGTAACACACAGGAAGTGCCATAAAATATCTTGCAGATACCTAAAAATGGTGCTACTCTAATTATTTGAAACCAACTCCAAAAAACACCACAGAAGCCGATATATACACCATAAATTCCAATCTCACACTGAAATTCTCCAATTAATTTAGAAGAGTCATAAGAATTTAGTAATTACATATTCTGTTGTTATAAAAATGAGTCATTAAATGTTATGTATGTATACAATGTAATAACCCACAGCTTTGTTGCATACATCTGTACATCTATAGTTTATCTGTAATTTATTATACTCTTCTAATGTACCAGAACAAATATTTACTATGTATTAGCCTTCCCATCTTGCAAATTAATATAAAGCAGTCTAAATTATAAACAGCTGTATATTCTTCCTAATTTTTATTCCATCGTGTAATGAACCCTGAGACTGACCAAACAAAATCCCATTTGTTCATGAAAGAAGCTTTCAGTGGGTATTCTCTTTTCAAAATTCAAGAAACAACTTTACTTTTTCTTTTCCCTATGTGCAATGCAATCTATAACAGAGCCTACAATCTAAGCTAAAATTCTGATTAAAAAGTCCATAAATACAACACAGAATATATAGAAGATGTAATGACTCCTTCAGAATGCAAAACTAATAATTTTTAAGTGAATATTTGAGACTAGAGAAGTCAAACAAAAGTATGAAAAGAGACCATTCTGAGAAAATCACAGGCTTGATTCAATCAATTGTACTGGCCAATGCCAGAAACAGATTTATGTCAATAATACAGTGAGAAAGAGCAGTAAAAATTCAACAACACTAAGTACTAAGAAAACTTATTGTATAGTTATTTGTTATAATTCCTGCTATATTTAGAACTCAAAGTACATACCTGATTCACACGCATATGAACTAGGTATACACATAACTTAAATATAGCAATTTAAGGCTATACAATAAAATGCATGCACTCAGTTTCTTACACGGGTGATGAGGCACTGGTTACAGGTTCAACCTGTGGATTCCCCATCCCTCGAGGCCATTAAGGTTAGGCTGGATGGGGCCTTGGGCAGCCTGATCTGGTGGGTGGCAGCCCTCCCCCACGGCAAAGGGTTGGAATGAGGGTTTTTTTAAGGTACCTTCCAACTGAAGCCATTCTATGACTGTGATTCTCTGAGGATGTTAGCTCTTGTCCCCAGACCAACCAGCGGGTCAAATCTGCTGGGCAGGTCACCTTTCACTGCTGAATCCTCAAGGATGGGACTCCACCAGGTTGTACCTTGAAATGCAGTCAGGACATAATCAGAGTGCTCACTAGATGTAAAGGCCGCTGGGAAGGCCCACCCACTGCTGGATGCTTAAGAATCTACGTAACTTGATGTAACTGGTTTTGTAAATGTCCTACACATCTGATGAAGAAAGGGAACTCTTAAAGTTTTTCTTCTTCAGACCAATTATACGTTAAAGCTAGGACTAATTCAGTCTTCTTTGTGTTTCTTCCAAACAATGCTTATTTGAAAGAATTTCTGCAATTTTTTTTGCTTATTATTATTCCAGTGCTCCATTCAAGTCATAAAAGAAATTCCTGTGCTTATACTGATATATAATTAATTCTATAGAGAAAGTTAAATTAATTCCAGTGGAATTCAAATGAGCCTGAAAAGTCTTAGATATTGATATTACCTTGCTAGTGTTTCAGGTAAATCACCTTACCTCAGTTCTCTTAGTTACGAAGTGGCTATGCTGCTTTCAAAGGCAGTGTTTTTCCTTGAAATAAATCTCCTTTTCTGTTGTGTTTAGATAAATAAAAAACTGCACCTATGCTCAGTAGGTTTGTATACAAGCAAAAGTTTGTCTTCTGCAGAAGACCAAACTGCATAATCATAATGGGTCCCCTCTGCCTTAATATTTATGAATCAATCTCTGAATTATTACTTTTATTGCCCCTGATGAATGCTATGCTGCATTTCAGTTTCTGTTGATAGTGCAATACCTCAAGGAGCAAATACAAACAAACATATGGAGGATCTACCAACTCAGGCATAATACTTCAGCTTTACTTGTGCTACTGTGGGGATTCAGATACTAATACTAAATTACTTCATTATTGGACTGGAACCCTCTGAAGGCAATCCCAACTTTCCAAATCATATGGTCTTTATTTGATACGCAGGAAGAAAAAGAGCGGAGCAGAAGCTCAAATCATCTTATTTTGTCAGTTAAGAAACTACACAGCACTAAATATGTTTTACTGATATATTTATGAAGACTTTCTTGTTATCTATGCTAGTACACAGGCAGTGAAGTAGACATACTACTGAGACCAGGCTGCATTCCCAGTTCAGTTGTTTTGCACTGATCTGATGCCACAAAGCAGACAGAAAGCCAATTTTTTCAGAGCTAGAGAAATGCTCTGAACAGCAACAGAGTAGCTATTGTTTGTCCTTCAGAAAGAAAAGGCTTGGGAAAAAAAAACTACAGCATGGCTATTTCTGCTCACTTGTAATTTCCCTCATCTTACAAGTCACACATCACCATGCAAGGTTACAAACACCACTGACATCTCAAAGGTGCGGGGAGTATTTTGCACTTGCATCGTGAAAGCCTGTACCCAAGCTGACTCATTCCAGATGGAAAGACAAGGAAGGAGCAGGAAACAGAGGAGAAGCACGTGGAGTGGGCCTGGGGAAACTCAGGAGATGTACACTGTTTGCTTCTGGAAGGGAACAAGAGGTGACATTTGTGAGGTTATAATCTGTTTAAGTCGGGAATCTCTTCTCCCATCCTCAATAAAATCAATTAATACTCTCAGCTCAAGGCATGAACTGTCTCCCAAGGAGAACAAATTCTATCACATGTTCCTTTAGCAGCCAGTATTTTGTCTTCAAACACTGGGATTCCTTGAATTAAAACATGGCCTTTTCTGAAAGGCAATTTCTTTTACTATAGTAGTTATCTTAATTCCTCACAATTACAACTTAAAAATATATATATTATATTCTTTTTCTAAATAGTAAATGAACACTACTTTGAAACCTTTCCCCCCTATTTTGAATAGATTAAAAACTTTGTATTATCTGACACTGGGATATTTTTCTCCCTCTGTCTTCCTGCATGACATAATCAACACTAGATGCCATCTCACTTGAAGGCTGATCCTTCCTCTGGAGCACCATAGCTTCACTGTATTTTATAAAATAGAAGATATACTAAGAAACTGTAGAAACGCAATGCACCTTTCTTCTTGCTCTTTCCCTTCATCTTAAAACTTGATCACGTGCAGCTGTTCAACCTGCTTTTGGACTACTAACATCTTTGCTGAGGGCAGTGAAGCCTTAAAGCAATCACAATTAACAGTTTGTCAACCACTGTATTCATTTTAAGAGGAAAATGCTTGACCATTTTATTCATTTTAAGAGGTCAGTGTTTATTTGTTCATTTAAGAATAAATCTGACAAATTAATATTGAGTTTAATATGCTTCTGCTTAAGCACAGCTGCGTAAACAAAGGACAAAAGCAAAGTTTAGACAATGTCCTTGTTCTGATAAAACGCTTCTTCAAGTGTTTAGCCTTATGTTTCACCATATGTCATTGATTGCAATAATGTTGAGTAATACTTCTGTCATTTTACTTGGTATGTTTGCTACTTTAATAGATTGAACAGATTATAAACCAATTGCCATGAATTAAGTATGAGTTGTTTTGCAGTGCAGGACTACACAGTAACTACAAATAAAGCCACTGCCATAATACCATAATAAACTAAAAATCCTAGAGAGACTATCTGTATAGAAAACACAGTATTTTCTCTAAAAAAATGAAATGGAAGATGCAAGGCAATTTCTGAATCAGATTTTCAGCGTACAGTTAGAGGACACAGTTAGATGCTAGGAGGAAATTCTGTACTCAGAAGGCAGTGCGGCCCTGGCACAGGCTGCAGAATGAAGCTGTGAGTGCCCCATCCCTGGATCAAGGTCAGGCCAGATGTTGTCCTGGGCAGCCTGACCTGCTGGGTGGCAGCCCTAACCGTAGCAAGGGAGATGGAACTGGATGATCTTTAAGGTCCCTTCCAACCCAAGCCATTCTTGGATTCTGATTCTGTGACTGTGTTCAGCTGGGCTGCCATTCTGATAGTTGCTCTGACATTATTTTCCCCTCCTCAAGTAATCCATTATAGTAAAGGGTTGAAGCAAGTCTAACTCAAAATGAAGAAAGAAGCTCATCTTCTCCAATACCACCATTCCTATGCTCTTAACACTAATTGCCTGAAAAAAAGATGTGAACTTAAGGGGAGAGCTTCAATCTCAGCAATGTAATCTTCTCTGTTTCCAACTCACCCCACACTGAAAAAGAGAACAGGAGGAAATAATAGGATTCGGTTTCAAAGACCTGTCTTAGAGAAATGATCTCTGTGTATTGAATAAATTAATATACACTTCAGCTGATCTTAGTTCTCAAATTAAAAAATAATGATACTTAGTTTGACTTATCAAAAATAATAATAATAATAATAACCTGTGCATTTCTTGCCACTCTGCTACATAGTATTCACTGTTAGCCCATGGAGGGAATGCTGACAGCAGGGCAAAGCTTCATAGGCCTTTTCATTGCCATATGATCTTCTAAATGCTGCCTCAGATGGTTTTGGGGAGATGCAAGCTTTCTTTCTGTTTTCTTCACCATGTTTCTTTGTACAAATGATCTGTGAAGACAGTAAGGGTACAGGGATGCTCTGTCTGATGCCAGCTGGAAAGACTCATGCTAGAAGCTACCGAAAACTTTGCAAAGAGGTATGGGTGAGACAGACAGGTGAAGGCCATCTTCTGTTTAGGATAAAATCCTCTGTCATTTAGACCAACGCTTCTTTACAAGGTCTGACTGCAGCACTAAGAAGATATGACTCTATCACTATTTAGGATCAGTGTTCCTACTGTTAGAAAACACAGCAACCAGGAAGTGCAAACTGTTCAAAATACTTAATGGCTTCTTAAGGGATGGAGGAAGAAACAGGCCAGGTTTCCACCAGCCAAACCCATGCTGCATACAGCCCATTCCCAGCAGCAGCAGCCGCCCTCAGTGGGCAAAGGCCAGATTTGTTTCTCTGTCTGGGAGACACTCCAGCATCCGTCTGGGTAGATAGGCTGTCTGCTCTGTGTAAGCACACAAAGTGCTTGATAAAAAGATGTAGCTAAATAAAGATAACTGCTTTCAGACAACTCTTACAGACAACCCAGCTGGCATCAAGATTTATTTGAAAAGATGATTATTTGGGACAGAAGTTGATTGAACAACCTTAGTTCCATCTCAAGACTTGTTGAGTGGATTTTCTCTTCTTTTACTCCTGATACAAAAGATGACTACACAAGGAACAAAATTAAAGCAGTTAGTAAATGATAAGACTTTATACTGTCTATGAACTTCAAAAATATATATAATTAAATCACAACAGATGTTGGTTTTTTTTTTTTTCCAGGACCAACGTATCATTTTGTAAAACTGTTACATTCAGTAATAATATCAGGATAAACTTACCCTCATTCTCAACTCATTCTGTTGAAGCCATCACCCCCTGATTTCAAATCACAGACAAACTACATTTTCACTCACATCAATCTGCCAACTCAAATAATGGAAGCCTTTAAGAATAATTTATAGCTTAGCCTAGCAATTGCAGACAGTTGTCTTCGTCTCTACAGGAAGATATGCCTAGAGAAGATATAAATTAAGCCACCTGCATGGTATGAAAGACAAACTTTAAATTGAAGAACTTCTTGAGATTAAACAGTCAATTAAATCAGTATTTTTCTTTTCATTATATATCTATTAAAAAAAAAAAAAAGAAGAAGAAGCAAAGCAGAACTGAGGTCTAAATCTGAGATGAGTCAAGAAAGTTCAGGATCCTGTTTTTGAACAAGAGCAAAACCTCTAAATGCCCTCTGATGTTCCCTCTGTCCCTACGTATGTTAGTGTTTAACAAAGCTGTGTCTAAGAGATTTCTTTCAGATCATGTGAAAACAGAAGGATTGGGAATCAGTCATGACACTGTAAGTTCAGGGATGGAAAGTTTGAAGGTGACAGAAAGGCAAAATAATTAGTCTACAACATTTCAGTGTCCAAATAACCTGTCAGATGAAAGGAGCTTTCAGATGTCTCTTTCCTCATCAACTGTGAATCCTTTATACTTTAACAGTTCATAGAGAGACTTACAGGGAGAGCTGTATACCTATTGACAGTTCGGATTTGAATTATTAAGGTGAACTGAAATGAAATGCCCTTGTTTCCTGCACCAGTGAACATCCCAAATGTGGCATCGCTTTTATTAGTGATGAAAATACTATCTTATTCTCTCCATCTCAGAGTTTTCTGAAGGTTCAAGATAGCAACTCTTCAATGGCAGTCAAGGACACTGAACACACTGTATTCAGAATTTCTCATGTGACTGTTCACTGGTATTTCCAAGTGAAATTTTCAGTGCCGCAATGCATACTCAGATTCGTAAAATGCCTACTACAATACTGAAGTATTCCACTGCATATTTATTAATTTTATCTGCAATAGTGCAATATAAGATGACACACATCTCAGGAAATTCATTAATCTAAGCAATAAAATTACTCAGACCTTTATAAACTAGAGATTTTAGGAATAAGATTCTAACACTATTGTCTCCTTCGAAAGAAAAAAACCCACAAATCCTAAGCATGTATTTGCACTGTTATAAGATCGTGACAAAATTTGCTACTATATCTATAGCTTGAATTTATTATATTTCCCTTGATATGAATCTGTTCTGTTGCAGTAACAGAACTTTCATAAGCATATTTTTTTCCACTAGTAGGTGTTCCGTCTGTATTTCTCCCTTCCTACAAAACAGTAACGTTCATGTGTTACCTGCTGAAGTGTAATTTTCCAGGGATAATGTAACATGAAAAAGAAACAAAAAGCCATGGAGATCATAAATGTAGAAAAAAAAGTGTATTTGAAAACTGTGCAAGGCAATGATAAGAACTGCAAAATTCTGAAGAATATATATAATAAGTATATANTAATCTGTAAATGGGTAAACTGTCAGTCAGGGTACACTAGAATTTTGTGCATTCATTCAACAGTCTATAATAGTTTTTATGAGATCCAACTGACTGAAGCCATCTTACATCTTACCAGCATCTCTTATAGTATTTCGAT
>VXAB01008507.1:0-142775 GCA_013399175.1 Odontophorus gujanensis
ACTGGATGATCTTCTCCAACCTTACTGATTCTACGATTCTGTGATTTCGAATGGCAGTGATAATTGACTGCCATAATGCTTGGTTTTTACCACAGCATGAGTTCAGCAGACACAACGTGATATTTTATAAGAAGGCAAGCAATTTTTAATTCTCATTGCTGAACATTGCTGTGTAGTGCTAAGTCATGGTACTGAGTTATCTGAGAAGTACTGTTGTCTTTTTATCAGTCTTATTGCAAGATCCTGTATTCTGAGTTGCTTGTTATGCATGTGCATCTTTGTCCTCACATTAACACTCTTCTTTCTGCATGTGTTTCTACAAGACTTGTCCCCAGCACTGGCAATTGCAACGCATTGCTACCACTGAAAGAACTCTAATGGCTTATGCAACATTATCATGGAGTATTTTCTGGGTCAGTACACCATTGTGCTAAGTGTCTTCTTTGCTGTGAACTTATTATCTAGTTTTGTTGGTTTTTTTCCCTCTATTTTCAAAACCAACAATTTGCATGTTAAAATCAGACTTACTCAAAAATATGTCAGCTACACGTTCTGTTGAATCCCTATACATAGTTCAACTGGGTAGCCAGTCTGTTTCCCAAAGAATTAGTGACAAACAATATCACGACTACCAAAAGTGATGTGCTTTATAATGGAATGAAATGTGGAAATCAGCTTTTGTAAGTAACAAGACCAAGAAGATGAAGACACCAATGTTCTCAGTGCTGATAATTATTTCCTAGAAATCTTTGTTCTCTTTCAGGGGAACAGGACTATTACTTCTCTGACCTCTGACAATGAGGTGCACTTAATTACTATGCTCTGAATTGAGTCTGAGTTCCATTCTTTGAAAAATATTTGTATTTTTGAGTTTATGTCCTGCTGCCAGTCCAATATAGAAATATACTCAGAATTTAAGGACAAAAGAAGTTTATGGAATGTTTTGATTTAAAATAGATAGTAGTTACTTATTATTTACTGGTTCTTGGTGTCTATAATTAAACAGACAATTTTGTACACAACGTACAGTTATTTGTACATTTTGAAAGGCTTTTAAAATGAGCTGTGTTCTCAAAACAGTTCTGTGTAGCATATCAGTCCTGGGAGAATACTAATCCGATCAGAATCCTTAAGAAGATTCAGAGATGCTAATGCTTACCAGATAGGAATGTTCAGAGGTGCATGCGTGAGAAATATAATGAAAAACAAAATGAATTATAAAAATTGCAGCTACATTACTGAACTTTGATTTTGGAATTGAAAAGTCCATTTTGTGAGATATGTGATAAGTCAAAATGTAATAGAATTATAGAAATTAGAAAAATTCAAATATGATTATAAATTTTAGTACATTTTATATAAATGTTTTAAAAACATTTTTGATTAGTTTAGATCGCAGAATTGCAGGGGTTGGATGGGGCCTCTGGAGATCATTGAGTCCAACCCTGCTCCTAAAGCAGGTTCCCTACAGCAGGTTGCACAGGAAAGCATCCAGGTGGGTCTTGAATATCTCCAGAGAAGAAGACTCCAGAGCCTCTCTGTGCAGCCTGTTCCAGTGCTCCCAATGTAAAGAAGTTCTTATGCACAGTTGGAACTTTTTGTGTTTAAGTTTGTGCCTTTTGCACCTTGTCCTGTCACTGGGCACCACTGAAAAGAACCTGGCCCCGTTCACTTGAGACCCATCCCTGAGATATTTGCAAGCATTGATAAGATCCTCTCTCAGTCATCCCCAAGCTGTGCAGTACCAGATCTCAACCACTTCTCAGATGAGATGTTCTCCAGGCCCCTTATCATCTTTTTACACCTCCACCGGACTCTGCAGAAGTTCCATGTATTTCTTGAACTAGGGAGCCCTGGACTGTACACAGTACTCCAGATGTGGCCTCACCAGGGCAATAATCTATATTCAAAACCTCCACTTTGTATGCATTCACAAGGAGCATGTCCTTGTGTTCTGCCTACAAGTAGGAGCTTTCTCTGGCTATACAGTAGACAATAGAGTGGGGTGCAGACAATATATTTTTCAATACAAGTCTTTAAGTGTAATTTTTTTAAACAGCAATGTTATCCACTCATGGGGGCTGACTTTTTCTTCAGTAATTTTAACAACTGCTAAAGAAATAACTAAAATCTGGTTCAGCCAGCTCTAAGCTACTTTTCTTATTCACATCACCTTAACCTGAATCTGCAGAGGCCATTCTGGGTCAAAATTCAGGAAAGCACCTTTGCTTTACATTTTCACAGCCTGTACTAAAAAGAGTTTGGTTGACCTATAAGTCTGGTCTTACAGTCTGCTTTGATTATACATGCCACTGAAAAAGGGGATCTGATTTGAACTTCGTGAGATGGATAGCAGCTGCTTTACTGAGCTATTTAAACGCTTTTGTGCTCCTGTCTGTAGCTGTTTAAGAGAGCACCTTGGCTGATTAAAGACAAAGCTTTAACTGTACATAATACCCATAATGAGCTTTCCCTTTTCAACTTCAGTGGATATAATTTATTTTTAAATTGTCAGTATTTCACAGCCAGAATACCAAAGTTTCCATTTACATACACTGAAATATCCTGCAGAAAAAAACAAACAATTAAAATTGAAGCAGGTGATTTTATATTTATTGTTCATGAGTAGAGTCACTGTTGATTATTGCTGAACTGATTGTATCTAACTGTATCTCTCTTCTGCTGAAAACTAAGTTTTAAAAAAAAACAAAAAACAACAACCAAGCAACAAAAAGAACCCAACAAACACATTCAAATCATATGCCATCCTGAAAAGTTATGTTTGTGCAGTTGTGGTTGTGTGTGTGTCTCATATGTTTCCAGAATGAAGAGAAAGGAAGATGAAATGGATGAGTGGAAATATAAACAAAGCCAGACTATGACGTTGTGTGTATTTCTTGTCAGTTTGTGTAACCTTTAAAATCCCCAAATCAGCACACAAATATATAAGAAAAGAAAGAATTCAGAGTTCTTTCTGAAGTCAGTAGGTTGTGTCCATATTGCTGACTGAGGCACCTAATACAGTGCTGATGGAAATATGGTAACAGTGATGGCATATTACTTAGGAACAAAAGAGTATAGGGACACAAAAATTAGTTCTGAGATGGAGGCTTGAGCTTCATTTTCTATTACAATCCATTCTGATATTCTGATGTTAAAACCTTAAAAATCTGAAGGTACTTTGCACAATAACTCTACCTTTCATAGAATTTCTTAGGAATGCAAAAGCTGCTTTTTAGAGGCATAGAAATACATAGCAAAATACATTTCTCAGTACCTTACTATTACTATGTTATTTCACGATAGAAATTTAAACAAACCAGCAAATATTTTATCAAAACAAAGCTTAATTATTTACCCATGCAATAAGAAAAGAGTATCAATTATGTGGCTATTTCACTGATTTATGAAGTATTTTCAGACTC
Organism: Odontophorus gujanensis; assembly: GCA_013399175.1. NCBI lineage: Eukaryota > Metazoa > Chordata > Aves > Galliformes > Odontophoridae > Odontophorus > Odontophorus gujanensis. The sequence goes on from VXAB01008507.1 coordinate 3,426, forward strand.
TGCCAGGTTTCATTACTACTTTGAAACCACATCCAATTCAGTGACATATTCACATAGCTGCTGGGATTGTCCAGTCCAACTTGCAATTTTTCACTAGAATTAGAGGCCTTGGCTATAAATTCTGTGTCCAAGGCTAGGCCTCATATTCATCACTCTTGTTTACACCCCTCAATGAAAAAAATAACAGATTCTTATGAAGAGTTTTCCATGGCTTTAGGCAAAGCTCGGTGAAGGTCTGTTGGTAATAATAGATTTTTCTCTACAATTTCCTACTCTCTGGGGTGTGAAACTTTAGCAAGAGAAAGTAACAAAATCAATAGAGCATTTGTTGCCTCGGCACTTGGAATTTTTGCACAGTGCTTTTATTGCTGTTCAGGCACCATCCATCTCTGTGCAGAACACAAGTCTTTTCTGCACAATGAACAATGGCTTTCAAACCCATCTTCTATCCTTCGGCAACTCACAAAGCTCCTCTGCAACCTCTCCTTGGTTACTGCTCTATACATAGCAGTCATGGTCCCTCTGTGAGTCCAATAAAGTCATTTCCCAATCCATCAGCATTTTCATGACATGATTTTTACACATTGACAGTTCTTTCAGAGAGTACAAGAGGAGCAGATCACCTTCTTTGCTTGCACTTCTTACCTTCAGAAGAAGCAATACTGTTGTGTTAAAATAAAGAGCTTAGCATAAGATCTAATAAAAAATAAATCTTAGAATGTCCTTTTACGGAGCATTTGGTTGAATATGACTTTCAGTGTCTTCACATAATAAAGTAGGAGGCATTACCTTCAGAGCAGCCATAGCTTATTGTTTCTGCCTAAATCTTCGCTTACAATTATGTTCCAATATTCATTCACATGTGGAGCAGTCATAATTTATTATATCACAGTTTAGAAACACAAGGAGTCTTTAAAAATTTGAGAGGACTCATGCACAAAATATGATCCAGCAGGTAGTACTGCTAGGACACTTTACATTCTGTGGATAATTATCTTGGGGCCAGAAAAAAGCTTTGTAAGTCTGGGATTCCCACTGGGGTTCCCACTGCATCTGTTGAAATCTCCTTGTCTTGCATTTATACAGAGAGGTTCTTCTAGTCTGCAAAAACCTCAGCAGACCACTGTGTTGGGTATATTATTGTCTCTGCAGGTTGGGCATAGAGAATAACATGGAGATTCCAGAATCTCTTCTGCCTCAGAAGCTGAGTTCTGCACAGCCTCCTGAAGGTGGGAGCTCTACACTGGGCCAAGAGAACTCTGAGGATCTTGGATGCAAAAATAAGACCTATAGTTGCTGGGAACTTATTAAAAGAGAAATCTCTAGCCTGCTGCCCTTGACCTCATGTACATTATCTCCCCTGTCTTACAAAAACTATTAGTGTTTCTTGCCAAGATTTTGTCCTCAGAGGAATAGGATGTGACTTGCTTATGGGACAGCTGGAACTTAGTGGCTTTTATTAGTTTATAAACCATTTTTAACTGCTTTGCTTGTGTACTGTTTTACTGAGTCATGCTGGTGAGCTTCTGCTGCCATTTCCTTACAGTGTTCTTATGTACATCCTGTAACAATGACATTTAGTGAGAGCTGCAACAAGTTCACCATCTGGTGCAATTTTAATGGGAGAAGCCACAAGAAGGTAGTTTGCAAGACTAAAAAGAGTGTATGTACAAAGAGATATATAGGCAAAAAGTCAGGATAATGATTACTGGCACACCCACGTGTAAAAAGGAAGTAACAATGAACCAGGAAATAACACCTGGAGCTGTGAGGACTACACAGGTATAAGCCACATTGTGAGACAGCTCAAAATATCAAGGAGCATGGTTGGTGAACTGGTATACCAGCCTGGAATGGGAAGGTGTGTACACAGATATGAAGACTGCTGTATGTGGCGATAGGACGAGGGGAAATGGCCACAAACTGAAGCGTAGGAAGTTCTGCACAAATGTGCGTGGGGACAACTTCCCAGTGCAGTGATGGAGCACTGGCACAGGCTGCACAGAGAGGTGGTGGAGTCTCCTTCTCTGGAGACGTTCCAGACCCACCTGGACGCCTACCTATGCAACCTGGGCTAGGGAGCTGCTTTGGCAGGGGGTTGGACTCCATGATCTCTGGAGGTCCCTTCCAACCCCACAATTCTGTGTCTCTGTGATTCTGCTCCAAAAATAATGACTTCTATTTTATTATGTTTGCCCACAACACCAGAGGTGGATATTGGTGGAATGGCAGTAGGAGATGAACCTTCCCACCAATATTCCATTACATATTTTTGTTGTGTGACAGATGGCAGCAGAGGGAAAGTTTGATAAAATGGTGTCTGACATGGAAATATGTATGAATCAAAGGTGTGGGATTGAATTCCTCCCACTGGCCTTCATTGATGCTTGATGGACATTTATGGAGACCAGCAGCCAATGAGAGCACAGTGAGGCAGTGGGTGATGTGTTTCAGCAGTGTTGACAGTGACAGTGGGTCACCTCCACTCTAGATTTTTATCAGGGTAGTATGAAGGCTCTTGTTCATTGCTGGTGAAAATGCATAATTAATGGTGGTGACTATGTTGAAAAACAGTGTTTTGTAGCTGAGACTTTGGTCTATCAAATAATGTTGTTGTGCTCTTTGTATCTGTTGCAGTTTCCATGGAAAAAAATAGAAAGCATTACTTTCAGAGCAACCTAGCTAAATGCTCCTGTCAAAACTAAAGGCAATAAAGAAATACCCTTGGTGACATAGTATTTACACTGTATAGGGCTTTACTCAGTGGATGTAATTTCACTGAACTACAACAGATAGCTTTAGTCTAGAAACTGAGCTTATTCATGCAGCCAAGTTTGTTCACGTTGGTATATTTGATTACTTAAATGTTTATTTCAAAGCTGCCTGTATCAGTAATAACCAGAAGTCAGCAGAGTCAAGTAGTCCTTTTGTACTGCACTGATATGCCATAAGACTTGCAGTGTTTATACTTACATTATTATCTCATAAAAAATTACAAGTAAAATATCTCTTTTTATTTATTTATTTATTTATTTTTGTAATACGAGGACGATCTCCTTCCATCTGACGTTAGTGTAGGTCAAAATATTAAATTCCATAATTTAAGTTTCACAGAACAGCTGGTACGAATCAGAATGTTGCTTGGTTCTACTGGAGCAGAGACAAAATTGTCTAAATAAATTATTAAATAGAAGACTGCAAATACTGTGATGAGCACTGTGCGCACTGCTGCTGAAACAACCCTGGAGGCTGATGCCTGTTTTTTGTGACTACTCCTGTGGTCAGAATGCTCTCAGAGCATTGGCAACTGACTAAAACAGAGGGAAAAAAAAAACTTTGCTATGGAAGGACCTGTGCCATTTTTTCATCTCTGCTGACATATTCAGTGATTCCGGTGCTTCCAAAATAATAATTGTGGACAAACAGGATGCATTTCTTCTGGTGCTGAGTCAGCCACTGTGCTGAGACGTGTGAGATCTCAAAGCAGGACTCAAATGGGGCCAAAGTGAAGCATAAGCTTTGTGTTGTCACTTGCCCAAGGATGAATGTCACAAACACTTTGGAAGTACCTCAGTGAACAGTTTGCATTTACTGAAGCTACCAATGCAGCTTCTGTTTGCATTCAGGGGTATGATTCATGAAATCCGTAAATTTGTTTGTTTACCACATTTAGGTATGATCTAACTCTGAGAAACGCAAGAGAGCTGAAGAAAAATGTTTTTATTAGCTTCTAAACACCTTCACAATGTGCAGGGATTGCTCCAAACAAGAGAACAAATGCACACAACAATTGTTGGCAACAGTACAGAAATGGAAAGACTGGATGACAATGGCAGCTTTTCTACTCACAGTGTTAATGTCAAAGTCGTGAGCAATGAAAATGGTACATTAATTATCTAATCTGTTCCCTGTATTTGTATTGCTTGAAGTGTATTTATAATGCTTCTATTGCCACGGGATTTGTGAACATTTGCTTTAGGAACTGCTCCTACACATTCTGTACGTGCAAGCAGTCCTCACTGGTATGCGTCATTCTATGGATTCCAGCAGCACTGTGGCAGAGGGGTGAGCTTATGCGTCATACTGTAGATTTACCTGAGATGTTTGAGCTTTGGCAGTTGTATGTTCATGTACATAATGTCCTTTTGCCATTGCTAATGCACCTTGCCTCTTGTCCCTGTTAAGCAGCTTCTGCAGTGTTATCTCAGCTATGCTGTTGCTGGCACCCAACTCCTTCACTAAGAGAATGGAGAAGAGAAGGCTCTGGGAAGACCTCATTACAGCTTTCCAGTACTTGAGCTTACAAGTAGGAGGGGAAACTGACTTTTTACATGGTCTAACAGTGATAGCATGAGGGAGAACAGTTTTAAACTAAAAGAGGGGAAATTTAGGTTAGATGAAATTCTTCACTCGGAGAGTGGTGTGCTGCCCAGAGAATCAGTGTATGCTCCATCCCTAGAGGTGTTCAAGGCCAGGTTGGATGGGATCCTGGGCAGTGTGATCCAGTGGGTGGCAGCCTTGGCAGCCCAACCCATGACAGGGGGATTGGACCTAGACTACCTTTAAGTTTCCTTCCAACCTAAGCCATTCTACGGCTGTGTGATTGTGCTCTTCCATGAAACCCGAGTCACAGAGAGGAGCCTGATGCAGGCAGGAGATGGAAAAGAAAGAGTTTGTCATCCTTGAGCCCCAGTCAGAGCCAGGCCCACAAGAGCAGCTTATTGGCATGGACGTAAGCCTGCAAGGACCATAAGGAACAGTGAACAAAAGTTGTGACATGATTTTAAGAACTACGGACTTTGAATTCCTCAGATGGATGTCTGTGTGTGCTTAGCATGCATCACATACCATAGGAGCAATGTGACAAAGATCAATATAATTAAAACCCCAGTCCCCTGGTAGTGCTGCCTACTACACTTCCCATGTAAGCACCTTGAGCAGCTCTCTGAGGAAGCCTGCCATGCCAAATAATGTGTCATGCTTCATCCTCTCCTTGTTCTTTATGTGATGCTGCCTCTGACGTCAGTGGAGACCTGCACATAAAGAGTGCAGAGGAATTGAGCTGAAATGATTTTTTTTATGACAAGATTAAATGGAAAGAGATTTATGTACATTTCAGAAAGCCTTATTCCTTCCTTCAGCATATAAATGGATATTTTCTGGTTGTTTTTTTTTTTCTTTTCTTTTTCATGGACATTTATCTGCCTGGGTCTGTGTGTGTGTCTGTGAGTGACTGCCAAAATGCTTGCCAGAAAGGATATGTAATGAGCAAACAAGGCATTGCCTATACACCTTTATCATGCATTTCCATTTGCTATTCCATATCACACACACTTCTTAATAACTTACGTTTGTACAGCTTTGCCTCCACATTTCCGTCTTGCAGTTGCTAAATCCTCTTGAATAGAGGCATGCAAATGCGAGCGAACACACACTGTGTTCATCAGGCATAAGCTTTAAATATCTTCTGCTTATACTCAAGAAAGTCGGAGAAATGCCTTCAGTTTTTATATGGAATTTCCCAGTTGGTTTCTTCCGGTATTAGCAACAGTAACCACATTGTACTAGTGGACTTTTTTTTTTTTTTAACCCCCTCTTCACAAATAAAAACAAATGACACACATCCTACAATGCTGAATGTAAACGATGGAATCGTTGCAGTGCTGTTATCCCAGACTCACACTGACCAGCAGAGTTGGGACCCCGGGGCTGAATCACAGCAAAACACAAAAACCTTATTTGGATAAACTGTCTTAATAAGAAAATGGGATAAAATACCACAGCATTGCCGATGTCGCTCCGTTTATAAAAGAAATACATTGCTCAGAGTGAAAGGACCCAGCAATACGAAAACATCCGAAATATGTACTGCTCAGATCCATTCCCACGTCCAGCCGTGGGAGCGGTGAGTCACCTGCTCTCGCAATAAGCGCTCATTTCCTACAAGGTGAGCGAACGCAAACACCGCTCTACCTGCCTCCTCCGAAAGCGACCGGGAAAGCACCCTCTCAAGTAAGAGCCTCTAGCTTCCTCCTCCTTCTTAAACTCTCCGCCTTCAAACCCCTGCGAATCCCTTCCAAAAGCGGCACCCACGGGAAACGACCCCGCGCTCGCCGCGCTCGGCCGTGCCTCGCGCTCAGAGCCGTTCCCGCAGCCTCCAGCAGGGGGCAGCAGCGGCACGCCGCCCGCGCTCCCCGCTCGCCCCCGGACGCGCTCGCACAGGCACGCTCCGCTCCGCTGCCCCGGCCCAAGGTCGCAGCGCCCCACGGCGCGGCCGGCAGCCCGCGTGGAGCGGGCGCGATGCGGGGCGGTGCGGGACAAGGTCGTTTCTCGCCCTTCCCTGGGACGCTGCTACGCTTTAGCGCCCGGCCCGGCCCGGCGAGGCTCCGCGGCGGGAGGATCGCGGGTTATAAGCGGACCTCTCTCTCTCCGCCCCCGAGCGAAGTCTCCCTCCGCCCCCGCCCGCGCTCCCCACCCCTTCCTCCGGCCGCGGAGAAGGGCATGGAGTTCTCGGGAGCCTATAAAAACCCCTGAGAGCCCGCCGGAGTTACGGCGTTGCGATAACCGACCGGCGCACCATGTCCCATCACTGGGGGTACGACAGCCACAACGGTGAGTGCGGGGCACGGCGGGACGCCTCGCTGCCCCGGGAAGCGGCGTCGCGGTTCTGCCGTTCCCCGAGCTCCGCGGCGCTTCGGTTTTGCGGCTGTAACCTTGAGATGCCACCTGCGCCTGAGCGGCGCGCCGAGCATCCTCTGCGTTCTGACGCGCGGGGACGGGGCAGGGGGTGCCCCGGCGGAACCCGGCTGCGTCCCCTCGTCTCGGGGACCGCCCCCGCCTCGCTCCCCGAGCGGGGTTTCCCCTCACCGGTTCGGGTGCCGTGGGGACGTCGCGCTCCGCAGAGCGGTACCTCTGACCCCCGAGAGCCGCCGCTGCGCGCTGAGCCGCCCCTCGCTGTCTTGCAGGACCCGCGCATTGGCACGAGCACTTCCCCATCGCCAACGGGGAGCGCCAGTCGCCCATCGCCATCAGCACCAAGGCTGCCCGCTACGACCCCTCGCTGAAGCCCCTCAGCATCAGCTACGATGCCGGTACGGCCAAAGCCATCGTCAACAACGGGCACTCCTTCAGCGTGGAGTTTGACGACTCCTCCGACAAGTCGGGTGAGCGCATCCGTGTGTGCGTGCGGGGAGAGCGCGATGCTGTCGCTAACGCTGCTGTTAATGCTTGCTGAGCAGCTACCGAAACCGCAGGGTTTCTTTTTTTATTATTAAAAATACGTATTTTTTTGAAAACCAGGCTCCTCTTAGAAGAACACTACGGCTGCCTGAGCTGCCCTACTCTAAACTCTGTAGAAGTGAACTCTTCCTTCCCAGTTAATTGGGGAGCATTTGGTTATGGGCTTGAATTGGAGGGAGGAAAAAAAAAAAGATGGATTATAAGAACAGTTCTAGGTGTAGCTGATCATGAGCTACCAAACAAATGGTTAATGAGGGTGCAAAAGCCATTGCTGGAGGAAAAGGGCTGTAGAATAACAGAGGCTTACAGTTACCAGCATGGAGCAGAAATAGTTTGGAAATAGTTTCTTTGGTTACCAAAATATTATTTCATATCTCTGAAGCCAATATGCTCCCAGGTTAGTGCAGAAACAGAAGAATGATTAGGAAATAATTCTTTGTTCTTCTGTAACATAAACAAAAATCGCTGATGTTTCTTGACTTAAGGCTTTCTAGATAAAGACAACATATATCCAGTGCATTCCCACCAAGTTTGCTGGCAGGCAGCTGGCCCGCTGTGTCTCGTGGCTCGTTGTGCTGTGTGACAAAGCACAGCACCGTGTCCTGCAAACCCCACAGTAACCCCACAGCTGGGGAGAACTGCCCCATCAGTGGGCAAAGGGAATCTAAGGCAGAGCTGCAGGAAGCATTCTTCACATTATCCTTAGTCGTATTTTTCTTTTCCATCGGCTGGGTTTGCAGAAATCACCTTGCTGCAATGTGTGTGCCTCTATTTTTAATTTAGAGAACTAAACCAGCCTCTCCATAAGTCATTGCCTTTTCCAGACACTGCCTGATTTAACTTGTGTGAGCGAGTGCCCTGTTTTGCTGAGCATTTCCTTAGTAATGTCTCTTAGGGAATGGCACTGGAAGCAAGCAAACCGTGCTTACCAAAAAATGTGGGGTTTTTCATACATAATGTTATGCAAGGGTATGTCAGACAGTCAGCGCTGCCCTGAGAATTTGTATTTCAGTTGTGATCTTTATACTGATCAGTTTTATCGGGTCAGCCAAGTGCTTCAGAGATGCGTAGACGCATATAAGCCCATGTATAATTTATTCAGAACATCCATATTCACATCTGTATAGCTTTAAAAGATGTTGGGGAAAAAGAAAAGTGTTCTGAGTTCTTAGCATTTAGTATTCTGAAGCACTGAGGAGCTGGAGTTAAAGCACATACATTCTAGCGGTGCTAGGAGGAATAAGGCCAGTGAGTAAAAGCACAAGAAGGAGGATCCTGTTTTCACCCGATCTCACTGAGCCATAGGAAGCAGCTCCGGGTACTCAGAGTATAACACAGCTCTGCGTGGTTACTCTGTGCCTGCGTAGGGCTGGGAAGACTGTAAAAGCTGGTTTGTATCTGACAACATTGGGGGGAGGAATGGCAGGAACATAAAATAACCTGAAGGAACATCTATATGAAGAATGCTCTTACTGAGAAGTCAGTGCAGAACCAGAACATCTGTGACAGGGATCTTGTGACAGGCAGCGACGCTGCTCTCACAGTGAGAGGACAGAGGATGGAAGTAGGAATGCTCTCAGTTGTTCTGTTAGTGAATCAGAAACTGATGAGCATTCAGGGAAAAAAAAAAGCAAAAAAACCAGATCTCTGTGAATCCAGGTAAAGGCAAATCCAATATTGCACTTTCTGTTGAAACTTACAGTGCCTGAAATCTACCTGGCAGCACCCGTAGTGGCTTCATTTGTATGCAGCTAACTGGGTAACCTACTTTCTTTGCAGAAAATAAAGCTGTCTTTGACTTGTCTGTGCTTGATTTACTCCTGTTTCTGAATTTTGAGACTAACAGTATAATGATCTCTCTGATCCCTGGTTAGACAGCAGTTGCAAGGAGAGATGATGCGATGTTCTGTTATGTGTTACAGAAAACACTGGGATAAAATCCTATGAGTATTCCCCACAGGCTGTAGTGCTTGCTTCCATGAGCTGTCCCATCACAGTAAGGAATTATCTGCAGCAGTAGGCGTAAAATGAAGCAATAAGATCATTATTTGTGAATAATCTTCAACGCATGAGTAATAGCACACAAAGATTAGATCCATTCATTAAGAATCTTCAGGCACGTAACTAATGACACAGTGGTTCTGAGTATTTTGTGACTTCTGCTCTTAAAGGTGTGCAAAATTAGTCGTGGTAGTAGAAAGTACATAGTGAAGATAGGTAAGAAAGCTAAAATGGGTTTGGATAGAACTCCCTGAAAGCCGTTACTTATTTCTTCAGTTCAGAAAGTACTGAGAATTCTGTTAAACACAGCAAGAGGTTACCAGAATATTCAGGATTTTGATATAAAATATTTTCATAGAATGGCTTGGGCTGGATGATTTTTTGCTCCAACCCCCTCCTATGGGTAGGTTTGCCCCCCAGCCTGTTTGTGTATATTTGGTATGTTACATGTTTGCACACAGGAGCTTCTACCTATATCCATGAAAAACTGAGAACATTTAAAGAGTGAAAAATCACATTTCTTTAAGTGATATCCCATTCAGAAGAATTATTTTTGCTTTCTGCCCTTTTAAAAGATCTCTTTACTAATAATAGGTAGAGCTCTACAGGGGTAGCACTTGACTTAGTTTCTAATTAACTATCCCGGTAACCTATGCAATTTTCCTTTACAATGATGTTAAAATTATTGTGATCACTTTTGTACATGACTTTGCTCTACTTTCTTGTTAATGTAGATGTTACTAAGCATGCTTAAAAAAAACCCAACCCTATTCCTAGGCAATTACACAGAAACCTTCTATTTCAGTTCTTGCAGTACAGCCTTAGCATTTCTTGGGTTATGTGGCTGCTGTGGTATTCCCCTTCTGAAGCGGCAGTTGGGTCCTGAAGTCTGTTCCCTTCACGTTTCACATTTGCTAGTTGGTAGAACTGATGTATGGAAGTAAATTTCCAAATTGGAATTGCCTCTTTCTGAGCATTTTTATTTGCTGGAATTCTGTTAATTTCTCTTAAATTGTCTTCTCTCTTGCTTTCTTTACCTTTTTTGGAATGTTCTCTCTGACTTATATAGAAAATAAATGATGAGCTTCTGCCTTCAGTTGTTTCTCAGTTTCTCTTCTCCTTCTGTTCCAGTAGTTACTGTTTGCATTCTTATGTCCATTGTCCTGTAGCAAGTGTGAAAGTGCAAGTATTTGTTCACATTTGTGTTTGATTTTTTTTTTTATAACTTAAAGCAAAACTTCTATATGGTAAAAAAAAAAACAAAAACAAGACGTCACCAGGAATAGAAATACAGTTTCAGGTTTATCCTTTATTGTATACTGGGACACTGTCAAGCAAGTGGTGCTGATAACCCCTGACCTATTGTAGAGCACCTTTCTTTAGGAGTTTTGTAGCAACTGAGAGCTTTGTATCTCAGTAAAGTTACCTACATAATCATGATGTAGTGTCATATACTTTGAAAGGTCGAAACAACTGGCGACTTCTCAGAGCTCCAAAACCACAGGAAGTGACTTTGCTCAAGTAAGCTTCAAAAACATGAAAGGCAATTTTGCAGTAGACATATTATTTTCACTATAAGTTCTGTGGGAAAGCTTTTCAGAGTTGACCTACAACCTGACATTCAAATGGGAGATGCTCATAGCAGTGAGCAGTGTATTCTGTGTTCTCTCTTCATGTGTTTGTGAAAGAAGTCAGCAGTTAATTATTCCATAACAAATTAAGGTATTGTGTTTTAGCTTTAAAACTTGTCAGAAGTGAATAGTAACCCTGATGTAAACCTCTAAAGACCTTACTAAACATGCTAGTCACTTCTGCATGTGAATATCTTTCTTGTTTCCTCTTCTTTCCTTGGTGCTGTGCTTGAGATACTGAAGTCCAACATGGTCTTTCAAGTAAATCTGACATTTTTACAGAAATTCAGTCATGTTGGAGCTTTGCGATTAGGAGGAGACCTGGGAAATGAAAATACTTTATTAACCTTGGTACTAGCATTCCTTGGAGGACTTTCAGCAGTCGTAATTGATTACTCAGTTCTTCTATAATGGAAAATATTAATGAAGATCCTTCAACTGTCTTGAACTCTGACTCTCTCTCTGTGTAAACAGACCAATCTGTTTCATTGTATTTGTTGCCAATAGTCAATTCAGTAGCAGTGTATGTTTGGCAGTGGCTTACACTGGAAGTTGTGCCATTGTTGCTGTTTTCCTACACTTCCATCCCAGCAGGTGAATTGAGAAAGAAATGTGCAAATCTGCTGCCTTTAAGGCAAAGCTTTTACTCAAAGTCACTGCCAGGCATCTATTTTTAGGCTTCCTAGCTCTGTACTTGTAACGTGTAGCACACCAGAATAATACTGGAGGTTATTGGTATATAGTCACAGCTTGAAGCTCCACTGTACAGTATGGGCTATGCAATGTCATTACCCATCTGGGTTGTAAATCAAGGAACTGATTACTTATGGCTCTGGGGGACTGTGTTCAGACACCAGCTTATATGTCACAAGTATTTTTGTGCAGTGCCTGAAGAGAAAGTCAGAGGTCCCAGAGTGTGTGTGATCATTGAGTAATAACTGTGTTCAGTATCAGTAGAAGTTGCAAAGTCTAAGCAAGAAAGTGGCTTGAGTATAGTGCTTCAAGGAAATAGGAAGGAAAATGGTAGGGCTTGGGATCAGTCCTGCTTAATTCGAGCCTTCATTTCTTTACAGAGCTCATAAGTGCCCTTCTTGCCTTTAACCAACTTGCTTTACATATCTGTTTTATTTACATGTACAGCTTCTGGGCAGGAGCTTATCATGGGTTGTGCATGTAAGAATCCTGTTGACTTCCTTCTGTTCTTCCAGATTCCCACTCTAGAGGCGTTTTTAATACAAAACCAGGAGAAACTGTTACCAACTAAGGGCCACTTGACTGTGTTATGTCATAAAAAGAATTTTTTCCTAGTGCTAGATTTCACCTTGGCTATTCTTCCCAACCGATTTGTTCACTTATGAAGTTAAGTGAAAGGGGTGCTGAGTGCCTAGAGGCCATACTCACATCTTCCTTCAGTTTGCTTATCCTTCATTATCTTGGTTGTATGGGCACCATGTCCAATGCATGATTTCCAGTACTGTAAGCAACTTCTGAGGTAAGTGTTATAGTTACAACTGTCAGAAATGAAGCCAGCTGTTACTCTTAAGAGAATACTTCCAACTCAGTACTTTGGAATCCATTGTCAAATTACGTGGGTTGAAAGGTGAAGATTGAGTGCTGATCAGGGATTCCCTACAGTGCTTTACAACATGTGAAAAATCTCTCCTAGTTCTGAGAACAATGGGTTTCACCATACGAAATGAGCAGTTCCCTTCTTGTACTGGGGACAATACGTCATGTGAACAAATTGGTCATAACATGATGTCAAATTTTCATGTGTTTAGTACTCCCAAACTGCATCTGTAAGTAGTTTAAAGTGTATTGTGTTCTTTTTAATAGCTACTTCTCTTGCTAATTCCCCTTAATTCACTCCTGGTAGCAAGTGTATGCTTCATTCCGTACAGGTATACATATATGCTAACACATGTGTACAAGCATTCCCACTTGGATATTTGTTGAAATTGCACAAGCAAATAACCTGAAGGGCTGACAAAGAAAGGCTTGAACCTGAATAACTTAGGATGGTTAAGTAGGTCAGAGTCTTTTCTGGCTGCTGCCTAGTCTGTGCCAAGTAGTTCAGCGGGGCTGAGTTGAAATTACTGAGCAGCTGCTGATACACACGTATGCAGACATGGTACACTTTGGCACTCGTTTAATTCTGGTCTATCTCTCCAGAACATCCTTGCTACCTTATCAGGTTAGCCCCCTAGCAAGGTCACAGCAGGACTTTTTTTCTTATGAGATACCAATTACGTAGGTTCTCTTGGTGAAGCTCATTGCAGATGTTTTCTGCACGTGTGATCTCTACGTCATAAGCTTGCATCCTCTCTAACTCTCCTGCTTGTCATGATATAGTGTCCTAGGAGGAATGTTTGAAAGAGATAACGTGAAGAAGGAAACATCTCACAAAATGTAATGTTCTGTACTCCACGTTTCACAGAAGTGACAACTCACCTCAACTGAACCCTTCAGACTGTCAGATAGGGAAGTCCATCCTTACATAAGAACACATGGCTAATCCCTGAACATACTCATAAGAGCCTTTTAATGCCGTTAATAGTACATGGTGCTTGAGATGTTTTTCTGCTTCATCTCTGCTGGACCTGGTTTCTAGCATACAGATATCTGTGTATACACAAATGCCTGCACATTACCATTATAAATATATGCACAATATGTACATTAAGTGTATATATTTATAATGCTATATACATGTACACCTACCTCTACCAGAGGCAGATAGAAGATCATGGCTTTCTGTATGCCACAGCAATCTGTGTGCATTGAGCTGTGCTCAGAGGTACATGCTAAGCTGTCTTGTTGCTACATTTTAATCTGGTGGTATCTCAGAACAACCTTTTCTATTTTGAGCTCTGATATCCATCATGCTGCAGTGGGCCCATTGTTTCATCCTCTGGAAGGAGTTTTGCTGTCAGTGATTTCCATTCAGCTTTATCTCAGAATCATGAGCTTTAGAGTAGTGTCTTCTTATCACACTGATTTGTGTAATAGGAAGGAATTCTTTCTGTCTCAGGAAGCAATCTTATAGTTCAGCCATTTTGATTACTTCTTTGACAAGTTTATTGCTTCAGTGAGGTTTATTAGTCCCCTCCCCTGTTACATCCTTATGCAGCTACAGTAATTGCTTGGTATTCCTGCCAAACTTAGCACATGAGGCTGCTGCCACTTCCTTAAGAAAAATATGAAGTGGTCCACAGAATTTTCTGTAAAGCTGTCTTGTTCTGCATGGGAAAGGTGACTGCCTTTGGGAACAGCAGTGAGATTGTGTGCCCTCTGTGAGCAGCGATCCCAGGTGCAACAGAATACCCTTTGGTTTCTGTGCATTTTCAAATATCCTGTGAGCATGTAATGGAGACTAAGATAGTTCACCTACTTTACCCCAGAAATCCCACAGACATCAATATAACTGTTTGCGTGGTTATTTGGCTTTCCAAATTAGCTCTGCTATTACTTATTTTCACCTAATTTAAAAAATGTTATGAGAGCACGTAGCAGCAGTGCAATATAATTGCTGGATGCTACTAGTAAATGGTAGAGGGTTGAGAACAGCTACTATTTCTTAATCTAAACAAGAGAGTTAATGCTGAGATACTCAAATATTGACCAGAATTTTCCCATCCCTCAAGAAAGAGGAGGGGAGAGCTGGGCTTCTGTTTCCAATGGGGCCTGAACTGATTGTGTTACATGGGACAGGGGTAGGGAAGTTCCCAGTGGAAACGTTGCTCAGATGCTCCAGTTTTTGCTTTACAAAAGCTGGTAATGTTTATTCATGGTTTTTTAGAAACAAAACAAATTTGTGTTTTATGTTTAAACTTTCTTTCTTTGGAAAGACTGGAAAATATTAAGAAAAAATAATAACTGCTTAATGGAGGCTAGAACAATAAGGCCTGTTGTGTAACTAAGCCTGCTGAATTTGTATTCATTCACACTAATCTAATTATTACTTTCTTTGAATGCTCTGCTGTGACACAAAATAAGCTAGTACTGGATTTGAGAACCACAGAATGAGAAAAGTAAGCAAAAACTGCGAAGAGACTGTGCGTCTTTTGAGTTTTATGAAGCTATAGCAAACTTTGTGTAGAAATAACACTGCAAATGGATTTGAGAATATTGCATGGTTCTGCTCTTCCGCATGCTATCTATTGGTTAATAATGGCAGATTAACCTGTGCTATGCTAGTGCTTCAGAAGTTCGGGAATGGTGGGACCGTGGTCCATTTGTACCTGCAACAAGCAGCAAGTCCATTACCCAAAGGAATTGAAACTCCTTGGAATGACTTTTTAAATGAAACATGTTACTGTGTGGATTAAATGATTTTGCATCTGTAAAGATGTAGCACATTAACCATTCTGAAGGAAAGAAAGAAAACTGTTCCAATTTTAGGACTGTACTTGAAACGGTTGTGCTCCTTGGCAATTGTTACGTGTAGAAATACAGAAATAGTATAAAATATGTGCCTATTTAATTATTTCTAGCAGCCATTCCTCTTCGTATAACATAGTTTGGCAATAGGCAGGGTAAGTCTTGCTCTGTTGGCTATGCACAGTGAAATTATAAAGACTATAGTGGAACATATATTCCCATTTTTCAAACAGAAATGTGTGTTGGCAGACTTCTGAAATCATTTGCCAGAGAAGGAGCTCCGGGCAAACACTAAATTTGTCCACTGAACAAAATTCTGCATGTGTAATGAACACAAGTGGAAACTAATCTGTTTCATACTTCTTACATCGAAATTTCATGTATTCCAGTTGTTTAGTCAAATCCTTGACACTTTGACTTCCTCCATTTGAAAGTATCCACAGCTATGTTTCTGTGCTTTCATATAATCAGAATAAATCTGAACAGTGACCTTTTCCACTCTGCATTTGGTTTATATTTTCACACCTGCACGTGTGATAGTTATGTGTCTAGACTTACTGCCAACCTAGAGGCAAGCATCTTCTTCACTCCACAAAATCATTTTGTTTGTGGCACGGGCACAGAGCACACATACATCTAACACCTCATATCAGCACTCTTCTGTCACTTTAATTATGTACTTATATAGAGAAATAGATCTGTAATATATATAGAGCATTTCAATTGGTGTTTAAAAGTATTTCTGATTTTTAAATATTAACACCTCAAGGATTTAATAGTGAATTTGAGACTCTTAGAAGAAGAAAAAGCTCAGATCCGTGTGAAGCCTTGCCCTAAAAACTTAGATATATGTTCAGCTCCACTGTACAGAACTGTTTGTTATTGTTCCATTCTTTATGCTGCACTGGAGGAGACATTGTCTGTGCCTTCAGCATTTGGCAGTAATGGGGCTTGATCCTGCATGTTATGGTGATTGGCCACAGAGTAAGTACAAGGTTAAAGTTAACAAGCAGAACACAGGAGCTTGCTCCTGTATGTTTGAATGTGTGGCTGGGCTCCCCACTTATGTCAGTCACTTCACAGAGATAATGTCAGATTGTGGAGAGCATCAGTTAATGCCTCATTTCCAAACTGAACTTTAAAAAAAGAAATGGCTTCTGCAGGCATTGCCATTCACTACCGTTCTCTTAAACTCATTACTGGGGAGGAGAAGATGAGATGGATGGATGGAGCTGGATCTTTGTAATGTCTTGTTCTGTGCCCAGCACGTTACCTTGCATCTGCCCACAGCCAAGTGTTTGGGTTTAATTTGTAGTCAAAAGCATTTTACTTGATCCAGTTCACCACAGGGATTGCAGAATTTGCCTTAATGGATGAACTGCCCAAAATGGAGGGACAGAGTATGTTACTAAGTTAAAGATGATTTGGTCTTCAGGTGTACTTTCACAGAATAACCTTATGTAGGGCACTTAAAATTGCTAGTCTTTTTCTTGGACTTTTTTATTTATTTGGTGACAGAAAAGTTACATCTTTAACTCTTCCCTCGTCACCTAGCATGCTCAATTGCTGATGACACGCACTGTGAAGTCACTTATGGTTTCATATGTTTGTTATTGACTTGGGCTTTTTGCAGCAGCATACCATTGAAGACAATCTGGAGTAGCATGGCAGCATGCAGAGCAATGAACTACTTCACTTGGGAGACTTGAGTGGATGTTCCATTCTGAAGTGAGACTCAATAGCAGACATTCAGGGAGGTGCTAATGGAGGCTCTTTGCTTTGCAGTGCTGCAAGGAGGAGCACTGGATGGAGTCTACAGGTTGGTGCAGTTTCACATTCACTGGGGCTCCTGTGAGGGCCAGGGCTCTGAGCACACTGTGGATGGCGTGAAGTACGATGCAGAGGTAGGATGTGCTTTGCCTTTCCAGTCTTTTGTGCATAAAGAGTATTTTGATGGTTTTTTGTGTTTTTTTCTAACCTTCCACTGTGGTAGCAATAACTCTACAAACCATCGTGTGGCGAGAGACTGTGGGGGTTACCATGGAAGATTTTGGTGCCGTGCCACATTAGGACCACCTCTTTGCAAATACAGTGGTTAGAAATGAATGACTGCTGTGAAATACCTTCTTCACCCTGTCATAAGTGCACACATTGGCTGAACATGACTGCAGTTTGAATGGACAGATAGAGGGAATTGCCCCACAGATTTATCAGCTTTGTTGCTTTTCCATGAGGTAGAATTCACTTTAGGTGTATCCAGAAAAAAAAATCCTGCCATTGCCTCCCATGTGTTTACAGTACCATAACTACTTGTTTGACTTGAGTTGCAGACATTGGGAAACAGCCATATAAACTTCAATTATAAATAACATTGAAATAAAAAGTAAGGAAGCATCCTTGCTAATGTGGCCTGAATACCCTGGTGATATCCTTTTTAAAGGCTTCCCATGAAAGGGCTGGACAGTTTGTTCTTTTTGTTTTGTTTTGTTTCTGTTTTTTTTTGCTTGTTTGTTTGTTTTAGAGTGGAGGTCAGATCTATATTTAACATTTTCTCTGCCCTGACACTGCAGGACCACGTCTTTGTGTTAAGAACTTGTGAATACCTGGCCATATTTGAAGTGTCAAAATCCTGCAGGCTGTGTGTAGGGAAAAGTCGTCATAAAGATAAAAGTTTTACCAACCTAAAAACAGGAAGATGCAGCCCACAGTTTGCATTTAAAACTCTTCTGGGAGCAAGAGTCAGAAGCAAAATAAAATGCATGACAGAAATCTCTTTGCATAAATGAAACTTCAAAGTTAATGAATTATGTAACAAATTTTTAACTGTACACAAAAGTTTTAAATCTCAGCAGTAAAACACCATCTGCTCTTAATGTTTAATAAATTACTTTCCTGCGTCCTCATTTGTAAAATATTATGGATGGAATATAATTTTCACAGTGTTCCATGTTTTCTTGTTCCTAGCTTCATATTGTTCACTGGAATGTAAAATATGGCAAATTTGCTGAAGCTGTGAAGCATCCTGATGGTTTGGCTGTGGTGGGCATCTTCATGAAGGTTAGTTAAGCTTATTTTTTCTATTATTTGCATTAGTATAGTATGTTTATTGTGTTATATGTGGAACCAGGAGCCTAAAACAGAATAAAGCAGTTTTATTTTATGCTCCATAAGAACAGACAAGAAAACATTTCTTCATTCATCAAATATATAGAAAATTCTTCATTTTCTATGTATACAAAAACTGTACACCTACAGTGGAGTATAGCTGTGATCCATTACTGTGATGACCCTACAGCAGCATGCTTGCCTCCATCATAGTTGCAATGCTGTGACATGGGCAGTGAAATGATTTGCATAGCTGACCAAATCATATATATATGAATCAGTAGTAAGAACAGCCTAAATAACAACTATTTTCTCTGCTATTGTTAAATGTCCAGAGCATTTTCTATCAGCCAAATTGTCTTCAGAGCTGTTTGAAGATGATTGTATCCCAGCTGTATGCACTCTGTCCTGACCTCACTATCTTCTATTAGGGGGGTGACTTCTATAAAAAAAATAACAGCTCAAATTTAAAAGTAAATCCACATGCTGTGAATTAAAATAATAATTTTATTCTGACCAGTGTCCTCAGCTGACCTATTTGTGCTGTCAACTGGCTTGATTTTTATGGAGACAGTTCCAGTCACTTCTGCTTAATATTGCTGTTATGTAATGAAACGGTGCTATGAAAATGTGCTACAAAATGTGTCCTTGAGAATTGTAACAGAAAACTGAGATGTCATGGAACTGTGCTGTTAAATTCTTTTCATGCTATTTGTGTTACAGGTAGGGAATGCCAAACCTGAAATACAGAAAGTTGTTGATGCTCTGAGCTCCATTCAAACCAAGGTAATATTCTGTGTTGAATGCCACCAGACATAATCATTTGGTCTAGGAAAGTAGATTCTTTGCTTCTTCCCAGTCCGTTGCATTTATGAGAGTAAAATCCTACCATCAGCACAAATGATCCTTTAATTGTTAAAGCTGAAGATGTTAAAAAAAATTATGGTAGAGGGCAGGTAATTTGTGACTACATTTGTTTGTCTGTCAGCTGCATTGAAGCCTGTAAGGTAGGAATTATCTTCCAGATAAAAAGTTTGATCAGGATGAAAACTAGCCTTTTGTATTTTCAATATTGTATAAAGCATATATTGGATCTTAATGTGCTGAGTAATTGGAAGCTAGAGGTATTTATTTAGTAATTAAGTACCACCATAGTGGGTGAAGGCCTTTGCCAATGAGAACCATAGATGGAAAAGGTAAAGAATGAGACTACCCTTCAACCTTTGTCATCAGTCTCTCTTTGACATAAATGGTTGTTGCCATTTTCTTCAGTAGACAGCAGGTATCTCGGTTTCTGTATTCCCAGTGTACCCTGCATCTGAAATCTCAGTTTTCCTTCAGACTTGATCAGGTTATATCTATAAAGGAAAAGCCCATAAATCCAACATTTTAAATGCTGAAATGTCTTGACTGACCTAAGAAAAATAAGGGATATAGTGTTGAAAGTACATAATCCCAGTACTGTAAGAGGTACTCAACACTGCATGCCAAACTCAGTTTCTCCCTTCCTCCAAACATAGAGCTTCTTTAGGAAGTCTTCAGTGTGACAAACCCAGTATTTGTATGTCATCGTTTCCTTGACAATAGTCTTCCTACTTATTGCAGGGGAAGCAAGCTTCTTTCACAAACTTTGACCCTACTGGATTGCTGCCTGCATGCAGAGACTATTGGACATACCCTGGCTCCCTGACCACTCCACCACTGCTTGAATGTGTGATCTGGCATGTGCTGAAGGAGCCCATCACTGTCAGCTCTGAGCAGGTAGCTCTCTGGGATAGTGCCAGTCGTATTGATTGCCTTGATTCATTCCACCAAGTGATCCTTGAAACAGCTCATGTCATACAGAAATATGAATCTGAAGTGGTTATCTTTCTGGCAAGCTCTGCCAGAAGTGGAAGCAGAGGTTGATGTAAAATGAAAGATTGTCCTCCATTTGGACAAAGTCCAATTGGAGAGTTTTAAAAATTTAATCAAGTCGGAGCTGCCATGTTGTAAAAAATGTAGGAAATAGGTAGAATGCATGAAAAGACTATTTCCTTGTGTAGAGTAATTCTAGCAGGTACTGTGAGTGTCAACATGTTTGCTGTGCATGCACAAGTCACCCATCTGTGTATACTTACCTGGAAAATAGCAGGTTTATCAAGTGTCAGAAGAGTATTTATTCTGCATCTGCAGTCACATACTGTAAACCTGTAGCTGCTTTGTTGATTTTTGAGATCTTCCATCATTTCCAGGATATGCAGAACTCATTTTACAAAGACTATTAATCACAGAACAGACTGGAAAATCCCATACAGAATTATGAAAATCCTAACTGCCTTGCTTGGAAGAGAGAGAACTTACAGATTCTAGAAGTCATCTGTCTAACAGAAGTCCCATTTTCTGTTGTGCAGCTTGGGGATGATAGAACCTTCCTAGTGGGAAGGAGTTCATTCAGCGTAAATCAATCCTGGCCCAAGCTTTCTGCACCATCCATTAGTGAAATTACAAAGAGGCAAGATTCTATCCTGAGGTTTGCATCTGTGTACTCAGAAGTTATAAATAGAATCTGGACCCTATAAATATAAACGTGTCCTGAAGGGCTTTAGTTTACCCTTCAAACTCTTAAATCCCTTTTATGTATGGCAGCCATGTTAGAACTGTACACATAATTCTA
This sequence comes from Odontophorus gujanensis, assembly GCA_013399175.1. Taxonomy (NCBI): domain Eukaryota; kingdom Metazoa; phylum Chordata; class Aves; order Galliformes; family Odontophoridae; genus Odontophorus; species Odontophorus gujanensis. The sequence continues at coordinate 24,438 of VXAB01008507.1, forward strand.
GGGGTTTTATTCAGCTGATGAGAAAGTTCAACTGATCTGTTGGGGGACAGAGCATAATAAAGGGTAGAATAAATGACAAGGAAGAATTGTTGGGAATGGTAATCATAGCTATTAGTACCCTTAATAAACTGTAACTTTTAAGGGAGCCTTAAAGTTGACACTGGTTACAGATGGTGATGTCTCACTTGATCATTAGCATTGGTGAAAGCTATAGTTGAGCCTCTGAATTGAAATGATGATATGTAATTCAGATAGTCCTGATGCAATAAGTATGCATTTGAGGATGTTTGTGCCTTTTTCCACAGATGTGCAAAATCCGTGGCCTTTGCTTCAGTGCTGAGAATGAGCCAGTGTGCCGCATGGTGGACAACTGGCGCCCATGCCAGCCTCTGAAGAGCAGAGAAGTCAGAGCTTCCTTCCAGTAACCTCAGCAATGAGTGTCTTAGAAACTGCTGTGTTTGTGAGGAACCCTTTTTGCTAAGCACAAATCAAACCTTTGCCATGTGTGCCCTAGCAACATCTTGTCTCCCATATTCATTCTCTGTTTCGCTCTGTGTCTAAAATACCAGCTAATGAAATGTGAAAGGCTCTTGGCCTAACAGGAAGGGATTTTTAATGTGTGAAGCTGGGGAAAGCCTGAGGGGAGGCTGTGTGCATTTTGATGACTTGCTGCGTTTGACATTTTGGTAAAACAAACAATATATTGGCTGTCTGGGAGAGCATATGGTGATAGCAAAATAAGCCATTCTAAGAAACCTCATCCACTGGTGTAATAGTACACATAACTAATGATAACTTGAAGCTTTGTCAAAAGCACAGGAATATAAAATATAGGCATAGTATAGGAAAAAAAAGTATAATGAGAAGGAAAAGTAAAAGGAATACAGAGAATTAGACTTCTAGAAATACACAAGGTATTAAGAAACTGACATGTAAATATTTTGAAGACCATTTTGCATTTTTACCCATGCCATCAACAATCTTGATTATGTCTTCATGTAGTGTGGATTTTTTTAATTAAAAATATCCTAAATTAAGTATTATCTTTTAAAATTGTTACCATAGAATACAAAATATCTTTTCACTGAAATAATATATGCTCTAATTTAAGAGGGAAATAAAATTGTATTTTAGATAACTTCTCTAATAAATCTATACTTATATTTTTGCTTCCAAGTTGTTACCTCAATTCAAGAAAATAGTCACTAATCTGTTTGCAGCATCACATACTAAACATTATTAATAAACAGTATATGAGGAGTGAGTTTCAATGACCCTGGAGGTTAATGCAAAATAATATGAATGTATTGGAAGAAAATTTCATAAGTTGCTCTCTTCTATACAGCAGGAGGGAGTGTTAGTTCTGAGCAACCCTTGCAAATTGTCATTGAAGTTGATTGCACAATAAAAGATCCCCTTGCAAGAACTTTGAACAACATTCAACCTGTTGAACAAGCTTCTCCCAGACTGGTTGCATAAATGTTTCCCTTATGTGACAGCCCAAAAACAAAGTGTCTCATCTTCATGCAGAATGTCTACGCGATCTGTTTCTTTCTTCAGCAAGAACAAATCCTTTCAAGAAGTTTGGTTTTTAGCCTCACAGTATCATATCATATGAATAATTTCAATAGAAGAGTTTTCAACAGAAAAATTGCAGAGCAGATGATAGAGTCCAGTAACTTCACTGTTCAATTTCTTGTTTTTCATGAACATATTCCTAATAGATACCTAAATATAAATCTATTCTACACAGGGGATCCAAGCAATTCTGTGAGGGGACTCTCTCCTTTCCAAGATCCTAGCTGCTGTGAGAAAAGTCATCTTCAAATTTCTCATCTGCTTGGATTGCGATACTAGGTTTTAAGGCAATGCGTTGATGAGCTTCCTACCACATCAGGGATCACTTTGCATTTTATAAAATGTCAGCTGGGTAGGCTGAGTCTTGACACACCTGGGATCTTGAGACGTGTGAGATGAGAACCTGTGAGACCTGGACAGGCTGGAAAGCTGGGCAGAGATGAACCAGATGAGGTTGAACAAGAGCAAGTGTAGAGTCTTGCACCTAGGGAGGAATAATTACATGCACCGGTACAGGCTGGGGGATGACCTGCTGGAGAGGAGCTCTGAGGAAAGGAACCTGGGTGTCCTGGTGAATGACAGGTTGGCCATGAGCCAGCAGTGTGCCCTGGTGGCCAAGAAGGCCAATGGGATCCTGGGATGCATTATGAAGAGCGTGGCCAGCAGGTCAAGGGAGGTGGTCCTCCACCTCTACTCTGCCCTCATGAGGCCTCATCTGGAGTATTGTGTCCAGTTCTGGGCTCCCTGGTACAAAAAAGACAGGAGTCCCTTGAAAAAAGAAGACTCAAAGGGGATCTGATCCACATCTATAAATATCTACAGAGCGGGAGGCAAAGGGACGAGGCTGGATTCCCCTGCAGTGTGTGGTAACAGGAAGAGGGGTAATGATCACAAACTGAAGCATAGGACGTTCTGCACAAATGTGTAGTGCAGTGACGGAGCACTGGCACAGGCTGCACAGAGAGGTGGTGGAGTCTCCTCTGAAGACACTGAAGACCCACCTGGATGCCTACCTGTGCAACCTGGGCTAGGGAGCTGTTTTGGCAGGGGGTTGGACTCCATGATATCTGGAGGTCCCTTCCAACCCCTACAGTTCTGTGATTTTATGAGAACGAAGCCTTTCCAGAGTGTGTCCATAAATTTTCAGGAAATTCTGCCAAATATCCCTCTCTGAAATGCTTTCCGATTTAAAAACAAACAAAAAAACCCAAAAACAAAAACCAAAGCAAACAAACGAAAAACACAGGAAAACCTTCCTTTACCATATGTCATTTGTTCCAACTTCAGCTTTTCTGAATGGAGCTCTGGAGGTACTCTTCTCTTCCTACAACTATGCTGAATAATTCAGGAATTTTTTGTGTTGATTGACCTTTTCTGACTGTCACTAGCAGCTCTGAGCACCATATTTACAGCCTTTAAAATTGCAGGGGATGTTACACCTCTAAAAATTAAAATCATAGATCCAAGACATTCTGGTTTAAAGCTGCTGAAGAAAGCTGGCAGGAAACATCTTACAGAATCACAGGGTGGCTGAGGTTGAAAGGAGCATCTGGAGGCCATCTGGTCCAACCCTGCTCGAGCAGTCTCCATCTCTATGGATGGAGACTTAGATGCTCATGACCCAGTTATTTCAGAAAGTTCGCTGAAACTGCAGCAAAGTGTTCATTTGCTGTCACAAACACTGTCTTTATTCCTGGAATTTTGCCTGTGTGCTAGAACTTGCTTTCAAAGGTGGCAACCCTGCTCTCTGAATAATGACTGCATGTTATGATGCTCTCAAAATTAAAATATAAGAGCTCCAGATTTCTAAATTTGAACCCATGCCTTGATGACTGTGACATCCTAACCATTAGGTAATAAGACTTTCTGAGGTGATATTGTCACCAGGCTAGTGAGTGGACAATGTGAACTCCTTCCTAATGGCTAGGGTAAAAACTGTAAATGCCTATGAAGTTCTAATCACTGCTGCAATTAAAAAATATCCTATTCCATTCCCAAAAACTGAGGCTATGTCTTGAACCAGCCTTCTCTTCTGTTGCTGACAGATGCCACTATGTTAGGATGTTACGTATTTTTGCATTTTTTCAGCCACTCCAAATTTTGCTCTCTTCCTGTGGTCCAGCAAAGATCTCATGTACATGCTGACTTACCAAAGGCAAAAATAAGGAAGGCTCTTCTCGACTTTTTGTCCAGGACAGTACCCTGGAGACAACAGGTCTAAAAATCCATCAGGAAGAGGTACCTGTTACTTATACTGGACACTGAGCAACTGAAGAAAAAATGCTTCCTGTCATTATTCCCTGATAATATTTGATATGTGGTCCAGTGCCATAGGTAAGTTCTCAGCATATGGTCAGCACCTGCTGGGTCCATCTGGAATGGACTGTAAGGAATACACTCAGCTGCTCAGAAGTGTCTAGATTCAAGCTGGAGCATGTGGAGAAGCACATCTTTAGACGTAATGGGTTTTTATTGCTGGAAACATAGACAGCTCTACTGTGTGGCCACTTGTGGAGGTCGGGTCGTCCCAGCCAAGGGAGAGAGTGAGCATCTACAGTTGGAAACTGAACAAGCTACCTAAAATAATCCACAGCATGAATTTGCAGCACAGGAACACTTCTGTACCATCTCTTCAGGTCAGTGAGAGAGAGAGCATTAAGCCATGTAACAGTCATTGTACCACTGGAGAATCATGAGAAGCAGTGCTGTGCGGCTTGCCCTGATATTTATGAAATGACAGCTTTAGTCAGATGTAGGGATAGGTAAACAGACTGTGGCTCAGCATCCACCCACACTCTTAGCTATTATGGTGTTATGCATCTAAGTATTCCTGTCCTGGCTGGAATTCTAATATCAGTGCTTGGATGCCTTATAAATTTATGGTGAATGTTATCTGCTTCTGACCTAAGGTTTAAATGAAAATTGGTAATCCTTGTCTCTGTATTATAACAGTTCACTGTCTCTGTATTATAACAGTTCACTGTGTTACAGTCTTTGTGACATGGGTTGGAATTCCAGTTTCCCCAGAAGGTGTTTTTTTTTTTTTTTTCCAATACATAAGGCAAAGCAATAACAGCAATAACCATGATTTTATTTAAAATTCTCCTGCAGTGGGCCTTCCTCTAGGGCTCATGAGAAATTGACCTGAAGAGGTGATGTGGAGCAGAAAAGACTCTAGGTCACGGGCACCTGTACACAGCTGGCTGTGGAACAACTCGGTCACATTATGTAACTGACTGAGCTCAAGGTGGGTGCTGTAATAGGGAGCTACTGATGCAAAAAAAACCTGCTTCTTACAAGGCTTGTAAGGTAGATTCTCTATGCCATCATGGTGAATCATACACCAAGAATGGGGCGACTGTACTTGCTTTCTAAAGCAATGAGCAAGAAAAAAGGCATGCCTTGAGTGAAAGAATGGACAACTCAATTTCTGTAACTATCTATCATCACAGTGAATTGTGTTTGTCAGACATATTTGTCACGTGATACCTTTGTATCACACCAAAAATTAGCTCACTAGGGCAGGAATGCTAAGTGAATTTTGAAGGAAAGTGAGGGTATAAGGAGGGTGTGGTTTACATGTAAGCAACCAAAGAGTTCTGAAAATGTGCTTCCATGTTTTCCCATTTGTTCTAATCAGATTTGTCGCACTTCAAGGTTGCTCCCTAAGTAACGACAGACACAACCAAAATCAACTATATATTTATCATCTTGTTGTCACAAGCTTATTTACCTGGAATGCTGCCAATACTTTATGTTTGCTGAATATGAAGTACTTTTGTGTTGAACTAAACAATGCAAGACACCTGCATGGTCCACCAGGGAACACTTTTCATTTTTCTATTTTTTTTAAGTGGATAATCCTTGAGAACTTCCCCTGAAAATCCTCACAAAAGTCTCTCCAACGTAGGACAATATGTAGGCTGCTCACAGATTCACAATTTGCAGTTAGACTCTCTCTCAATGTATAGTGTTTTCAAGGAAGACATATATGACAAGACCAACTCAGAGATGAAGAAAGCAATTTCCCTAGCATTCATTATCCATTTCCAGAATGATGAGTTGAATAAGATAAGTGTGAATGGCACCATTCAGCTCTTCCTGACATTTATTTCCCTTCATTATTGACTCATATAAATTTATAATTCATCCTTGGAATTGTTGCACAGCAGACTTAACAACCATTCTAACATAACGATCTGACCTATTAAAACTGGAAAATTGTTTATGAATCTATAACAAAAAAGTGACCACTTTCATCATAGACCAGTAGCTGATAATTTATCTAGTTGTAGCTAATTGTGTTACTGTCAGGTAGGTAGGTTGCTCTGATTAAGGGGAAATTTACTTAGAGGGAAAAAAAATAAAAAAATTCATGTGTTAATTTGAAGCCATAAGATACCTCTTTGATGAAGGAAAGAGGGAAGCATGTTCCACTGCAAACTGTTCATTTTGCACAGTTTGTGATCTTGTCTCGCACTTGTCTGCCAACTCCATGTGTTAGAACATTTTATGATTTCTCCACTGCTATTTCTAAGGGTTGGATGTGTCCTAGATTGACATGGGCGGGTAGACTGTGATTAGAGATGTTCCCTGGGAGATTAGATAATAATGCCCTGCATGGAGTCAGCAATATTTATAGAAGTCCAAACAGTTTATAGAAGAGTATCGCTCACTAAATGACAGCTTTAGGATTTTCTAACCCTTCAAAGAAAAACCCTGCAAGCAACAGCTGTGCCAAGTCTAATATCACAGAAACAAGCAGTGATGAAAGTACGGGCAGTAGCTTTATTGAAAAATTCCCATGGACCCTCTAACATCAGCCACTTCCTCTTTCAAACCACAGCATCTCACACAGGCAGAACCTGGTGGCAGTCGCTTACACTGCGAGTTTGATATATTTTTAATCTATTTTCAACTGGATGCTCTAACCCTGTCCTCCTTCCTCTTTCAGTATGATGGTAACATGTTCAAGGGCAGCCGTGATGCCTTGATGCCACAGATGGTTTGTTCATGTAGAACTCAGTGCTAACATGGTATAGCAGAGCTGCTACTGATTCCAGGAGAGAATCAGTTTTGATCAGCAAGGCCATCATTGTGCTGCACCATATTAAAAAACACAAATACATTCTCAGAACATTTTGAGAAAAGCAGTATATATGCACTGTTTTTATAATATTGCGCTCTGTGGGCATTGTGTATGTGTATGACAAGATGCAGTCTCCCCTTTCGAACTCACACCCTAAAACAAAGAAAGGCATGAAGGCAGTATGTAAGAAACAAATGATTGGAGCAGACAGGTGGATATTAATATTTTCCTTGAAGGGCAGGTTTTAATGGGTCTTGCAACTTCAGTCATTATTCAAGGACATGGAAAGTTTGTTGCACAATACCATCCACATTCCATTTGTGTGGGATTTGGTACCAGAAGGATTCTTGGACCAGGGATAATAGTGATGGAAATAGCATGGAAGGTGGCTCTGAGAGACATGACAGACATGCCAAGGCTGACAGATTTCACAGAAAGCAGAGATAGACCCTCTCCTGAATGCTCCTTATAGACAATAACCAGCTAAATGCTATGAACAAAGGATTAGCTCACTCTGAAATACAAAGGCCAAGGGTAAGGTAGGAAGAATCTATCCGTAGGGAACACCAGTGGAAGAAGTGGGACACAAGACTAGTCAAGGCTTCTCTTTGCTATTATGTGCCACCCTAAATGTGGAGGAAAATGGAAGCTGGTGCAAGGATTTCTCTTCCATCTTGCTCCACAACTGGCCTCCTACCATGCACCCAGCAGGGAAGAACAGTGGCAGTGGAGTGTCCTTATCAAAGTGAAGAAGCAAGGATAGCCCAAGTCTGTGTTTTTACAAAACTACGTAGCATCAAAATGCTTCTGTGGTTACTCAAAATCAAGAAAGAAATTCCTCTTTCATCTCCCTGAATTACTCGTCAACAAAGTGACTTGAACTTGATACAGAAAGAACACAAGATAATTTAATGGCACGGTACATCATATGATGTAATTTGGATGATGCATCTCTTCACCACTTCATTAATTTTATTCTTTCAAAAAGGCACACAAAATAATGTTATAAATTTCGAACGCCTCTATTAAGAAATATATTCTTTGTGTAACAATTCAAAATTGAAAGGAGTCTAGATACTTACTCTCATCATACCTTTTGCTGTTTTAGATCCATTAACAAACATGCCCACAGAAGGAAAAGATATATTAAAGAAAGCAGGAACAGTATTTTGCAGTAAAAAAAAAAAAAAAAGACTGGATAGTGAAAGAAAAATCATCCTCACTCATTATGTGTTTTTGAGAGAGATTTGAAAGGACAGCATTTTGCAGATAAATGAGGGTGGTAAACATCTTTTCCTCCTACTCTCTGTAAAACTGCATCAGATTTCAGACTCTCCTAAGTACTCTGACTAGTAATACAGATCATATCCAGATAGCATTTAGAAACTGAGGCATTTAAATAATTTTAGAGACATAAAAAAACTTTCAGTGAGTGACAAAACTTATAAAATGCAGGAATTCTGGAATGAGCAAAATGTTCCTGGAGTCACTTCCCACGCATCATGCTCTGCTCTGCATTTTCCAGTGTTCTCTCTCTCTGGAGAAGAACTCATCACTTTATCACAGGATAAAGAACACGTGGAGGAGGAAGCATAGATAAACTGATAAACCTCTGATGTGATTTATCAGTGGCAAATAATACCATCCATTAATCATAATTATGTTGCCTTGTCACACTCAGTGCATGGGAAAGGCCTTTCTCCCATGAGGAGCAGAGTTAGGAGACTGTTTACATGAAAGTTCAGATATACTTTTGCTTTGGATTTCAGGCTATGGAATTATTCTGAAGAGCAATTGGAAGGGAATAGAATGGAAGAATCACCTATAGGAGCCATAGTTTCACAGAGTGTTCCCTAAAGACCTGAACACTAAACAAGCACTGCAGTGCTCCTCCCATTGCCATGGCAGATGCATGGAGAGCTGTTATCATGACTTCAGCTCCAGGTGCTTGCTTTAACTTCACAGCCACAATAGCTGCTGAGGAACAAGAAAGCCATGAGTGGTGCTCCTGCTTTTCAAGGCTGCTGGCCCCTTGTAGAATTAATAGAGAGGTCACCAATGAAGACGTGGTTATCAGATGGTATCTGCATGGCCTAAACCTCCATACTAGAGCTTGTGTTTGCGACTATCTTCTGAACTCACAGTCTAACAGGTAACAGGGTAAAACTAGCGTGGATGAAACCTCTCCATTCATTGACCCAGAGATGCCTCTGTCTGACAGGAGTGAGCTGGGACAGCGGGGCTGTTCATGCTCTTAAGTGATGTGCAGGATCCAGCTCTTGATTCATGTTGAGTGAAGATCTATATTTCCATCTAGTTATCTAATTCTTGTCCAGCCCCCAGGTAAATGGAAATGTCAGATCATTCCCACATTTTTTATTTCTCAGAGGGTTTTCCAAGCACTGAGTAACTAGGTTAAAGACAGAGAAACTGTGAAAAATCTTTGCCTTTCAGAAAAAGCAACAAACAGGAAAAAATTCTAAGCTTACCGAACTGAGTTCATTTTCATTCTGAGGAATATTTATGTTTGTTAATAATAACTTGGTATATAATAATAACGTAATATATGAATGATTTTTCATTGGACTCTGGGCCTTGTGTTTATCTACCCCAGTATATCTGGCTATATGATAAATTTCAGTCCTGACTCATGAGAAAAAGTCCTTCTTCATTCTTTGTATTATGCTTTCAGAAACATAAACCTTTGGAAAAAGTATTCATTTTTGTCGTCCTGAGGTCAGTCATCTTAGAAAGAATATGAAATAAGAAAGCAATTAACAAATTATCACCAAAAATAAATTATCCACACCCAGCCAAGCATAATGTTTTTTGTGTATAGTTAGTGGTTGCTTTATCTTTGTCTTCAGTCCTTTGTACTTTGATTAAAAAAGTACCTTCTTAAGTGTTCACTGCTAATATTAGACAGGGAAATATCTAAAACTGGGTCATATGTCTGCTATAGCAAAAAATACCCTGCATTTCAGAAGCCACGCTATCTCCTTTAGAAAAAAAATAAAATAAAAAGGAAAAGCTTTATTAAAGGATGTTCCAAGGATTCAAATGAAACTAATTGCCCAAGAGGGATGGGGAGCCAAGTGACAAGCAGTTCCATTGCAGACAGTCATCACTCCTAGACATTGCCTTTCAGTGACTGAAGAGCTAGTGATGCTAAATTCTTAGGAAATTCACAGCCTGCAATCTTGATTAGGTAAGACAGCAGGTCTAATCTGCATTTAATGAATGATTCAGGAAAAACTTTAAGAACATAAGTTTAAGGGAGCAGAACTTTGACAGAAAGAGGTACCCGCCATATGCACATCTTGTGACCTGGCTAATTATGGGTATTTGAAAAAGTTACTGCACTTCTTTCATTCAGTTCCAAAACTCATTGTCTTCCTGTTCTGACAAGCAAGAAAATGTGGTACTTTGTTAAAACTCATGCTACCATGTAAGCTGAGTCTAGTAAATAATGACAGAAAAGGGAAAACTGACAAAACATTATTTCTGCAGAGCATTATAGTCAAATATTTATGCCCCCTCTGAGTCATCAGGATGTTTTCACAGTGATATCTGCCCATAAATAATGAGATTTTGACCTACACTGGTCTGAACACACCAAAATTAAAGAGTACAAATAATGTGCAAGTAAATGCAAAAAAAGAAATGTAATCAAGATTTAGGAGGTTTCATTTTTTTTAATCCCAATAGTGTTTTCTCCCAAGACAGGGAAAAATAACAGCTTCCTTTCAGGAGATGTTTTTCAGTTAGAAATAATTCGTGAATTTTGGTAGCATTGCAAAACATCATTAAGGGAATAATAAATGGACATGTACAACCAGCAGTGAGCCCATCAAAGTATCATACCTCTCCTCCAGCATCTTCCTTTTGGTTTAGCAGGAAAAGTTGCTGAGACACATTTGAAGCTGAGGGTATGCCTAGATTCCAGCAGGGAGGAGAACTGTTTGTGAGGCAGGTAACTGTCACCCACACTTCTCAGCCTTTCTCAATGCCTCAGTCCTCTTTCCCTCTGCACCTGCCTCCAGGTCTCATACAGCAACCTCACTTTCCCAGCTGCCACAGCCCCCTACCTGCTTACCTCCCTCCTCACTCTGGAGCCTGTACAGGGATCTAGCCCTCAGTATGGAGTCTCATCTCATGTTCCCTATCTAAGAAACACTGCCTGGGATAACCAGGACACTGTGAAACAGCAGTGCTGGTGTGTGCAGCCAGTCACTGCCACAGCTATGAAGAAGCAACCTAGAGCAGAGCAGCCCAGGGATGGCAACTTGCTTTTTTGTCAAGGTTTGGACACTCGTGCCTCTGTCTGTTTTGCTGTGTTTTTCCATGTAACCAAGTTTCTTTAGTGTGGACAGCAGTGTGGAAAATGTCAAAGCATTTGTAATAGCTAACTTATTATCTGCATCTAACAATGGAAGAAATAAAAGCAAACATGGGGATAAAAGTGATTTTCAACAGCATGCACTATACAATCAGAAATAAAACTCATGGGTCATACATTAACTGAGACTATTCTCATGTTCCAGCAGTCAGAAGTGAGACACTGATTACAAGAGCAACAGAGAGGTGCCTGAGAGAATGAGGGCTCTCAGCCCTTTGAAACAGGGATGAGAACCTGGGTTGGAGCCAGGCAGTAGCAGGGCTCATGCAGCCTCCGCTCACACAGCCAGCTTGGCAGCACAGAGCTTCTCTCCTGCCTGCTCAGTATACATCACCAGCCTTGAGGAGACTATGACTCAAGAACTGTGCAGTCTTAAAAGGTTGAAAATAACCGTAACAGCTTCAGTTCTTGCAAGGCATTTTAAGACGTAAGCAAAACCTGTGACAACAAGCCCGGTCTGGATACTCTGAGTTGACAAAAGTAGCACACTGTGCAGCGTTTCTATAATAAATCCTTGGTTCCAAGGGACTGAAATTCAACTGTAATTAATCACTGCAGGAGAAAGTTAGGAAAGAGAGCATTCTGAACAAGCATTTTTTTTTTTTTTCCTCTCAGTAAATCTGGAAGTATGAAATGTGTATGTGAGACACTGCAGAGATTACTGCTGAGCTTTGAGATTATTTCATTTTCTATGTTAATAAAAATAGATTAAACAACGAGACCTGGAACACAGTAGAGATTTGTTGCAATGGAATTTCACCAAATAAAATGCAATGGCCAAAGTACAGTCTGTCTGCCTTCTTCTCAGATGTCCATCAAGGATCCTCTATATATTCCTTCCCTCAGTTATGAGTTCCATGGGATTATTTTGCACATAGAATCTGGGATTTTTCCCATGTCCATGTACTGCAGCAGTGCCACAAATTTCCTATACAAAGAACCATTTGTAGTGCTTTGTGACTTAGGGTTTTAAGTCAGGAGGTGGGAAATGCACACATCTTAGAAGTTCATTTTATGGCTGTAGCTTTGTGCCTGCCCTGGCCCCTGCTGATGACCTTGTAGAAACTGTGCTGCCACAGATGTCTATCAGTATTTTTCAGAGTTTTTCCACCTACCCCTGATCATGTGTGAGTCTTCTATCCAGACCACCTTATTAAAACTCTCCCTACATTCACAGTGTCAGGAAGAAGAGGCGACTAGTTCAAATTTATTTTCCAAGGAGATTACAGGGAAACCTATTCCCAACATCAGGACCGGACTACAGGAATAGTTTTACCTGAGTTTTTGTTCGTAGTGTTTTTGGATAGAAAAATACTTTTGGAAAGTTCACTGATAGAAATAGGTACAAGACAAATGCAACCCAGATGGTGTAAACACGGGAAACATTTGGTCTGGTGTATGGCACATAATCAAATACTGTGGAAGATGACAGTAAGCTTTTCAGTGATTAATTCCAGCAAGGAAAAGCTAACCCTAGAACTGAAGCAGCCATGACCTCTGGAAAGTGGCATATGCTATGGACACCATCAAGTGTGACCATGTACCAGCAAGTACTTTCTCACTGTTAATGTGCTATTTATTTTGTTCCATAAAAGGTGAAGTGCTGTAAATCGTATTAATTATTCCTCTTCTTGGTAAAACTTGAGATTTTTGTTCCAAGAGATTCATAACTCCCAGTGAAAAGTAAGTCCACTCAAACAGTGTGTGTTGTTTTAGGTGGGACTCTCTGGCAGTGTCAACCTAAATACTTCTTACACTAAAATATTTCACTTGTTCATCTATAAAACTATACTGAAGAAGAACTGGAATTCATAAGCTTGGAAGAGATATTACAGAGAGCAGATATCTCTGCTTACTATGGGCTAGGCTATTGTTTCATCATCATTCTCAAAGCAATAAAAGAATAACATACACTATAGAGAGACAAATAAAAATGTTTAAATGTGTCAGTTATACAATAAAAGTTTGAATTTAGCTCACTGAGTACAAAGGAACCAATGAAAGAAAAAGATGTCAGTAACTGTATTCTGTATTACTTCCTCAAGATAAACGACAGAAAGTAATCTACCCTGAGATTACACTTTTTGTCCATGAAGGTAAAACATTATTGGTGTTCTAAAAAACTCAGGAGGCTAACTTTATACATTTCCTCAGTAACTGATAGTATTTGTCCCAGAATTAATAATAAAACTACGCAGGCCCTTATCATGCTTTTAAGAGTTCTCCATTGACTTTGGTAGGAAATCTGTTCCAAAACCAGACGGTATTACACATGCTGAGTTAATAAGAAAATAAGTGATCAACCATTGGAAATAAATACTTTTACCATACTCTCTGTCCTTATCTTTTAGATGTATGGGATTGAGTAACTGCTGTCTGTAGTTAGGTAATGAGCAATGAATGCTTGTAGCTGTTGCTGAAAATTAAATCCAATCAAAATAGATAAAACAGGTCTAAATATGCAACAGACAACATTTTTTTTTATCATCTTATTGTTTTGAATGTTCTTCTTTATCTTGCTTGACATTAATTCCTATTCGTGGTGACTACTCCTGAAGTGGGACAAGAGTTAATGTTCTAATTCAAGAATCCATTAGTGCCTGTAGACTTGTGTCCACACCCTGGATCAACATGGAGAGATGTCAGCTCCTGCTTTCTTGAGACAAACACAAAATCTCTTCCTTAAAATACCCTTTCCCTCAGAAACTTATTCAGAATTGATGGCTAGTGAAGCTTACCAACCTTAGGGCTAGCATCTCCTACTAGTGCTGCACCAACTTAATGCCAGTTTTCAAGTTTCACTTGGATGCACCAAAAAACTGTGGTGGGAGGAAATTACTCTCTTTGCAAAACTGAACACGATGAAGCATGTGAGGGCTTTTAAAAGGGCTTTGAATCATTCTAGTCATCTTCACACTTTCCCCACTGCTTGGCAAATGGTACAAGACGTCTCTCATTTCTAAAGGTCTGTTACAGGCTGCCTGATGCTGTGTGTGATTCAGCCTCCCTTTTGCACTAACAGGTTTTTTTTCTTTTTTTTTTTTTCTTTTTGGCAACCTACACACCAGGGAGTCTGAAAAACAATTTTATTTCACTCAGCCTCTGTGTCCTTGAGTTGAGTGGCAATTTTCAGAGATGTGGCACTGCAAAAATCATTGAAAATCTCAGGTATGCTGTCAAGGATTTGCTTAGTGTTGCTTCAAAAAATGTTATCAAGCAAACAAGCAAAGTAGTACACTGTCAGTCAGCCTGTATTTGTCTGTGTTTCTCTGTTTATCATTCACATGGGGCAGCAGTGAGAATAATAGCTAGAACATACAGCTCTAGAAACCACAGCCATCAGGTTAAGATCTGATTAGCACTGTCTCAAAGCTCAGCAACTTAGAGTAACAAAGAACAGTAGAACAGTAAATGTCATTTGCAGACTTGCAAACTTTTTTTTCTCTGGTTTTGTTGGTATGGGATTTTTGGAAGTAAAACCATCAAACATAAGCCATTACACAGGGCCTAAATGTATGCTTTTCTTTAATCAATCCAGGTATCAACTACATAATGGTCTTAGTGCTTCCATCTGTTTTCTGAGCAAGAAAAAGATATATCCCTTAGATGTTTCATACTGACTGGATATTCTGATTATGAGCAAAATGAATGAATATAAAATGTCTGAAACCATTTTTTTCAGATATAAACAAAAGTGTCACACAATGGCTTTCAGTGAATTCATTGGGATACATTTATCCACAAAAATGTTCTGAAAATATTTTTTAGTCTAATTACGGTAATATTCTGCTGTTTTTGCCAGATGGACTTTGCATCATTTTCTGAAGCTAATATGGGATATTCCAGAATGGGGACTGAGACACTAACTCCATGGTTTGCTGGAATAGAAAACTTCTGCCAGCCGCAGGAGTGAGAAAGAATTGAGGTGTTTTAAGGATGGCTTTTGCTCACATTCAGAATGAAACAGAGCCTCTATTGCAGCTTTAAAGATAATAGCACTTCCAGTATTATATTCTATTACCAAAACTGACAATTACTGGATACCTACCTACTGTCAATACAGGTATCTTTTCTTCTTTTACTCAGTACAAGCCTATTATCTACTTTAGACAGTTTCTATATGGAGGTTAGCATCGTATTCTGTCAAGTTAATATCTTCTGTCCAATTCTGAAATTTAGAACATTTACATCCTAGAGACAGCCGTATCTTCTATCCTGAGGTAATCTGTCAATGAGCAGATCCACTCCAACCCTTGTCTTTGTGGAGCAGAGAGGGTGAAAGGAAAGTTATTTGCATTCTGGAGGATTTTGTCCTGTCTGATTCTACCTGAACATCTCCCACACAGTATGGGCCATCCCTTGCCACTGTTTATCAGCCAGAACAGATGGCAGATGGCAGACAAGTCTGTTTTAGAATGGATCACATGATAGAAACCAAACTAATCTCAAGTCCTGTATTTTGACATGGTCAAAACTCATTGATATTTCTCTGATCTGTGACACTGAACAAAGTTGTCTAGGGGAGAAAGAGAAAAGAAAAATAAAAACAAAAACAAAAAACAAAATGATGACGATATTCCATTTCATTTGCCTGACATGTGGTTGGTTCAACTTCTAAATAACAGTCCCAAAAAACTCCAGGCTTTGTCACCCAGTGAGTCCCCTTGGGAAATGTGATGACTGGAGACCTCAATGCATGGCAAAACTCCAGGAACAATCATTCTTCAGGTGCAGCCACAGTGGCTCTTAGCCAGAGAGAAAACCTGTGACCAAGTGGTAGAGAGATGATTTTGACACATCTCTGCTATCTAAGAATTCCCTCAGGGAAAAGGGATTTCCCACATGTCTAGTTGCTCTCTTTCGGGATCCTTGAGGACAGAAAAGTAAGGGGATGCCACGACTGCGGACATGTCTTCTTAAGGGATTTTTATTCTAAAAAGGTCTGTCTCAATTTGCAGGAATAATGATGTGAATGTTAACAGCCACTGATGTTCAGCCAAGCAAAAGCTTGCTCAGAAAATGGAGGGGAATACTTTGTCTCTGCAGACAAATAGGAATGCTCCTATCAGATTAAGACTGCTTTGTGAATCAAGACCCACAGATAGTATGAACAAAAACTTTGTCATTAAATGAATATCTGCTGGTATTGTACTCATGCAGCAATAGGATTCAAGACTGTTACCCTTCAATACATTTTATGAGTTGTCTGTTTCCTTAAAAATTGCTGCTAGAGTAGAACCATCTGTAAGAACAAAGAAAGCTGCTTCTCTTTTAGGACATAAAATATTTATCAAAATCTTAATTTATTTAGCCACACACAGAGAACCACATACAGGATATCTTGGTTGCTGGTTTGACCTTGACTGTTTAATGAGATTTATAATGATGCCATTGCAGCAAGAAGAGCCTGGCAGAACAAATGCAAGCAGCCAATGTACTAAGATCTCTTGCCTTCTACAAAAGCAACAGTGGAGAAAAAAAAAGGGTAATATCAGTTAAAGGAAACAAGTCTTAGCAGATCACATTAACATATAATGGCAATGTATAGCAGATGCCAAATGGAAAACTAGCACTATTTGCTGGCCTACTTTATGCAATAATTCTTTCTGTAGTGTAAATGAGCTGTGGGCTGTACTGTAGGTAGCGTGCAGGCTGCATGGCATCTGGCAGCAGCAAATTTGGCATTACCCAGAATGAAAGGTATTCAAGTAGCTTCTTCCTTTATTTTGTGACATTGTTATTTACAAGTGTATAAAGTGAATTAATGCACTCACAAAACAGCCATTTTTAGGTGCATTCCTAGCAGAAGTAAATGTTTGTCTGAGGGATCTAAGCAGTGGAAGAAAAAAACCTTTATGAAAGAAAAAAAAGACTTTACAAAAGCAGCAGAAGGTGTTGAAGGGACATAAAGTTTGGAACCACATAACTGCAAGATGTAGCTCTTGCTCTGAAGACACTCTTGTGCTGTGCCTATGTGTAGTTTTCTATTTGGGGAGACTGAAAGTAAATAAGGTTTCTTGCATTTCTTTATTGTACCAAGGGGCAAGGCTTACAGTACAGCAGAGGTAAAGGTATGTTTCATCTAGGTGGTTTTTTTTTGTTTTTTTTTGTTTTTTTTTTGTGATTAATCTTTCTTCTTTAGGAGAACAATTTGTCACAGTTCTGTATGCATCTTCACCCCAGAAAGTTTTATCTGACCACTGCCTGCTTTCCCGGTTCCCTGCATACTCAGTCAGCCAACTACAGCAATGTCATATTTCATACATTCTAAAATACACTTCAGATGTGGAGGGCTTTTGCAACACAGGAATTATCATTCAGTTGTTAACACCAACTGCTCTTCGCATTCACCCAAGAAGATGGCCTGTGTCACGTAGATATCTTGGAGGAACTGCATGTGAATGAAGGATATGGAAGTAGAAAGGTCAACTGCTTTATAGTTCAGGTCAAAGAGGCATTTTTGTGAATAGGAAGGGCTGGGTTAAAGAAAGTTCACATTCTGATATGGGGGAAGGGGCCTAGTATCCCTGAGAGATACACATACACTTAGAAGAAGCAATTAATAAAGATCTCTAAGACAAAAACAAAGGTTCATTTTTCAGAAAAAGAAAAAAACAAAAACAAAATCAGATTTGAGAAAGAATTCAATGAGATAATCAGTTCCACTGTGGAGCACTCTCATCAAGAGAAAGTTAAGTGAGGAATGACAACAGAGGAAATGAATTCACATCTGATCTGTTTGCCTCCTTGCACTGTGTGAACAGCTTCAGAAAAAAGTTGAACTTTACCTGAACTCTTTACCTGATCACTCTAATAAAAACATATTTTTAATGTCCATTAAGCACAGGTAGTTTGCCTTCAAAGCAGAGTAGTAAACCAAGCTATGAGCTATGCCTAACCCATGGGAAGCTGGTAGATTTCCTAACAGGATAAACTAATAACGCCAAGTGTAGACTGGAACTATCCACCTGGTAATGTATTCATTCTCCAACCTGTCAGTTCAGACCTGTCTCCATCCTTTCCTGTGGAGCACCTCCCTAATAACAGGCACCTTCTCTATCACTCTCAGCAAACCCTGCAACTCAACCCTTTACTCACCATAGAATCAGAATTACCTTTCTCTCCAAATCTGCCAGCTCAGAGTCCATCTGGATTCAAGTAATAGAATCATAGAATCATAAAATCATAGAACAGCTTATGTTGAAGAGGACCTTTAAGATCATCTAGTTCCAATCCTCTGCCATGGGCAGAATTGTCAGCCACTAGTCA
Source organism: Odontophorus gujanensis (assembly GCA_013399175.1). Taxonomy (NCBI): domain Eukaryota; kingdom Metazoa; phylum Chordata; class Aves; order Galliformes; family Odontophoridae; genus Odontophorus; species Odontophorus gujanensis. Next base: position 42,773 of record VXAB01008507.1, read on the forward strand.
GGCTGCCCAGGGCCCCATCCAACCTGGCTTTGAACATCCACAACCTCTCTGGACAATCTGTTCCAGCTTCCTATTAGCTAACTTGAATCTCTCCTCTTTTAGTTTAAAGCTGTTTTCCCTTTTCCTATCATGATCAGACTCTGTAAAAAGTTGGTCCCACTCCTGCTTGTAAACTCCTTTCAAGTACTGGGAGGTCGCAATGAGGTCTCCACAGAGTCTTCTCTTCTGTAAGCTAAACAACTCCAGCTCCCTCAACTTTTCTTCATAGGAGATGAGCTCCAACCCTTTGATCACCTTCATGGCCCTCATCTGGACCAATTCCAACATTTCCATATCCCTTCTGTACTGGGGTCCCAGACTCCAGATGGGGTCTCATGAGGGCAGAGTAGAGGAGGACAATCCACTCCATCTCCCTGCTCCATTTCTCTTGTGATGTAGCCCAGGATACTGTTGACATGTCAGGCTGCAAGCACACACTACTGGCTCATGTCCAGCTTTTCATCCATCAGGACCCCCAAGTTATTCTCTGCAGGGCTGCTCTTGAACTGTTCTCCCAGGCTCTACTGATATCTAGGATTGCCTCGACCGAAGTGCAACACCATGCTCTTGGCCTTGTTAAACCTCATTTCAAATATGCCCACTTTTGGAACATGTCCAGGTTTGTTTAAGTCCAAGAACCCTGCACTCATCTTTAAGATCAGCAAGTAGCATACGAACATCATAGTCACAAACAAGAGTTTATCCAAATCCCAGTATGACTGAATTGTTTGTGAAGAGAGCTTTTCTTTAGGCCTGTTCCTGGGAACGTACAGTAGTAGCTATATTAGCCTGAAACTGTGGAAATGGGGACAGTTGCAGTCAGGATCTACCACTTACTTGGTCCTTTTCACAGGACTGAAGACAACATTTCCAAGAAATTCCTTTCAGATGTGGACTGAAATCTCTGGAACACACTGGCGGTACAGAGGAATAAAGGCATGGCTTGCACATTCTTCTTCCTTGCATAGCTCTGTAAACTAAGCCAAGCCACAAATATATTTTTCTTCTTGGTCTGTGTAGTTTCATGGCAACGACATTTCAACAAGCCTTAACAGAGGTAAATTATTTCTTTTGCAGTAGAAATTGAAAAGTATTTCCATTGTAAAGGAGATTTTAAAAATGACTTTTAATCAATTTTTTTTCCCGAAATTCCACTCATACATCCACCCCAAGATGATTCTTTCACCAGAATGACAACACCATGCCTTCATCTTCATGTAGTATTCACTGTGTGTATCTCCACGGACCTCTCACAGACATTCTTGAGGAATTTATAAATAAAAGAATAAGGCTTTATGACTTGGGCATTCTTCTTCCCCTTTTTAATCCTTTAAATTGCACAGTTTTTCTGACATTGCACTGGAATGAAAATTACATCATAGTTCATCTCTTGTATGGCAAAGAATCCTGAAAGTTTGAGTTCTGGGGAAGAATTACATGGGGGATTCCTTTTTGTAACATGAAAGAGACAGAGTTATTTTCTATTTTTTGCAGATAAGGATGGTGAAGGTTTATGAAACCGACACATTTTCAAGAATGTGAGGCTTTAAAAGAGATCTCCTCATGTAGAGGTGGACTAGAGAGATACTCACATATGCAGATGCACACTAGTAGCCTCATTTCCCTTTTGTTCTGATGTAAATCCAGAGACTTTCTGGAGAGGTGGGCTCCTTTTTCTTTGAAAGACCTTTTTCTTTTTTTCCATGACATAGCACATATATATCCCTCCAAAGAGGAAAGAGACCAGGGGGCTGTGGCTACTTTTCTAGAGACTTCCACGAAGTAGCTGACTTTATTCAGGACAGAGACTACCATAAAATCACAAAATCTATCCACAAAAAAAATGCATACATTACAAAACTTCTTACCTCATCACTGAATTTTACCTAAATTGCCTACGCCCTTCATGCACATTTCAACCAACTTCTTGGAGTCTCCCATGAAGTGGAGGAGTGAAAGGTTATGTGCTGGCTTTTTCACAGACCATGACATAACCCAGCAAGCCCAAAAAACATGTAAGGGCATATACATTAAAAGTGCTTGTTCATGTATTTCCATAAGAATAACTAATCCTGGCTGACCCAGAATCCTTCTTTTGAAAGCTAAACATCTCAGCCACGTATAGAATGAAAGAAAATGACAATTAGGGCAAAGCAATGAGTATTCATATTGTTAATTTATAACTAAGTGAAAAATGAATAGATTTTTGGCATTAAATTTGATTTGGAGAACAAATTAAGTAAAAACAGAAACACTTCTTTTAAGAAAAAGAGAAAAATAGAAAGTGAAACATCTGAGTGTTCTTTCTGTGCCTTATTTTATTTTATTTTCAAAAATTTGATAGGTTGTAAGACTTTTCATAGCTGATAGTTCCATGAAACCTACTGCTCTTTCATATTCAGGCTAGTCCAGTGCTGGGTGAAACAGAAAGATAGCTCAGGTACAACACTATTTTGCAGTTAGTCACAAGCCAAAATATCTAAAAAATTCAGCAATTTATTGATATTAAATGGGAATTGACTTGGATTCTTTTGGTCAGAGTGCTACTGGAAGTCTCCCCTTCTGAACCATTATTAACATTTTCTGTCTGTTTCCATATTTCCCTCAATGCCATTACAAGCGATAAACATTGTATGAGGGAAGTAAATGCATATTTGAAGAAATCAAGTACATTCAGGGCACTTCAAGGTGATTTTTGCTTAATGAAGGAACTGGTTCCAGATAACATAGATTTCACATTGCATACAGTTCAAAGTCCAGCGTATTCTGTTTTAAGGTATAATGCAGGGAAAGGCTTGTCAAGCAGGGTACAGGCTATTTCAGTGAGACAACTTTGGAAGTGACAGAATTAATGTAATTTCATCTCTCTTTTTCAGGCAATTTCAGCCACACAACAGTGATCAGGTATGCTCTCACTGATTATCCATTTATTAGGACTTTTAAATGGAAATAGTACCTCAAAATTACCTGGCTATCAGAACAGTTAACATAATTCTGAGTTGTAGGGTTGATGTAGCAGAGCTTTTTGCCTATAAACACTGTAAACACCCAACACATTTAGTATAATGGCTCTGAGTACCTAACAAAGCAACAAGACATTAAAAAACACCATCTTTTCTTGCAATGCACTCTTATGTCATTAATGTCTTAACCTATTTTGAATCTACTCACTCGCTACTACCCTTTAGTACTTCAGAGAGTTTCTAATTCGTAAGATGATGTCCTAAGATCTGACATCGATGGAAAATGCAAGCATTCAGTGCCTCTCCAGATTTAGCCACACACTGCTCTTTGGTTTCTTAGAAAATGTGCCTTTTTTTTTTTTTTTTTTCCATGACAGTTACATTGTTTTAGTAATGGCTAACTTCATACTACACACTTCCTAGAACATCCAATTCTATTTATGGGGTAAATCCAAAACCCTTGAGAAAAAAATCAATGAAGTTATCTAACTGCAAAAAAATGGAAGATAAAATGTGAGTAAACTTACTTATCTGGAATATCCAAAAAGTGAGTAAACTACTGAAATTAAAAGCGAGGAATAACCTCTACTAGACTTTGTTCAGTCCTGATTTAACCTTTGACTCCAAATATATAAAATCTTCTGTGTTTCATGCAAACCTAGCAAGTTTCCACAAAGGTTCTCCTGATGACTGCACTTCTGCATTTCATTCTTTACCAGCCTTCAGAAAACCTCAAAGATTTTTCATCAAATATCCTTATTCTCCAAACATTCTGCCCCCTAATATTTTTATATTCATCTACTCTTATTTTGCCAGTCGGCAGAGTAAATGCACATTGCAGACATGGTGTTCCTTATTTTAGCTAAGGCTTCCAGTAGGGATAAATGTGCAAACTGGAACACAGTCCCAGGAGATGGCTGTTTGCAGGATGCCAAACAAGGCTGTATACAGCACAGATGATTCACCCTGATGATGCTGACTGTTTCTCAAACTCTGGGTCAGCAGTGGTATAGTGGAAGAGTTATTAAGGATAATATTATTCTTCTTGATACAACATTTTAAATCACTCTGTTTCAAATAGTTCTGCATTGCTGAAATGCTTTGTTCAAGCTCATTTTCTAAATGAAAGACAAAATTTTATTTAAAAGAACTATTTTTCTTTCTTTTGATTTTCTTTTTTTTTTTTCTTTTCATTTTTGACAAGAACCTGTTTGTCTCCTCTTCCTCTGAGGAGCTGAATACATACCAACAATGTCTATCTGTGGCTGGATACTCAGTCATGGTTGGGAAAGTCTTCTTTTCATATGTATGACTATATACATATGGACTTTACCCCATTTGTGGCCACTTAATTCTGTGGCTGTTGAAAGAAATCTTCTATACATAACCCTAAACCCACCAACTTTAATAACTTCAGACCTGTCGGTCATTCAGTTACGAATAATGTCTACTGAGAAGGCTCATTTGAAAACATGGAACTGAAGTCTTATTAGGCTAGATTACAAATACCAGCTCCCATTCAAGCTGTCTGGCTTCATGTTACCTGAAGCATAATGTAAGCCTGGCCATAATATCTCATGACTGCTGTATGCACTGAAATAATGACAACATGAATCAGAAGAATAAAACTTGTATATACAAGCAGCAGAGTTTTCTTGGCAACTGACCCACTAAACTAACAATCACCTCTGGAAGATGTCCAGAAGCCTTGAAATCTTAGCAACAATATAAAACAGCAACATTTCTTCTGGCTTTCCTTCCTGAAATGCAGCCATCTACAGTGAAGATAGACAATGTGAAAACCAGAATTAGATTCGCAAAGATTTATCTTATTATTAAAGAACTCAGATACTAGGATACCTCAGCCCTGAAATACATGGCTAGTTGCATGCAGTTTCCAGTATAATGTATGCAAAGATGTAGGCTGTAGGCATATGACTCCTGCAAGGCCAGGAAGTGAATTAATTGTCATGTATTAACCAACAGGAAATGAGATTTCTATCATCTCTCTAGTCTGAAGGAAGTCCCTTACTCCCACATTGATCTCCAGCCACCCAACGTACTGTGGATGCTAGACTCCTCTGCCAGACCTTCCTAAATAGAAAAGTCTCAGTAATGTCACTTCCAGAGCTGGATGTATTTATGCAACTAGAATCAGTTAATTCTGGTTCTATATATGGATAGGTGCTTGAACCTAAATTTTCCACTGCCAGACCACTGGAGCAGATGGCACCCTGAGATGGAAAAGAGACAGTTGTTCTCAGTGTGTCTTGCAGAATCTGTATTCATCCTCCCAGACTTATTAAACATTCACTGGGCCCTAGAAAATAAGACAAGAAGGAAATGTCACTGTAACTCACTGCTTTTTTATGGTTGTCATCAGGGAGAATAGAGGAATCCCTTTCCACTCTCTCTTCCAATTCAAAATTTGAATTTTTGAAAAGGAGTACTCAGCTTCACAGGAAACATAAGGCTTTATTTTCTTACCCAAGAGCCTGAGCCACTTGGTGTTAATCTCATCTTGTTCTTGGCTGTCCCTGACCTAGTGAAAGTTTAATGATTCCCTGGAAAGTAGAATTTAAGAGAACTCCACTCCAAGCTATTATATAAGATACTATTACTAAAATACTGTCTTAGTAAATTTGTTCTGGGCCTTGTTTCTCCTTCAGTGAGTGCTCAGACTGCTGAAGGTCACTAGAGGTCTGAAGTGCTACAACTGCTGCCAACCTCTGTATTTTTTGCAGGGCCTTACCTAGTAGGTGTGCACTGAAGTTGTAAATTGAACAAGAGAGATAGAGAGGATTTCATGTGAAAATTTTACAGGAGTTATGCATGAACAGGTTCCTGAGAACTGGATATTGTTGAAAAGCAATGCATTTCCAGTATGCTCAAGGGTAAAACTTCAGGGATTTAGCTATTAAATACATAAGGAACTGTGAAGTTGGACAATTCAAAAATAAGGCAAAGTGAAATATTACATTTTGATGGCTAATGTAGTGGAGTCCCAGTTAATTTCTAGTGTACTTTCCAGACTGAGTCTTAAATTTTTACTCAGAGGAAGAAGAATTGCTGCTGACCATAACTTCTGCTTCAGCACTGCAGTGGTGTACCAGGAAGTGACGACAGTAAGGATGAAGATCCGAGATATCACCTCTCCATAGAATTATCATAGATCACTTTGAGCTGTCATCAACTGCACTACCAATGTAAGACATGATATGCGGCGGGGCAGAGGTTTGGGCTGCCCCTTCCATGCAGTGTGAGGCATTCTTACACAGAGGGCCTGTGGGCACCACTCAGACTGTAGCATAGAAGAACGTCTAAAGAAACACTGACACTTCCAAGAACCTTTCGCCAAACACCTTGAGGAGCTTACTTACCCGTTTTGCACTGCGTCATGATTGTATTACAGGAGAAACTCTGAAAATAGCTCATTGCTTTGATCCTACTGCCAGAGGAAGAAATGGGATATCTGACAGCAGAAAGCTGTTGTAGCAGTAGGAACCCAGTCAGCAGAAAGGCAAGAGTGAGCATTAGGGCTGAATGTCAGGGCTGCAAGTTACTGATTACTTTCACTTCATTGTAGCACAGACTTGAGACCATGAAAGATCTTGGCTTCCACATCAGTCTTCTGTTTGTAACCACAACATTTCCAAGAGGTCCACTTTTATTCTAGGAGGTTAGATCAGTGAGAAGATCATTAGTCACATCTTTCATCTTTGTTTTGCTGGCAAACCTGTCAGTTGCATGTCTACAAGCAGCTTAGCTGCTGACTCAGTATATACAAGTATAGAGAAGCGCTAAACATTGTTTCCAGAATTGCAGCAGTAAGATTATTTGAACAGTGGGATTCTCACTGAGTCCCTCTGCGTGCACAGTATTATAAACATGAACTTTGTACAGCGAGAAAGGAGTTTGCACAGAAAGAAGTGTAGCAAGAATAGATCCTCAGAAGAGGACCTCCAATGACCATTTAGACCAGTTCTTTGAATTGAGGACTGTAAGTTGTCTACATAGACCATTTGTCTACACCATTCTTAAAATTTCTAATATAGTACACTTCACAGCTCATACAGGACAACACCTTCAGTACCTTAACAACCAAACAGACCCTTCTTTTATACTCAGAGAGATCACACTTGGTGAAATTTAACTTAATTTATGCTTGTTATTATCCTAATGGTCCTGAAGAACAATTTGTTATCATCTTCTTTACAGTAATAATTTCTAGCAAAAGAATGGAGAAAAGTGTTTTCTGTCCTACTGACATGAATTAGAAGGGGTATTTACCACCTACACCAGTTTCAGCTCTTGTGAATGCAACCCAGAGTAAAATTTGCCTGCTTATTTACAATGTCTGAATTTTTACTCAGTGATGTGCATCTCTCTTTTTTTTTTTCTTCTTTTTTTGGTAGTCATATACCTAAAGGAAAAATCAAAATCTAGTCTTCCTCTGAAATGTGTTATGTGTTCTTGTTACATTCTTTTGTTAGCTAACAAGTAAATGAAATAATTAAACATTAGCATTGCAGTTTAAGGAAAAAACACTGTAAGTATGCGGAATAAATACAGGTCCTTCCTAGGTCACATTTGTTCCTCTTTTTCTTAGAGCAGTGTTCCCCACTGTGATAGAGATTACGTAGCATAAAGTAACACTGACTTAGAAAAGCTGAAGGGTAAACTGGATGATCACAAAACCTTTATTAAAGCTGAACGAATTCTTGAATATTGGAATTTAAAAATGTATAAAGAAAAATTAATTAACTGATATGAGAGGCATCAACTTATACCCACTTGTTTTGGGTAAATTTAGAGAAATTGTTATGATATATGATCACATTTATCGTCTTCTCAAATGGAATCTTGTTAGAGAAAAAATAGTTCAGGCCTTCACTAATTGGAAAGTTCTGAAACTTTCTGAAAATAGCTAAAGTGTGCTTCCGGAATTAGTTGTCATGAACCTATATGCATTCTGATTTACAAAGAGAACACAATATAACCAGTAAAAGCAATATGTTTAAAAACATTAAATGCATATAAAACAGCAATACAGTAATGTCTGAGAATCCCACACTATTTATGCTTTGAGATTAAGAGGTATTCTGACTCCAGTAATATTCTCAGTGTATGAAAGAATATCTAATGACTAAGAATTATGACCATGAAGAGAAATAACAATGGCAGAATATAAGTTGCTTTATGAGAGCTAATAGTCTTCAAACAAATATATCAGTGCTGGAACTCTCATAAAGAACTATGTCTTAGGTAACATGAATAAGGGTAAAGAGAATGAAGTTCACATTCTTGTTAAAATGTTTAGGAAGACCAGAAAAAAATTGTTGCTGTTGTGTGAAAAGCAGGCTGTCCTCTGTTGTAGCTCTGCATAACACATGGAGATGAACACCATCTGACTCATCAACATTGCTTTATCAGACTAAAAATAATTAAAGAAAAATCAGCTGTTGCTAAACATGATACAGAATGTAAAATTAAAGATAAAATAAAAACCTTTTTTCAAATGACATAAGCTGCGGTTCATGAGGATTTTCCTCTTTGCTTGTCAAATCTCCTTTACAAACTAACTCTTTATGAACTTAAATGGAGCTCCTCCTTCTTTCCTCATCTCGTATCTTCAGAGAGACCCTACAGCTGTTGCCACACATAGTGGATGGCCTGGGAGAAAGTTGCAGTGACTTTGTTGGGTGTCATGCAGTAGCAGGCTGGTCCTTTCCTGCCCTACTGCTCACAACACGAGGAGCTACATGGGCTGAGAAGTGGCTGGTATGTGTTTGGTCTTGTCCCCACTCAGGACAGCAAATGGACAGTGAACTTTCTAAGTGCTAGACCATACATCAAGACTCAGTTCCAGCACTACCACTGACTGCAAAAAATCCTCCAAAAGACTAATGTTTTTCTCATATAAGACCCAAGTAGCATACTGGAGGCTGGGTTCACTGCACCCAGAGCAGCGTGTACCACTGTTACTACTGGTTATTTCAGTTCCACCTGCTCTTGACCTCCCATGGTATCCTGCTCCGTTCCTTCAACTCCCTCAGTGTAGTGATCCATGTAAATCCACCTGCTTCTGGCCATACAGTGAAATGGCTCAGCAGAGGGACCAGCAAGTGAGAAAGAATGAAATGGTTGGATCCAGACCAACTTGATCTGTCCATACCTGGAGGTTTGGGTTTGTGGACACTTTGATTTATCTTCCACTTTCCCCTACTTCTCCAGTGGTCAGCAGTTTAGATATTCCACCCTGCCCAGGAGAGTCCACACAGGACTCTTCAAGGCCCTGGCCTTAGGTAGTGGCTTGACCTGAGAGAGGACAGTGGGGGTTGACATGTTGAAGCCTAGACAAGGTCTTCAAAGCCTGGTGGCAATCTGGATGCAGAGTACTCTCATTCCAACTTGTCATAATGATACAGGAGCTGTGAGATATTGTCTTAACTACTTATAAAGACTTCACTCCTACCTCTGTAGGCTGTGTTCATCTTCAGATGAGCACTTGGTCCAGCCTGGCTATAGATCATAAGTTTTTGTCATCTCAGTCCTTTCATGGGTCTAAGTAGAGAGACAGCTTAGCTTTACACTAATGACCAGATCTTAGAAAAAATTTGGTGTGACTATTTGATACTTTCTGGAATTCTATAAAGAAGTAAATGGGAGGGGGTGGAAGAGATGCACCTCTTAGAGATCCCTATGCAAACTTAAGTCACAGAGCTTGGATATAGCCCTGGGGGAAGGGCGGTTCAGCTGAGAAAACACTGCTCATCTGTTGAGTTGACATTCTTCTGCATATAAACTTTGGAAAACCCTACACCTCTGCTCTTTGTAGTTTGGAAAAAAATTTTTCTGCCACACAATACATGGCAATAGGCCTGCCTGTTCAATTTCCATTGCAATGCTCTGTCCCAGCATGTTGTACAAGCAAAAGGAGCATCACAGTAAGATGCAAGCCTGGGAAATTAAGTAATATCTTATATGTTAAGAATTGAACAAAAATAAGATGGTAGCAGTATCTATAGTGGATCTACTGAAGAATGATATCTGCAACGTTGGCCACTCTAGAGTAAAGTGAATTCACTCATTTCATCTTTCTACTTGTTTTAGTCTAGAAGAGACTCTGGACCCATAGTTCCTTGCCAAAAAGTGGTGCAAAGCTTTTACAATAAAAAAGACCTTTTGGTTTCACTTTTTGAATAGATACAGAGGAAATGTAGGGGGAAATTCTAAAAATTAAAGATAATAACTCACATAATAGCTGTTGGTCTATTTCAGAATTTCCTACAGAAAAATTCTGATTGCAGATAGGGACATTAATTCTGCAGCAAATTTTTCATTTTCACCAGAGTGCGATTTTCCAAAATGTTATTAGCCAAAACTGTGATTATATACAAAATCCAGTGCTACCTAAATAGCATTATGAGAATCAGTATCTCTGCAAGCTTCCATTCTCAGTAACATCAACACTTGCCTTGCGAATGCCATATTCCTGTGGCACATGTTAAATCATGCAAACATAGTGTGGAATGAAGCAAAAGCTTGTACAAAGTTGTAAAGAAAATCACTTGGAAAAATGTTATTAGTCACTAATGCTACTGGATCCTTGAGTTTTGCCAGATATTCCTTCATAGAATCCAAAAGCCTTCTTTTACAGTTTTGCAGATTACATTAAAATCAACTTCTTAAAAAAACTGATCTGAAATTTTAAAAGGGTAGAGAGTGCAAGCTAATCTGTGTAGTATGAAGGCACTGTAAGTCTCAAGTGTTTTACATAATAGAGTTGTGTAAACGATGACAAGCAGTAAAGTGGCAGACAGAAAGGGCTATAGTTTTCTGACTGGTTCCTTGAGACTGTTCAGATGATTAACTCCGATTTAATTTCATATCATTTTCCAGGAAAACAAGGAAACAAACAACAAAGCTTCCTTCCCAGAGCCCTTTCTTTTTCAGTGTAAGTAACACTGAAGTAGTAGTCCCTTATAATCTATGCAGAGGTAGCTTCCCAATGTAATTCAGTCCATACCTGCATGTAGTTAACCTGAACTGCTGCTGACTGTATGTATAATTTAGTGATGGATTGAATGCTGTAAGGCAGTGTTGTGCGTGTGGAATTTGAGATACATAATTACCAAAATTGTAGCTGCTCAACAGTGAAAATACTCAGACACAGCACATAAGAATAAGCAAATACTGTACTTCACCACAATCACTGGAACATTTCCTCTGGTCTTCTGATACAGGAAACAGCAGGTATCATGCCCTGCAGGGCAGGCTGAATGGAAAGTGCTTTATTGATAAACAAGGATTTGGATTCAGAAGAGGGAGTTTAGCATCCAAATACACCACAGATTATCTATCTGTTACCTATTTTATGTTCAGGTGTCTATTTTATCTCCAGGTATCAATTTTAAGTTCCATTTTCTCTACACATGCAGAAAGGACCTGGTAAAACATGGTGTGTAAAACACCCTATTGGGCCACTAAGGCCCAATGATCCACAGCACCAGAGAAGATGAAGGATTGCAGGGGCTCTCACATCTGTGCTCCTTTTCTCTTTAACACAGGACCGCTCTCAGGGATAATGTTTATACACACATTTGAGGAAAGTTCTGGAAATTAAGTAGACTGAAATAAAGCCTTACAACTCATCTTTTCTGCTGCATCAGTACAGAGCAGATTAGTAAATTATATATTGTTCACTCTCACTGAGCAGCAGAATGTTTGCAGTACGTGTATCTGTTTAAGTTTCCAGCTTCCTGCAAAAGGGCCACTAATGCTGATGGAAAGCTCATAGAAGTTCTACAGATGTTTGCACTTTTAAATCTGACAAAATTTGTGTGGGCACTCCTTTTTTTAATATATTTTTTTAATTTTTTTGTTGCAAATTGCCCAATTCAAATCATGTGCTGTAAAAAAGTGAACAGTTCTCCCACACACAATGCTGACTCACACACGGAGGATTACTGAGGTGTTGCTTCCCCGGAGGATTAATCAGTTACTCTGGGGAAATTGTAGCATGTTTGTTCCTCCCTCTTCATGACCATTCATGAAACCTACTGAATATTTTGCTGCTGCGGGCAACATCTCTGATCTGTGTTCTGGCAGGAGAATATTTCTTCTTTTCAGGTTTAATTTTTGGGACTTCAGAAATGCAAATAGCCTGAGAAACCTAACGAACTTTTTATCTTTCCAAAATCTTCAGACAAAAGGCTTTGATGAGAGAATTACTGCAGATTGCTTTTAATTTGCTTTAGACCAGTGCTGACTGTTGTGTTTCCAGTGAGTTTAAGCAACAAGAAGACAGCAGTGAGAACAGAAAACTGTTACTGATGCTATATACATATCAAGCATATAAGCTGTGCTAGTGCTATTATTCAGCATGAAATGAGTTTGGCATAAGTGCTTGCTCATATTAAGGTTTTGAAGAATTCAGACTTTCTTTAATTGCAAAGTGATTCCAGTACTCTAAATAATTCTCAGTGCTCTTTCTTGCTCACTGTGCAAACCCATCCAATTCCCACTCTCCTCAACTCTTAAACAACTGCTGTGGACACTGTCTGGCCTTTTCCCTTGTGCTGGTAGCCAGCCTGCCTGCTCTTTTGTCCCAAAAGGCCTTGCTGTGTTTGTAGGAACCTGAATGTCAGACAAGGTTGCAACCACCCTCGCTGGCTCCTGGCTGCACACTGATTCTTAGAGCGAGCCCAGGAATACAGAAAACCCAGCTGAAGGCTTAGTTCACCTTAGGCCCTATTTCAGCCAAACAACAAGGTATAGGTTTAATTTTAACTATGACTGCAGTGCAGTCGGCTGTGTGCTTAGAGTTAATGGATGTGTAATTAAGTTCCGTGAGGATCAGAGCTTAGCAAGCATGCCCTCACTGGCATGCAGTGTTACACTTGCAGGTAATTGAAAGGCCTTTTGAAACTTCAGTGTTATTTCTGTCCTGCACACTTCTGGTCAAAACCTTCCTTCTTTTTGTAGTATATTTATAGAAAACCCATCAGTTTATCCCATCAATTCATTTTTACATTTTATTTCTTAATATCCTCCCTTGAAATACATAAGTACCAGTAATTTTGCAATGATATTAAGGCCGTAAATAAAAACATACATGAAAAATACTGTAATTTTTTAACAAAACTTATTATTATTGGAATGCCACTTTTAATTCAGGACAATTATTTTCTGCAGAACTTTCATCTGGACTGTCCCAAAAGTACATCTCACTGTCAAGAGGCTGTAAAAGGTCAGTGGTCGGCAGAGCTGAGAGTGAAGTACTGCTGCTCCAGATGCCATCCACTTCCCTCCAGAAGACAATGAAATACTTATTCAAGATTGCAGACCATAACACTGAAGTCACTAAGGCTTTGTCATTCATATTAGTTGGAACTGTAAAACATACTTACTGCTCAGAAGGATTTGCATTCTTCCCTATTCTTTGTGCTACATGGTATGGGTCCTTTTCATCAAAACAATCTGCTATTTCTTCTTTGATCCGTTACAGCATTTTTGAAGGCACATGGGACAGATATTTTCCTATTGTGTCTGGGATATTACTGATGCATTATGGAAACAAACACATACAGATTCACCATGAGTGCCCAAAATGAACTCTGCCCTCCTCTGCTTTTTGCTGGGATGTGCAGACTGGCTTTGTCCCATTCTTTCCCCTCAGCACCGTCCCATTTCCATTGTTGCTATCCTTATGTCATGGTAAGTATTTCAGAAGATTGCTTTATAGTTGACCAGGCTAGAAGGTCATCCTTGAACTCTTATAACCTGTGGAGGTTATGGAGCATTTTTGATGCATTAAATTACAAGGAAAGTCTGGCACTCTGGTTTAAAAAGAAGCTATATTTTGATTGTTCCTAGCATACTTAAATTCTGTCACAGCTATCATTTCCCTCTGCTGACTAAACCACTTGCTGGATCTCTGCTCAGAGTTCAGCTGAATCTTGTCTATGTAAACTTGTTCGTATCCTGAACATTGAGGTTTTCTATCTTTTGTCCATCTCTAACAGTAGTGCAGTGTCAGCTGTCTTCATTTTGTGGCTGCTGGGTGAGGTTTTGGCTCTGTGAAGTCAGTAGGGATTTTGCTACAGAATTCAGTGGGGCTAAAGTTTCACTCAACATATTTTTTGTACTCTGTTTTTCACTAAGCTAAATACACTCATTAAAAGGCTTATAGATTTAGCTTTTGTATGAAGTACTCTCCTTTGCCAGAGAAAAATAAATATGCTTTTAAACTATGAAGTGTGGTGTCTTTCAACCAGTTGAACAGCACAAAATATGGGAGAAATATTGATTTTATTAAAATTTAATGTTAGGTATTAGGCTAATTTTCCAAATAACAAATATGTTACCATTGTAGGAGTAAATAGGATAGTTTTAGAAGAGTATGAAACATAAGTACTGATTTTCTGAAGCACTTTCTGAAGCATGACATTATATTACCTGTTAAAATCCGGATATCACGCAACAGTCCAGTCTTTATATCTCTCAAGAAAATTTCAAATTTAGAAAAAAAACCTCCAAATTACTTTACCTTGTCCAGTGCTTAGAAGTGAAATTGAATTGTCACTTTCTCTTGGTTTGATCATTCTCTGACTGGACATTATCAGGCACTCAATCAAATTAAGAAATCAGCTGTGCATAGTACAAGGCCCAGAACACCATGTAGCAGGCAAAGCAAGCATTCAGAAATACAGCTTCCAGAAAAGCTGATAAAAATTGAGCAGAAACTGATGAAAATACAGAGCAGAAAACATTGAGTCTACACTCAGGCTTTGAATGAAAACAAAACAAAACAAACAAACACACAAACAAACAAAACCCACATCAAGTTATGTTGGGGTATTGGTGTAATACCTCTTGGGAAAACTTGTTTAAAGAGCAAAAACATCACATGCTGAGCAGTGTGAAGGAGGAACTCTACACCCATGCACATTTCCTGCTGCAGGGCGAGCTCTGACAATGACCCAGTGTGTAAAGGAGTCCATCTTACATGTCTGCTTCCATAGCTCATCCCCATCAGAGAAGGGATGGCCCAAACTGATTGTTGAATCCCTCAGGAAAAGTAATTTTACTCACCTTCTGTACTTTAAAGCAGAGCCTAAAGAGTGAAGAAAGTGCTGGTGACAGAAGAAAAAGGATTCATTCAAGAGGACAAGGCAACAGGTCAGTATGTCTTGATACACATATAAGTTCATTCTACCATTCTACTTTCTCAAGAGATAGCTGCAGCACTGTGGGAATGAAGCAAGAGCCTGTCCTCAGGTGTATTGTAACCTATCTGTGTAAGTTTGCAGGGTTTTTCTATTTTATTTTACATTTTTCATTTTAAATAACACAGTGTTGTTTTTTAACTTCCTAGAAGCAGGATCTTTTTCTCATGTCTTCTCTTGGTTTCTCATTTCAAGTAGATGATTCATTAGCATTTTATCCAGTGACACAAGAGATGTACTTACACACCTGCCAGACAAAAGTGTTTAGTGTGTAGGCCGACACAGGTGAAAGGCATTTAACTGTAAGAAGACAGGAAAGTGAAATAAAATTTAAATATCCAGAATTTTCGACACAGTCTGTGCTACAACACTATAAAATTGTAAAAAATATTAAAAAATCAATGTACAAATAATTTAGGCTTATTGTATTAACTGTACAATAAATACTCAAATGACACTGATGTTGGGATAACAACTCATGCATAAAGCAAGTGAACTGGAAGTATCCAGTATCTGTCACTGTATTCTCTTCCTCAAGTGTTTCCTAAATGTTGACTTTAGCAACCTTTTTTTTTTCCACTGCATGTTCTACAAATTGAAATGTCTTGCCTTTGACAGTCTGCACCTGACCCGTGATATATTTTGGCAGCCTGCAAAATACGTGAACACATTGAGCGCAGAGAGACAGACAAAAGTGTATAACGTGAAACTGCATATGCAAATACCTACCCGGGTTCTCAGTTTCTGCATGCAGAAATTGGCACCTGTGTGTGTCAGCTATGGATTATTAGGTTCTGTTTTTAGTGACATAAAGACTTAGAAAGAGCTTAGAGACAGAATGTATGACCTTTCACCTCTGAAGTTTAGAAGAAGCATTCTGAAAAGTCATTTTTCATATAACCTCAAAAAAAAAGCTGTCTTTTTGTTTGGCATTCTTATGTTACTGTCATCACCCAGTATCCAAATACTTTTGAATAAATATAATAAGATTCTGCGGGGTCCTGGCTTTGAGTTAGGATTTGTCCTGTCATTTGTGGTCTTTTCCTCATTAACTTACTGTTGTGGGTTTTTTTTTTCTCCAAGCTTCTTCCACTTTCTGCAATTTTTTCCACACTGTTCAGGTTTTCTTACGGGCCATGAGAGCACTCAGAAGTACATGTGAGACTGATGGCTTTATTTCACAGCAGTTCTGACATCCTTCTTCCAGCTCTCTCTTTCTCTACTAACATTTTCTATTTCCACCTCCCCACACACTTTTCCTGTATGCTTTTTTTATCACTGTTTCTGTTCTTGTGTATGTAACCAATTGCAAAAATGCATTTGATATCTTGGTCTCAGGTGGACATTCATGACCATTTCTGTTTCCTTTTGCCACAGAGCTGTGTGAAAGTAGCTGAAACTATTTTCTTCTTTCATATGTTATATGCTTAAGGTCAAGTGGGTTTGGCACTTCTCAGGAGCAGAACTGTTATAAATAAAACTCTTGAAAAGGGAGAGAGGTGCATTTTATGGAATTGAGATTGGTCTAATTAAAGACTTTGAAGACTAAGATGAAGGCTCTGAGCAGAAGAACCACCCATCAAAAAAGCTTCATTTCCTCTGGGTACATTTGATCACTCATCAAAGCTGCTGGGAGTTGCCTCAAAGTTTGTAGTGATAACAATCCCAGGGGCATGAAGCCTACATATTTCCAATGCAAAATAAGTTTTCTAGCCCCGTAGTCCTTCTTATGGACACTCTTTAGGAAACAAGACTGAGAATACTGGAAGATAACATTACAGCCCTACAAGTTGAATTCTCCATTCAAAACACACTAATATCAAAGTTGATCCTCATCCTGGTAGATATTTTGGTTTAAGTCTGTATTACTGAAGTGCCGTTGCTTACTTAGCTATGGAGGAGTAAAACTCACAGACAGCACAGGAAGAGAAACCCACGTACCTGCAGAACAGGTTAGTGTTGCCTACCGAGAGACTTCTGTGCTCTACTCATGGCTGTGCAGATAGTTAACTACGCTATTGAACTATATAAGATTTGCTCAGTGTGTAAGGAGTCAGAACCTGCTAACTGGGTAAATGCAATGTCAGTGTTTTAATGAATTGGGATATATTAAAATTGGAGTAATTAGTATGCATAGCTCACCTAACCAAAACAACACTGACATTTCAAAAGAGCCTTAAGAACATTTTAAATTGAAGTGAAACTAAGGTTTAAAATATTTCATCACCAACTGATGAGCCAATTTCATGGCTAAAAAAGAATACTTTAGAGGTATCTTTAACGATGTGCCAATACCAAGATTTGCTGTTAAAGCATCCTGGAAATCTTTCTTTGCTGTTCAGCATTGTTGCACAATATTTCTCATGTTAGTGTAACCCCAGCTGAGAATAATACCGGAGAAAGTTGTTTGTGTGATTGTTGGTCAAGTCTGTATTATTTATTCCAACTAATAATCTATGACTCCATTAATGATTTGTCTCAATTTGGAATTCCTATAAACAAATTGAAACTTAATTTCATAACTGGAATATAGTAAGCAACAAAGTAAAACCTTTTATCTTTCTTTGCTAGTAATAGTCTGAACTTCACCTTTGTTGTACTGAATGCTGTAGCAGAACCCATAAAACAGGATCTAGTCACCACAGCCTCTTGTCAAGATCCATATCTTTCTTTTGTTGACAAACTAAAGGCAAGCTGCATAACTGAGGACTATTTTCCAAGAGCTTCACAGCACAGGATCTAAGTTATCATTCTGGTATTCTGTACATGAGTATTTCTCATCCTTTAAGATTTTGTTACTGGCCAGCAAACCAGCCAGACTTGGAAGTTCACCACAATGTCATGTGTTCTCACGCTTTGGAGTAGTTTTAGATATTTATTTGCTTGAACAACTGCAATCTGCATCCAAAGTGGCACCACTGGATATGCATCCAAAATCTCAAGTACCTTCCTCATCCCATGTTGGGACAAGATTAGTGGCCTGCAGCTCCTTCTGTGCTTTTTCTGGTCTCAAACTCTGGCTCAGGGAAAAAGAGAATCAGCACCTGCTATCCAATGTAGGCAATCAGCCACAGTCTTAATGACTAGAAATTCAGTGACTGTTTCATTACTGGTGATGGAAACTGATACATGTTTCTTCAGCGGAAGACTTTTTCTTCCTGATGCTGGAGAAAAGTGAAACTTCACTAACATCCAAGATGTTATTATCTTGATTTTTTTTTTTTTTAATTTAAGAGCACAGGCAGGAAGTAATCACAGGTTCTTGAGTCCAAATGAAAGGAAATTGAAACAGACTTTCTCCACTGCAGCTGTTCTATATTGAAGGCATCTACTGTACCTAATGGGGGAGTTCTTGCTGCAGGAGCCCTATCAGTTTTGTGCAATCCTCACCGAGGTTTCTGCCAAACTTTCCAGAGATCACACTTACTGTTCCTGAGACTATGGTAGTCCGACCCTTCCCGCTCCCCTTCGTCTCTGCTTAGCCTTTTGCAGGACACCCTGGAGACTCGTGGGTTTTGTGGAACTGGGTTAGATTTTGCCAGCGCTGCTGCTGAGAGCTACCCTTTGAGATTGAGATACCACATTTTTAAAAAGGAAATAAAGTATTCCTATCCTTCCCACTCATACCCTACCAAGCAGGGAAACAACCCAGCAGCTGTGAATAAATCAGAATGGAAGCCAGTGTTATGCAGAACACCAAGGGTTAGATAGTGCTCACATTTAGGTAAAATAATTTTTCCCCCCACTGAATATTGACTAAGTATATACCTCTGCTGAACTGGATCCAGACTCTGCTCTCTGATGTGGAAAGAGATGGTAGAAGAAGGAGAAGGGTTTTCTCAGCAGTGTGCCGCAGGCTGTCTAGCTGTACAGAGTGTAATGAGGTAGCTCAGCACCCATGTGGCACTTCTGTGTGCCTAGAGCTACTGGAGGCATTTTTGTCCCTTGGCCATGATGCCATTCCAAGAAGAGTTAGTGTCGCGGCAGTGCATGCATGTTTCAGAGCACTAGCTTGGAAGTTACATAACCTAAATATGTATTAGAGATATGACTGCTGTATTAGCTGTGACTGTTACTCTACATTCCAATATAGGCCGTCACTAGGAAACGATAATTGGATTGTTTTGCTGAAATGTAGGCAAGAAATTGCAAATCAGCAGTTACGTGCTGTAAGTAATCAAAAAAATGCAAGCAAAATTAAGAAAAATCCACTGATTCAAAATGTATAGAAAAAATGTAAACAGACCAAACATTAGCTTAGCTCCCAGAAAAAGGACAGGGAAGATACCGGAATTTCCCCCATGAAGAAGAAACAGACAAAAACTGTAGACTGTTCAACTAAGAGTCCAAAGCAGATTTTCATTTTTGATTGTCTTGAAAGCTGCTGCTGAATAACCACTGTGCTGCACAGATCACAATGAAAGAAAAATATCAGGCTTCCCTGGGAGATCAGACAGACATCTTGCTCTGCAATGGTGAAAAGCTGCACGTACTCCTCAAAAGCTGTCATTTGGCATACGCTTGGGGATTTTAAATGCATAAAACCAGTAGGTCTAATAATGAAAGTAATGAGGCTAAGGACTCATAGTGTTCATAGCGAAAAAATACTCAAAGCATAGTCAGTGATAGGAAGACAAAATGAATTCACTACAGGGGTAAATTACACATCTTTCATGGGAAGAGCAATGTAACTAAGCTTGTTCACATGCGAGACATATTTCATATGCTGTTTTTACACTTTGACTGAAGTTCTGAATATTGTAACATTAACAGAAAGAGTGATATGCAAGACCAGGGCCCACGTTTGGCTTGTACTATGAGAACACATTAGGTAAACACTGATAAGGTTCATTTTTACTGCCAGGAGACTATGATGAGATATTTGTGTAGGCTTTCAGGAACACAGGTAGGGAAACAATGTTGTCTTTTTTTTTTTATTCCACGAGAAACGTAGGCAATATTTTAGCAATATAGGCAGTATTTTCTTATCGATATCAAGTGGCAACAACCATAAGTTCAGCCTTGATAATTTTGAGACTGGACTTGAAGAAACTTTTTTTTCTGAGAGGGTGGAACAGTTCTGGGAGAGGTTGCCCGTGGAGTCTGTGGTTGCCCTCCTTGGAGAAGCTTAGGACTTGGCTAGGAAAAACCACAGTCAACATAATCTAGGGCTAGCAATAGTCCTTCTTTCCAGGGGTGATTGAGTGAGGTGACCTCCAGATTCCCCTTCCAACCCATAATTCTATGAGTCTATGAATTGTCTTCATAAAGGCAATGAATATTCTTCTTAACATCCTGGATAAAGGGAGTTTTGTTCATGTAAAATAATACAGAATGAAGCTTGCCATTTCCAAATATTCTTCAAAGCTTAGCACAGGAATCTATTCTCACGCTATATCTCTTTATGCATGTGTTTCATGTATGGATATATGTATATACATGTAAATGCGTAGATACACAGATATATGTGTATACATGCATATATGTAAGTCTGTGTGTTTAAAGTAAGGCTGAATGATGTTTCCCAAGCCATAGAAAAGTCGTAAAAATGGTGTTATGTAAGCTAAAGGCATAAGCATTCACTATGTGAGTCACATGCTAGGACTTGGAAAACAAGAACTATTTTGAATTCTTTTCTTGTACTAGATCTGGATCAGATTTCTAGTTGACATAGCATTACACCCCCAGTGGCTTTGTTTGACAGAGATATGGCATGAGTAATTTAGTTCCTATCTGATGGAAAAGAGCGTGGAGTTGTAGGCCCAGTTTTGAATGCTTTCTGGGCTAGGCTAGGGTAAAGAAGGATACTTCTCCATACATGACCTTGAAGAGTCATCATTATAAGCAAAATTTAAAAGATACTGAAAGTCTATTGTGGTTTCTGTAGGAAGCCGTACAGAGAGTTTCACCCATGTAGTCATTAAAATTAAATGAATATTCTGGCTGACAGAGACCTCTGGAAGTCATTGAAGCCAACCTCCTGCTCAAAGTGGGATTAAATCTAAAGTTA
This sequence comes from Odontophorus gujanensis, assembly GCA_013399175.1. Lineage (NCBI taxonomy): Eukaryota > Metazoa > Chordata > Aves > Galliformes > Odontophoridae > Odontophorus > Odontophorus gujanensis. The sequence goes on from VXAB01008507.1 coordinate 64,015, forward strand.
GATCAGGTGGTTCAGAGTTGTGTCTGGTTGCAATTTGAAATTTTCCAAAAGTGCAGGTTCCACAGCCACCTATTTAAGTGCCTCACAACATTATGAGGGGTTTATTTTCTGTGCATTAAATCATAATTTTTTTTGCTGCAGCTTGAGAACCCTACCTCTCCTTTCCTTCCCTGAGAACTCTCCTTTCCTTTGTACCTCTGAGAAAAGTTTGATTATCTTTTCTATAATTCTCCATGAATAGTTTAAGACATTCAGATCTCCCGTTACCCTTCTTTTCTCCACTGTATACAAATTCAGGTCTCTTCATTTCTCCTTGTATGCATTTTCACCAGTCCCCTATCATTAGTGGATATGTGTTGAACTGTTTGCAGTCTGTCCGTATCTCTGCTTTACTGGGGAACCCAAAAATCCATACGTTGTTCCCAGTGTAACCTTACTAGTTCTGAAATGCTAGCATTTAATTCACCACACAGATGCTATAATGGCACTGACCATTGCCATGTAAATCCTTAACTGGGTTGAAGGTGTAAGAGCTGTAAACAGTTTCCAGTAGTGGATCAGCATGGTAGTTTTCTGAGAATCTATTTAAGAAAGAAGTTTGAAAGAGAACAACATCCAAATAATAGGGAAGTCATTATTACAGCAGAAACTGTTGTTTCTTTCTTTCTTTCTTATTTTTTTTTTTTTTGTCTCTACATACTAAGCTATTTTTGTTCTTTGCAAGACAACGATTTCATACCTTGGTGATTTTGAACAAAGTACTACTTAAAACTGAAATGTCAACTTGACTGGAAAAAGAATTCAGAAGTCACTAAAAGGAAAGGGCTGTGATAGATTTTTTTTTTCAGTCTTACTTACAATTATGATTCTCTTTTAGAAGTTTTAATAATTTTGAAGTGTTTGCAAAAGGTGCATAGGGGACATGTAGAAGATTTCAAGAGAGGAAGTAAAACCTTATGAATAATGCTTTTTTTTTTTTTTTCGGTGTAACACTCTAGACAATTACTAATGTATGACTAAGTTCATGTAGTAAAGCTCTCTGATGCACTTCTAATCGTTCAGCCACTGGCATGACAGTTACTATTATGACATGGAAATGCACAAGCCCACTTACCCTTGATAAGCAGATGGTCAGTTGACCTAAAATACAGTTGCAATGCAAAGTGAAATTTTACTTTTTTGAGTATCAATTCTTGTCTCAAATATACAGCCACAAAAGTTGATACAATTTTTACACAAATAATACACCCATAAATTCAAAACAGAAAGTCAACTATTTAATTAAAAGCTACTCTAACACCAACTCTGCATTCCTCTCTTAATCCTGTTCTCTCTAAGACAATACTACTACTGACTCTGATTTGACTATTGGATAGGAGTCTGTTGCCACAAAGACTGCATTTAAACACGTACATATTCTACAGTGTTGCTCTGGAATATTTTGGAGTGCAGGCATCAATAGAAAACTGAATTCCTCCCTCATGAAATTGTATTTGTGAAGTAGTGTACCCTGGGGGTCAGGCCAAGTGAATAATAACCAGTAAAGCTAATGGGAGCAAGGAACTTCCTGCTTTCTAGCTATAGCTATTCTCAGGACCACAGCTGCAACCTGTATAATCTCCAAAGAGGCCAATGCAAGGTAAAAAGAAAAGGGATAGGATGACAGTATCTCTTTGAGGTTTGTCCTTTTCTGCCCTGTTTCAGAAGATTATTGTCACAGGAAATGGAGTAGTCTCTGCAATCAGAAAGATAGGCAGGCACCATTATGACTGCCCTACAGTGAGAACAACTCCTGAAGGACAGAGGTCAGCTATAGATGAACCTTTCCAAATTCCTCATTTTTGTGACTGTCCTAAGAAGAACAGCACTGATACTGGACCTATGTTATTTTCCCCTCTCTGTCCAATAAAAAATTCAGTACACACAAGTATGAGAAATAAATAATCCTCAGCATATTTGCTATGTATTGATAGGTTCTATAAGATTAAGGACATTATCTAGAAAGCCAGCTGTGTCCTTTACTCCTGCTCCTCCCTGTTCTTGATAAGTCCCTTACTCAAATGGATGACATGTTGAACCTCATTGCACTGACGCTTTGGACTTTATCAGCTGGTTCTTATCTCTGCTGCCATGCAAAATACGTAAATGAAAACCCTAACTTCTGCACGTTAACAGTAAAAAGAAAAAAAAAAGAAGAGAGAAGAAGCACGTCTTCTCCTTCAGCTATTCTCTACAAGCAGAGGACCTGAATGTTAATGAGAGAGTACAGTCACAGCGGAGTAGAACATCAATAGGGCACACGAATCCTCCTTCAACAAAGTGCAATACTTTGTAACTGTTGCATCTTTCTCAGTGCACATGGTGCAGGATGTTCTCTGTATCAGTCAATGCTATGCATTCAGAAACAAATTGCTGCTCTTATTGCTGCTGCCACGTATAGCAGCCCAAGTAATGAGTAGCTTATATCTTGGCAGGTACTTCATGCAGACAGAATGGTCTGCCTCAGAAAACTTAGACTTATGCCAACCAAACAGAAAAAGAAAAATAGCAAGAGGAAAAACAGACCATGAGGAACACAAGACCTGTAGGAAACACAGCATGAAGCTGGCTCTCCTTGTAGGGTCAAAATCCTTCTGGAATGATCTCCTCTCCTCTGCTTCAGCATACACTTTGTGACCACGTGGTGATTTTGTGCAGAGACGCATCATTTCTGAAGGACATATGGGACTCACAATAATAAACAGCTCAAATCTATCATGCTGCCCTGGCCAGTCCTTCACAGGAGACAGCCTGTTAGTCAGCATTCATTGCTGGTGGGCTGTTGCTGATGGGACATCTGTGGAGCAGTGTTAACTGCAAGGGCAAATAGAAGCTGGCATGTTTGTGTATACCTCTCTCACTTATACCTGCTGTGTGTGAACTTTCTTATCAGCTGAATAATAAAATTAATAGGATAATCAATTTTCTTTTGAAGGGATAATGAATACAAGAAAATTAGTTGCATGGATATGCTTTTATTTCACGTTAATTATTAAGTACTTATGCCCATTAACCCTTTGCTTACTTAAAATAGCAAGACAATTAAAAACTATTAGAAAAATTGATGAATCTAGATTTACATTAAAACGTGTTAATCATAACACATAAACTGAAATCTGTGAAACTTAGAGCCAAATGGGAAAACTTGAAGTCTAATTTTTACATTAAGGACTGCAACAGAGTATTACAGTACATGACAGAACATAGTACTATGCTTTCAAGTGAGACAGACAGAATTTCCAAAGCTTTTTGAATGTTTCACTGCTTAAAATTACTTTAGATATTAGAAGCACGGTATGTTATGAAGTATCAGTGAAAGAAGAATAAAGGTGACATTTTATGTTTCTTAATGGCTTTCATAAAGGCAGTAACCTGGCAGGTGAAAGTATTTCTTTCATCAGAAATAATACTGTACTTATTATTGTATAGCTCAACCACATATTAAAAAATGCCTCCTGATGCTAAAAGATCTACAGTTGGAAGAATCAATTGGGATAAGTTCAGTATTTCATTACTGAGAAAAATGATGGTGTATATTTATAGTATTACCTAAAACTCCAATGTTTTGGGAAAGGTTTTACTGTTCCAAAACTTTTAAAGGATATACTGTATTTAACAGAAATGAATCCTTTATGCTGATAGATACTGTAGGTTTTTAAGAGACAGGCAAATAGTTAGAGACTGCATTGTCTGAGGGGAGAATATCCTCTTAACCAGATACCTTAGTATTTATTGTTTAAAAAATTAAGAAAATATATTTCTGGTAGGAAACTGTTATTTCCAGATTAGTATTACAATCTTCAGTGTTAAAAAGACAATTGTGTACAGGTTTTTGGTTGCAGATTATGGTAAAGACAAGATTTGGTTGTATAAATCCAACATGGCTTTTGTTAACTGCCATCTATATAGTCTGATGCTGTCCCACCTCTTCAAAGATATGCTTTTTTTTTTTCTTGTAAAAAAATGATGTTTTATTCTGTTATGTTTGCTGTTAGCTCTTATTTTGGTATCAGATTTCTGTATTCTGGTAGTTAAGAAATTTTGCTAGTGTACTTAGAATCGCAGTAGAAGTTATTAGAATTGTCATGTTAATGAAACTCAGGCTTAATAATTAAATTCTGCTAACTAGAGGAGAGGATTTGCCTTCTAAAAATTCCTTCAAGGCCTGTGGCTATGTATTTGTTATGCAGTTTTATCTCATTACAAAATTTCTGAAAATTACTACTCACATTTTTTACTCTAAATTGCATAATGTCTTGTGTACCTTTAAGCAAAAGTGTCCATACAACCCTTACACTAATTTTAGTACCGAATATAATGATGTTTTTCAGGGCTTGTACACATTCTCATTGCAACAAGTTACTGCCGCCTTTTGCTGAAACCTTCGCTTGGCATGCTTCATTTAATGGCAAATTGCCTGGGTACAGGCAGCTGTGAGATGGCAATTCTTTACTTTTTAAGTCAAGTAGCACTTATCTGTGCACAAAGGGCAGTAGTATTGAGTAGAGAGAGGAAAAAAAAAAAAAGGAGTAATTTGTTAGTTCTACAAACATTTTCCGTAACTAAATAAATTACTTTATGTGAATGAGTCCTTAGCTCTGAGCACACGGGGTGGTACACTAGATAACTGCATATTATCCACTCTGCTGGATCAATGACTCTGAACAGCGGGTGTTCTCCAATGTGTTTATTACTTCTTTTGGTCAGTGCATTTAGTTTGGCAAGCATCTGAATAACATTCAATAGGAAATGACCAATTTCCTCTTATCCTTTCCCATTAACAGAAACCTTCCATTCCTTGCAGAAGATTCTTGCCTGGGAGAAAGCCAATATTCTTTTAACTTTCAGGCAGCCCTAAGGAGATTACTTACATACAAGCTCCAAACATGATGCTCAGTGGGCTCAAGGGCAATTCTGTATAATTGAAAACTGTTTATTTCTGTAGCTGCTCATATGTTAAGTAATGTCCCTTTGCAGATACTGGTGTAGCAGATTAGATTAGAATTATTAAGTTGTCACAAAACATATGTTATATATTACATATAAATGTAGAGGTGTCCTTCCTCCTTTATGCTGCTGTGTATGAGGACCCAGTCCAAAACAAAATACCTTGGATGCAAACTCAGGGAAAGGTTTGTTGAAAATGTTCTGAACTTTGCAACTCTTGTTACATCAGAATTAAGTTAAAAAGCATTGTTTTTGAAAATACCAGGAGAAAATAAAATTGTGGAGGTATTTAGGATACTGTATTTAATGATTCTGTCAGAAGAAATGATCTGATTTGAACCTCTGAATGGAATGTGTGCATGTACATACTTGCATATGTATAAACTGTAGCTACTGAGTGCTACAGAAATATATAATATCTTTTACACCTTAATTCACAGCCTTCACATTTTATGCAAGACTATTGCCCTTCTGTTCTTCCTGATGCATTAAGCTGCCTCTGTGCCACTGCACATATATGATAACAGGGTGTACTAGGTCTAGTTTATATAATTTTATCATGCCAAGGCAAAAAAATTATCCTGTCCTAACACACAAACATTTTATTTATAGGCCAGCAGGACAGAAACCTTCCTATAAGTTATCTGTTATAACACTCCACATACTCAGATATCAGGTAGTGGACAAAATGAGGTCAATTCCAGCTCCTCTGGTACAACTGCTTAAATATAAAAACAGCAGAGATAAACAGTGTGACTATGAGTGAAATAAGCACGTTAACAGCTCTGAAGCTCTCGTCTCTTTCTTGCGGCAGAATAGGTTTTCACTTTGGTTACTACTAATTCAGCATGAAGAAATGTGCAGTACCAATGACCTGAAACATGCAGGGCTTTTTACATTCTTAGAAAAACCAGGGATAACCTTACTGTGAGGAAGAGTGTCAGGCTTACCATTTCCACACGGTTTTTATTTACTTCATCTAAGCAGAAAATGTGGCTGAGCCAATTAGACAGATATTCATATTAGTTTTACACCACACCCTCCTAAACTACTGGTTGTGCTCCAAAATGCATACATTCGCTCGCACTCTTCTCATGACTTTTCACACTGGAGCACTGGGAGCAGAGAAGCTGGTGCCACAAAAGGGGGAGTTATAGCCTTCGGACCCTGTCGCTGTCACACAGAGCAGAGCTCAGTGCTGCCCCTCCACTCCCTGTGAGAGCTGCAGCCGCCATCAGGCCTCCCCTCAGCTCTCCTGCTCTGGGCTGTGCAAACCAAGGGACTTCAGGCTGTCCTCATATGTCTTGCCCTCCAGACCTTTCACCATCTTCATAGTCCTCCTCTGGACACTTTTGAATCATTTTATGTCCTACTTACACTGTGGTACCCAAAAATACACAGTTCTTGAGGTGAGGCTGCACCAGCAGTATAGAGTGGGTAGCAGAGCCCTCACGCAGATTATAGGCTCTTGTATACTTGTCATGAAATTATATCCTATAAAATAATAATTAAAAAAAGCAAACAATGCCAGATCTCTTGTCTCAAATTAAAAAAAAAACTCAGGAGCAAGTAAAACTGCAATTAAAAACTGGTGCCTTCATTTGTGCCAGTTTCAACATGATAGGGCATAATCTTCGGTTGGGATAAAGCATCCATGTCAGCACGTTATCTTAATCATACCCTTGCCTGCCTATATGAAGCAGACAAACAAACAAAAGACAACTCCACAGTTTTTAAAGTCTTATAGCCTTGTCTTTTGGAAGATGAATGAATATTGCCCGAATCAATGTTCTGTCTCCATGCACAGCCATCACACACACTTCACAGAGTTTCAGCAGTAATATTTCTAGAGGTTTTAACAGCTTGTCTTGGGACTTCAGAAATGAAAGATAAAAGCAAAGTTTTGAAGGTTTAGTACTGTAGAATACTCATTTTTTCATGCTGCGAACTTTTTAATTTATTAAAAGCATTCTTGACATTGCCAAGGACAAAGCGATTTCTTTCAGCTGTGTTTTTGCACTCAAGTTTAGTGGATATCCAGAGGCAGCCTATGTAAGCCATTACTGTGAGCTCAGCTGCAGCTTTGCTCTCCCATATTTTACTGGGGATCTTTGTGAAATGCCCTCTGGCTCTGTGGTGGCATCAAATTCCTGGAGAATCTGCTTCCTTCATCAGGTCTGGGGCCGAAGGGTCACCCCAGGCTATCAGGTCACACACCATTGTGCAGAGCTACCCAGTGTACTGGCAGCATCAGCTGCTGGCTGAGAGCTGAGCTGGTTGCACACACAGGGAAGTGCTCTCAGATATCTAATTAATGCATAATCTTTGCAATTTGGGATTTCCTGCCTCAGCAGAAGACCTCCACACTGGAGATACTGCCTCGAAGGTATTCTCTTCCTGGAAGCCTTCTAAGTACAGTGGTGGAACAGTGCCAAAAATGCATTTTAGCAAACAAACAATGCCAGTCACTGGTGTAAGTGATTAGCTCCAATTCATGCACAAATGGTGACAGCAGATAAAAGGCCTATAAGGCATCCTCACAGAAGAACAGAACAGGAACAGGAAGGAGGAAAATTGCTGCCCATACACTGGCCAGTGATGGTAAGTACTCTGTGGAATTAAATCCTGCGTAATGATGATCCACACTGTTTAATGTTGCTACTGAAGCAAACGAATTACTCCATGAAATAAAAGACACCAAGTCAGAGTTTAAAAACTTATATTTCATTGGATTCATATTTTCAGTACTGATCCAACTAGCTTGTTGAACTCATTTAACATTGTACAATATTTCAATTTGTGTATTTTCTGGCTTTACTAGATCAAAAAGGCAATCTATTTTTTCTTTTATTTGCTCTTCAATAGCTTATTACCCAACACTATGAATGAGACATTTCTTTTCAGACTACATTACAGAATACAGCAAGGAACAGAACACAAAAGCTCCATGAGAGTGGCCAAGAGTGGGTGTTCTGTACAGCGAGATGTTCTTGCTACAAGTAAAATCTGATCAAATGCATTAAAATATCATCCTAATGGCTCCATAAACCATCCAGTAGCAGATTGGAGCAGTGTACCCAACAGGTCCATGAACTAGTTGGGTTCTGGCAGGAAAAGATGGAGACAACTAAGCCTTTGAAAGTCAGGAGTATGCCTGTCTGTGTATTACTGAGCTTTCCGACAAGATCCAAACTTGACTGGTTTGTTCTGCTGTGCACCAATACCTACAGCAGCTCTTTCTTGTGAGGCACTGGTAATCACAGTGTAACATGCAAAAATTCGGAGTTAAATATAAACAGAGATATTACTGCTTTGAGATGAATACTGATCGGCAAGGTGGACTCACAAGTAAGACTTGCCAACACAGCCTTGGAGGGTCTAAAGCTGAGCACAAGATCACCATCCCTGGGATGAACATGCTTGCATAAAGCCTGATGTCAGAGGTATCTCAAGCTGTACAAGGTGAGATTAAATTCTAGCATGGACAATCCAACAGTTTGCATTTCCTGAATATGTCAAGACAAAGTTCAATGCAACTATAAACCATTGGTATTAAAAATTCAGAAGTGTAGCACATATAAAATATCACAATAGTGTAATTATATATAACAAGGTAGAGAACTTGATTTCTGACAGTTTAGCAGCTTCTACTGCTTGTTCTTCAATTACTGTTGAAGGTTCATGCAATCTACTTGGCTTTTGCAATAGCAATAACTGAGTTAAGAGTCTCTACTCCAAGGATCAACCTTAATAAAACAGGATTATGGTCTTTACAGGCCTCAGTCAAAAGCCAGGGATCATGATTTCAAATATAAACAGCATGCAGTGTCAGAAGCAAAACTTTTTGTAATCGTTTTTAACAATGGAAAAGGAAAGAAGAAAATTACAAGACAGAAATGCCAAGAATTCTAGCAAGAAGAGTTCCTCTCAGACATTAGCTGCCCAGGTTGTTAAGATGTTTCATAAAATATTAGAAAAAGCATAATAAATCATAATCAATACTTTATGTGAGACACCTGAACACACTGCACATCCCATTAGTTGGCATAATCAGCTAGACTTCGTCTTCATGTATGAATATGTTAAGTAACAGTTGCAGCCCCCTGCTTGGTATAGATGTGCTCAAAGGCAGAGCAGGTAGGACACAACTCACTCCTTTCCCCATGACATGCCATCAATTATGAAGTCTTTGAGGACTCTGCCAAGTTATGCATCATCTTATGTGCAGGAAAAGACAGGGAATCAATGTCCAGATCAGAAGCATTAAATCCAACTGAAATGAATTCAGGGGCTGGGCCAAGCTAAGTCTTAAAAGGCTTCTTTTGAGCTGTGAAAGGGTGTTTAACTAGAGTTATGTGCCTATAGGATAACATGGGATTCAGAATGATCGTGTACAACTCTCAACATGTACAAATTAATCAGAATTAATCTGCTGGCCTGTATGTTTCTCGCAGTGTCAGCTCTTCTCATTCACTGCTGCAAGGGCAAATAATGAACTTTCTGCTGACTCCCAGAAACACCCTGCCTGGACCAGAGGGTTAGGGTTTCTCCCTGGGTCTTGTCCTGTGCAATCTCTGTTGGTAATGCAGATAAAGCAGGAAACAGTATCCAGAAATGTGGCAGCTACAGCAATTTAAGGATGCTCCATTGTGAGCCCTGAAAGACAGTAAACAGTAACAGAATCCAAGCATTTATCATCAAGAATTGCTTTTGAAAACTTGGCTTGCTCTTCTTTCTTTTCCTTTTTTGATTCATGCTCAGTCCTGCCTTACCATGCTGGCATTTAAAAGAGAAAAATGAAAAACACAGACCACCATTAAAAAATCAGTAATGATCTTAAAGTGCATTCTTCCTATAGATGTACTCAGTTACTGCACATTGTAGTAAAGAAATCATAGGCCTTCGCTTACCAGCATGCTGTGCACATTGAACAAAAATGTTTGTTTTTTTCTTGTGTTCATTAATTTCATTATTGACTGAAATAATAGGTGCTCACATTAAGACATGGCAGACACATGACCTGCTCCAATGCTCTTTCCAGAATGATGGAGTGGATACACGCATTTGTCTGAACAGTGAAATGGGTCAGAAGAGAGCAAAAAGTAGCTATTCTAAAATTACATATTTATGTGTTCTTAATAAAAACCTCCTACAAAGAGGTTCTTTCTACCAGCATTGAGAAAATATATGGGAAAGAACTAATTTTTCCCCTGATCCTCATTAGATGCTGTCAGTGGTTTCTGCACTTGCAGAAAAAGATTTATTTTCCCTATAAATGGGGAAACTGTGCATGGAAAGCAGTGATAAAGCCCAAGGCACTCATTTCTGGGTGCTTTTCCAAGCAGTGGAAACTCACAAATGCTTCTTTAAACACTTTCAGCTTTGAAGAAACAGCAGGGGATCTTAAAATCAGAAAATAAAGTGTTCACAGCTACCTGTCTGAGACTTTTTGAATGAGAGACTGGAAGCACATAACCACATGGAATTTTTAAACTGGATTAAAAATACAATATTTATGTAACTGTCCTTCCTGTTATTTTTTCAGACCTCCAGTATCATAACAGAGAAACCCTGCTCCACAGGGCATAATAATGCAGCACAGGACCCCGTTCCCATAGATGAAATTTCTTAGTTTAATCTTCACCTAAACAAATATTCCCTTACATAAAATAGAATAATAATCTCAGTGGTTTATGCTGAGTGTTTTCAGTCTCTTAGAAGAGTAAACACCGACCCCCTGCCTCTTCCTTCTGTGACTCCTGCTTCCTTTCCCATGTGCTTTGTGTCTCTAAGCCTTTGACCCATGCCTGGGTCCATTCTGTCTTCTCAGCCCTAACTGCTCTTCTGTGCTGCAGAGCTAATGAGCTATGGAAAAGGCCTGCCACCTTTATTGCAAAGCCACAGATGCATAGTAGAAGCTTTTCTACTTCACAAGAAATGTCTTCATGTTGGTGTCAGAGATACAATTTATTTTATTAATGTATTTCAAGGAAGGAAATGCGTATTTTAGTTAAGATATGAGCAAGACTAAAAAGAAATCCTTTTGGTTCATAGGCATTAAGTCCTTAAATCCAGACATCATTCCAAAAAGCAGTCTTTTCAAGAGGAAAGGAATAAAAAATATGGTAACTTGTGACATTCTTCTCAATTTGATTGCTGCTTACATTATTGAAAAATAACTATTTAAAAATACAACAGTGACATGCTTGGAGAAATCGTATACTACTCTAAACAGCTGCACCTGATTAATATTACTGATTTCATAGTGCAATATCAGATGTGTTATTCTTTTCCCTATTCCCACTCATTTACCAAAGCAGTATATGATGGTTGGTGCTCCTTTCCCTACTCTAAATAATTTTTCACTGTTATACACACCTGCTAATTGTTTCTGGTGAATGTTAAATATTGAATTGTGAGAATTAAGCAAGTGAATATTATACAGTTCCAAAATGATGCAGGAATAAACACATCGATGTTGATAACTGATCATGACAAAATGGCAGAAGTCATAAATAGTAATGATTCATCTGTATCTGATTTGTGGTATTTTGTATGTGTGGACCATGATACCAACATATTCAGAGACATATGCAACACCTGTTTTACATCATTCAAGAAATTATTTAAGATGAGCCCTTTTATTTTTTTTCCCTTGGAGTCTATTTGTTGGAGCAGAAAGCCTATTGATTGAATCCTAGCAGGAGCCACATTTTAGTAACTTCTACCATGACATTTTATTTATTAGTGAATTCCTACACATTTCTGATAGAGATATGGATCCTCACAAAAGTATCACTATCAGAAATGTTCGTATGGAAATGGAAACTTGCTTATCTTGCTTTTTAAAGACCTCCTCAGGTCACAGAACTTGGGGATTTCCAGGGAGTAGGCTGAAAACCACTATTTTGTAACATATTATTTTGGGTATTACTCCATGAATTAGATGTACATCACAAATGCAGTGTGTGATTATTTCAAGACTGAAATAGAATCAAACACCTAGAATGGGGATGAACCAAAAGGCTGAACTGACAAGAAAGCTCACCAAGTTGATCAGAAAGTGAGATTACAGGTCCTCACATACTGAATTAAAATCTAACCCTGCTGAACTACCTGTTTCATAGCAAATGTTTCAATGTATCTATCCTATTATGTCAAGAATTAGAAGAAATGTGTTCTCGATACATATTTTAGACTTTCAAGAAACACTGAGGGATTTGCATTTGATCAGAAGCTGTCTTTGAAACTGGAAATGTGTTTCTTGAGCCTAATCATGTGCTACTGCTTCACAATAATAGAGTGATCACACTGACATTAACAATGGAGAGTTCGTATGAGACTGGGAAATCTTTACAGCCACCCTCTCTATTTCCTGCTTGATGTCTGCCTAAGCAAAATCCATGGCAAAGGAAAGTTCCACACAAAAGTTTGTAACTGCCTTTGGATTGGGCCTCCCCAGCAGAAAAATAAAGAAGTTATTTCCCATGAAACCTGAAGATGGTCACAACTTTGGCTACAGGCAAGATTACCTCCTTGTCTGCTGTCGTGGCAGCTAATTGCTGGTGCAACTAGAATCACAGTAAGTGATTTTACAGTTTTGCAACAGTAGCATACCTCTAAGACTATTTCACAAGTGGAATTTTGATAAGGAAAGATTCCATGGTGTGCTTCTTTTAAGACCTCAGCATGTGAGAAACTATGCTTCTGTCAACAAATTGCTTCTAGCTTTGGTAGTCTGAGAGGAGCTAGTGCTGAGCAATTTAAAACATACTTAATGACATCACAGCTCTTGTTTAACTATATGCCTATACAGAAACTGCGGGTAACTGGAATGGGTAACTGAATACATGAAAATAAGCAAAGTTTCTGAATGGAAATGGAAGCATGGCTCTATTTTGGCTTATTCCTAGATAATGATCTATATCTGGGCAAAGCTGCTGTTTACCTTTGCAGTTTCTTAAAAGGTATGGGTTTTTATCTCTTCTCATAAAATCATAAAGAAGTAAATGTGACAAGTGGAATAAATGATAGCAGGGAAGTAATATCTCCTATCATCTTGTTTGAATTCTCCAAGAAGTGTGGAAAGATGTTATAACCTCATCTGACCATACAGAGGCCAAACATTCAAACAAATTCCAAAATGATCAGTAAATTACTTCGGCTTCACTGTATATTAATATAGGAACTTTATAGAACTCTTTAAGGGTCTTATAAACTATGGCACAGATAATTCAGTTCATCAGCCATTAAAGAAATATTGTAGACAAGGAGCATCAGCAGCAAATCAGAGATGAAGGCCTCTGCACTACACAGGAAGTAGAAGTCCTTCTGAGAGCTGATTGCATCACTTCCCAAATGGAAGCTGAAATCAGACAGAGTTCTAACAATAGCCACCCGGAAATCACAGCAATCTGCAGGATTCATTAGTTTCCAAGAAGACCTAGATGTTTTCCTAAATCTCAAAATACACAGTATTTATCTTGAGCAAGTTCAACAAAGATTATGACAAAGATCCTGTTGTCTCTGCCTCCAAACTTGTTCATGTTTCTGTGTAAGTTGCTACCTGATGAGCCACTGATATAACTTCATCCCAAGTTATTTCCTCTACAGTCTCTGTACCAACAATGCCTAATCTGATTTTACTTCCTATGATTCTTATCCAATGCTGCATTTAGATGTCAACATCTAGTAAAAAATTCAAACTAAAGCAAAAATGAGCTGTTTTTGAGTTTTTACAATAGCAATTACTATAAATACAGCCATGACAGCTCCCTTTCTGAGACATTATTTGTTGTACATCTAATTTTTGGTTGCTAGTATAACTGTGGCTATTTCAGTCTACCCACCTTCGATGCTTCTTTCCTCTCTTACACCTAGACTGCTAAGTACTCTTGATTCCCATGACTACCTCTGTATCTACTCACATGCCATCTAGGGACTGTTCTAATAAGAAAATCTTTTCAAGATCTTGGATGGATGACCTTTTCAAGGAATCTCAGAGATTCTACTGTACTCGGAGTGATCAAAAGATTAGGTAAGAATTGTCAGGTATATGTATCTGCTATTTTTTTTACCACTTTTTTTTATATTTTAACCATTGTTTCACAAAATTCGACCTCGTCTGATACCTAAATGAATTTATGTTCCATTTTATATGTGAGAATTTGCTGGTGGGATCCTTACAGCTCTTCCCAATCCTGTGCATTATTTATACTCATATGAACTACCACAGAAGTACAAATGACAATGTGCTTTTCTGAAGCAATACTCCTGATGGTTGCTTTTGATCCCAAATCAGAATATTATTCAATTTATTTATTTATTAATTTTAAACATAAACAGTAAATGTGGGGAGACACTTAGGAGAGGCAATGACTCAGTTTATTTAGAAACCAGTGCAATTAAGGCTAGCTACTTAGAAACAGTGCTTTCTATCACGTAAATAACTACCAGTACTCACTGTATGGAAAAGGCATACTAAACCAAAATTCGTATTAGCAATCTGCACACCAATCTGCTGCTTTTACATTTTACTGTAGGGAAATAGACACAAAAGTGTTTGCCTCAGGAAGGTGGTGCTGACGTGGAAAGGATATTTAATCCATAAAATAAGTTAACCAGTAGGTCTCCTTAAGCACTGTAAACAGCAGGAAGAGTCCCCTGATGCAGATCCCATTTAGAAGAGCTTGTTCTGCACTGGGTGTACAGAGTATTTAGGGAGTCCATTTGCCTAGTTTGTGCAGATAAATTTGGAGGGTATTAGGATATCTCCTCATCTCAGCTACCTTCTCCTCTCTGTTCAATACCAAAGTAGTTGACAATGACAGTGTTCAAGTTTGTCATCATCCAGCATTTCATTGAAGACTCCAGAGTGCTGACTACACTTTGTTTCATTGTAAAGCTGTTGACTGAGATTTATTTGAAAAAGATAGATCTTTTCCAAGACCACAAGGAATAGTAACCCTTCTGAGGTATTGAACTGAATTTCTACTTGCTAGAGCCAGACTCCCTCTGGAATGATATAATACATTTTCACAGAAACAGTGGTACTTCGTTTTCTCTATTCTATCAGATTTTTATTTTTTTTTGTCACTGTTTATTGTCGTAAAACTTAATTGTTCTACTTTGAGCTCACATATTGTATGTATATTAGTCACTTAGAGTTCACTGATCCATAAGTGACCACAGGTATAATGACCCCAATTGCCTCACATCAATGTACTTGACCACACAAACACAGGATTTGCATCCAAATGAGTGTTTGGAAAAATACTTTGTGAGCCATAATGAAGCTACACTGTTGTGTAACCACTATTCATGCGCTTTTGTAGTTGATTTTGAAACTATTTGAGCATTTCAGAATCAGTTAGGTGGAAAAATTAAAAACTTTTAGGAA
Source organism: Odontophorus gujanensis (assembly GCA_013399175.1). NCBI lineage: Eukaryota > Metazoa > Chordata > Aves > Galliformes > Odontophoridae > Odontophorus > Odontophorus gujanensis. The sequence goes on from VXAB01008507.1 coordinate 79,400, forward strand.
GGTTCTACTTCACTGCTGACATCTAATTTAGGTCAAGAAGTTTCCAAAGAAAATGTGAATAGTACAAACCTTCTAAAAGGTCTTTGCACAAGGTGGTGTTGTTTAGGTTTTCGACAAACTTCTGTATTACTCATTTTGCATGCAAACATCCATTTTCCTGTAAAAATGGCATTATAATGTTCACAAAATCATCTCACTTTAGTTTTAAATTTGAAATTGGGAGGGCATTACAAAGTTCACTCTGCCTAGACTTCATAATAGTTCTGAATGTCGATTCCAAAACCGTAGATTCAGAAAGCCTTTCCAAGCTCTAATTGTTACTTGTTACTACAAAATTTTGCAAGATTTCAGTACCAATCATATTAGAAGTCACTACTTCCATGCATGTCAGTTCCTCCTCTTTGTTCAGTGGAGCTTCTTTTGTACATATGTTGCATCTGTGTATAATGTGGATGGGAGTCAATGTCAGTGAATGGCAGACATATCCTACATTTGAAAGCTAAAAATTTGAGAAGGAGAGAGGATTTTTTTTTACCTTTTATCTTCTGTATGTGTATCAAATCTCTGCTGTGCAGAATGAGAAACTCCATAGAGAAAGAATCTTTCTTTTTTTCATGACAGCAAGATTTCAAACCAAATTTAGGTCCTGGCTCTATTAAAATCAATGCAGGTCAACTTCTACAGTAATTCTCAGTGCAAAGTAAATAAAATATTTATTTTTTCTTATGTTTCCACTATGACATCTACTAATAAGAACTTCAACAAACTGAATTTATAGTTGCATTACTCTATGCTTAACAACAGAATTTGTTTCTACATAAAATCTGTTGTGTTTTTGTCAGATTGCTGTCACTTAATTGTAATTTTATTAGAAAAATCATTGTAAGATTTGTCACATTATGACCAGTGTTCATAGAAGTATAATGAGACTTTGCGAGTAACAGGCTTGTGACACAATTAGTGGTCACATGGGGATTAAGAAGAGCAGTCATTACCCTTGACATCAGTCCAGTAAAGCACTTAGGCCAATGAAAACTACCATTATCACCAGCAGGGCTGTACATATTGTAAAGAAAGCATTTGTCTACACACTCACATAGATCATAGTCCAAAATTTTATTCATTTACACTGGAGATAAAAATGTGTGAGCATTTCTAATTTTCTTAAGTTCAGATATTACCATAGCAAAGACTTTTGTTTCAGTAGCCTCAGGTAGTGATGCTGACTGAGGGTTATGAGCCTAAGTACAGTTTGCCCTCTTTATAAAGCGATTCACTGTTGTCAACATTACGGACTGTTGGTACCCAGAATGTTGTTTGGTTAAGCTGTTGCTTCCTAACATGGCCTGTAAGCTACCAGCAGAGACTCTGTATGTGTTTGTGTGCATCCTTATATTTTTATCACAAACACTGAACTACTTTAATTCATTCAGCTTTAAGGAAAAACATTGAATTACTTGCTGTCAGATATGGGTATGTCAAAAAATGAAATTAATTTCACAGCTGGAACATTACTTAAATTACGTCTTTCTCTGGGCTAATATAATGAACAGCAGTTTCCTATGAAGGAAAGGGTAGATCCTTACTTACATTTTACAAAGGAAACTTAAGTTTAATTAGAAAGATTGATCTACATGGTAGAAGTATCTTTTGGAATTTTCCACATCTCCACAAGTTTTCAAATCAGCTTTCCTGCTCTCAATTATATGCACTTTGTTCCTTGCCATTTGTTTCAAAGTGAAAGCAGACTAAATTATTGTTGCTCACTCTGCAAACGGAAAGGTACACAAAAGAATAGGTTGAGCAGATCATATTAACAGAAATGGTCTCATAAAATGAGAATATCTTATTCTCAGTCATAATTTAGTCCAACTTCTGATTTTAATGTATAGAAATTATGATTGTTTAGTACATATCATAGAGCTAATCTGACATCTTCCATTTGAAAAACCAAGCCAAGCCATTGTGACATGCAAGGTAAATCTCCTTCAAGTTATGAAAGGCTAAAAATGTATGCACGTATTTATTTATTTAAATTGCCCCAGTACAGCTGATTGGAATTGTTGTTGTGATACAACCTTATTTTTACTATGTATTTATATTTAATTTGTTTTCTTGCATTTTGTTGCTCTAAACTTCAACCAGTAGTTTTCTTAGAAAGATCCCTATGTGTCCATTACTGAAGGAATATGCAGAACTTAGAGCATTACCTCGCGAAAAGCTAGGGGAAACTATACCATCTACCTCAAGACTTAAAAGCTTTCAGCCTTGAAAAGCTACACAACCATTCACACACAACTGTGAATCTGAATTGTACATCTTAAGGCACATCTTAATGTACAACTTTCATCAAAATCTGAATAAGTTTCTGAGCTCAAAGACTCCCAAACCTTGCAAACCTTGTGAACAGTCATGCATTAATACTAGTCATATAAGCTCCTTAGATATTTTAAATGTGGTCACTGATGTTAATACTATCGAGATAGAAATTAAATAGATTTGCTTTTTCAGTGTAATTGGTACCATTTCAACAGACTAGAATGGAGCTGAGCTGCTCTAGGGGACTTTGGAAACAGAAAATCTAAGGAGGTCCTCTTCAAGTTTCTGCTTACATAAGTAACAGGTATTATATCACTGCAGCTTTCTACTTCTCCTTCTTCAGAGGTACCAGGATGTCCATGAGGAAAGGGAAAGTACACAATGCTCAAAAAAGTGTTTTAACTATATGAAGAGAGGCAACACCTTTCAGTGTTTAGTGAGAAAGCGATAGTATATAGTCTCCTAAATCAATATTTGCAGCCTCTCATAATCTCATGAGACTGAACTCCATCCCCTGGGCAGGTCTCACGGGCTCTTTTGGAGCTACAGTCCATCCAGGAGAAGGCAAGACTTGCATGGAGAGACTTGCACATCTACCTGTCTTTGACAAGATGTTTCTAGTGGATGGGAATTTTTTAGAGAGAACATGTCATTCCTCTGAACCAACCAGAACCCTTCCTCCCTCCTTCCACCCTGAAATGAGAAGTGAAAAGTTATCAACACTTCAGGATGTTTATAATAGCAGAGAGGTTTGATTAGACTGCATTCTGACTCCAAAGTGACACAGTGCTTGGGTCCTCAAAGGCATTAATAGATTTTGGGATATGTACTCCAATATCCACTTAAATTGGGTTTTATTCATTTTTCATGTTTGATTTGCAGGGAAAGTTTATCGCTTCCACAGTCCTACAGAGAAACAAAGCCAAACTGGAAGAGGGGCTGAGAGTGCTCTCTGTTTCAAAGGATTTTCTGTTCCCCCCCACTTCTTTCTTTCCCTTCTATTGTTCTACTTGATTTTCACTATTCACTGTAATGTCATTTCCTTAAGGTTAAATCTATTGTTACTTAGGAGCGTGATAGTGACTCATGCAATATTTGCCAACTCCACACCTTTCAGCATTCTACTGCTTTAATTTGAGGGTAAAAGCTCTTTGTGACTACAACTGCTTCCTAAATGAAAGCTGTATTTTATACAGAGATGAGTAAGAAAGGGAACTCCAAAGAGAATTTCATTCATATTTCTTAGTGTTTTCATAAGCCTACAATGAAACCAGAGCTGTCCAAGACCAGCAGCATTCACAAGCATTGCCTTGGTTGTGCATATAAATCTGTGAGAGAGAAACAGTAAGCATTAAAGAAGTATATTTTAAATTCCACAGAGGATAAGAATCAGTAAGAAAAAAAATAGCTGCCAAAAATATCTGATAGTTTAGTGAAAATCTACCTTCCGTTAAAGAGAGAATTTTACTGTAAATATTAAGTAAAGCTTAACTGGAGAATCCATATAAATCCTGGTTTGCATGAATCATATCAAGTATGAGCCATTATGTAATATACTAACCTTAACTGTATTTGCAGGAATATTTGTACTTTAAATTACTTTGCTCTTTTCCTTACCAAATTCTAACAGCTGTCTAAACCACCTGTATTGCCATTCAGACACTTGAAAGGGTCATCCTGAGATGGCTTTACATGGGTTGATGTGTTATGTTTTTATTTCTCAGTTTCTCTACTTGTCTGTCATTGAGGAACTTGTAGAAATAAAAAATGTAATATTTCTTACACAGAACTACTGTTATGGAGCTGCTACTGAGTGAACTAAAGCTCTGTTTAAATACATAAGCATGTGTTTACTTTTGTCACCTTACACTACAAAGCAAATTTTGATCATATCTAAATCCAAATAGAACATGGTTTTGGTTGGTTGGTTTTTTTTTTTTCCTTCCAGATTTGACCTTGCAGTCATTGCTCAACATTTTCCCTACCCCCAACATATTACACATATGAGCCAGGGACACAGGTTTCAGGGCATTTCTTGTGCTTTGCTACTTGATGTCATTTGTCAGCACTTCAAGTTCTTACCTCCTCATTTTCTGAGGAGAGGAACAGCAGGAAAAACTGTATAAGAAGTAGCAGTCTTCAAACTAGATGAATTCTGATGTCATGAATGGGAAAATTTTGACCTACCTACGTATATGGTTCTGTCATATTTAGACTGATAAATCTGGGAAAATTCTTGAAAATATCTGGGTTCAGACTACGCGTGTTGCCATTTCATTAGAAATAATCACATTAATAACTAATGATTTGCCCAAATTGTCATATAGTCCAATTTAATAACTTATACTATGTAGCTATAGATTTCAAATTAATTCCCAACTTAAGTCAAATAGTTTGAGACTGAACTAAGGCTTTCAACTGAAGTAAAGCATACCTTTTGTAAAAAGTACACTGGCTTCTTTGGGTAATGGGAAACTCACCATGAGCCTCATAAGTCTTTCCCTAGTTTTAGCTTGAACAACAGTGCTGCACTATGTTTTTTGTTTCTGAGACCAGTGGATGTTGCCATGTTAGGTGAAACAGTGATCAAAGATGAGAGATATCCTTCTCTAAACACCAAGTATGGAATTCATCCACTCTTTCTCAAACTTTGTTCTCTATAAGTTGGACTTCTAATTTAAACTGGCACAGGTTGCCCAGAGAGGTTGTGGAGTCTCCTTCTCTGGGGATGTTCAAGACCTACCTGGATGCCTACCTGTGCAATGTGGCCTAGGGAGCTGCTTTGGCAGGGGAGCCAGACTAGATGATCTCTAGAGGTCCCTTCCAACCCCTACAATTCTTTGATTCTGCAATTCTGTGACTAGGTTCCTTTTTTAGTGCATGAAACAGCGCACACATTTCATTTGGTCAATCTTAAGCACGTAAACTAGGACTGGAGATAGAGACCATTACGTTGTCCTTTCCCACTCTGTTAAGAGTAGAGAAAATTTAGACACTAGCACTGGAGGGCTGTTTTTAGACTGCTAAAACTACACAAGGTAAACAATCATGGTAGTCATTGGTCACAGCGATCCTTCTCATTGAAAAGGACCATCTTAGTTTCCCTATTCTGTCACTGTGTGCATTTTTCATAAATCATAGTCAGTTCTTGTGAGCTGTCTCTGAATCACGTTTTGCTCTGGATGCCCACTCTGAAAAAGAACTTCTCAATCAACTTCTGTTCTCTTTTTTACAGGGATTGCTATGTTCTCCACTGGCAATTTATTTACTTTTCCTGAAACATTGAGGGTATACACTGTATTTGTTTTAAAGAGACAGCTACTCTGTTCATATTTGGATGACACTGGTCAGTGTATTTGTCATTCTTCATTAGGAATAAAAGTGTACAGACATGCACATCTGAATGAGCACATATTAACCCATCTTCCACTCCTGCACATAGATTGTCATAAATGCCTGATTTCCCCATTTAGAAATTTTAAATGAGATTTGCAAGGAGAATATGTTTGTGCCTTCAATGGGCAGCTGAGAAATATAAAATGAATGCCAGGTATTGGGAACGCCCTACATTTTCCAGAGCTCAAAAGCTGATTCATAAGCTGATGTAGACAGATGTCCAGTTAAATGTCTTCCACAGTTACTTACATCTAATTGATTTTTTAAATTATCTTTTCATATTAATTCAGTTTCAGTGACTTCTGTCCTCTACTATGGGGAGCGGGAGACTAGTCCCAGTACACAATGGGGTTTTTCCCTCAAAAATACTAAGTTTACAGGATGTTGCCCAGAAGAAATGTTCTGACAACAGAGTGGAAGTTCTACTCTACACCAGAGGAGATTAGGAAGAAAAACTATTTATCCTCCACCCCCACCCCCCACCCCCCCAAGATAGAATACTCTGTCCAGAAAAATAAACTAAATTCAGTATTTGGTCTTTGCTATTCAGCCCCAAAACAGTCTTAAATCAGATCTCACCAGCTAAGCAATACTCAGCTTGAGGACTTCTCATGATGAGGTAGGAAATGAAGGGAGTGATCATGCAGTGGCATCTTACTAAAGTTAGCAATGCGTGCGTTTGCTTACTGATCTAATTCTAATGCTCTCAAAATCTTGAAGATGTTAAAAAAGAACATTATTTTTTATATAAGAACAATCTTTTCAGATGCAGGGTTGAAATTTTACCTTGGCAAATTAAAATTCCTATAGAATTTCTGCATTCTTCACTGTCCCTCTTTAAACCTTTGTATAAAAGTTACCAGGTACCTTCTCTGTAAGCAGCCACACTTCATAGGCTTTCTAATGTTTGTGTGAAGGTAAGTAAAACATCAGGGAATTCTTCCGAGTTACTCACTAGGTTTTTGTTGTAGCAACATTTTCTTGTAGCAGCTGTGAAACTTGTGGGGTTCATTAATTTAAGTACACATAGATGTAAGAATGGAAATGACAAAGCCCTGACAAGAAAAGTAAGATGAAACTATCATTTGTATGAGGTTTGAAAATAAACTATTTCTAACTTATTTAAAGGGTATTTTTTCCCCAAACTGTTTTGCCTTTATTTTCTTTTATTGAATGGTTCTTTTCTATATGTTACAACTGATTTGTAAAAAATGTTGGTTATTGATGCATGACTATTCATATATGTACACTAATCTGTAAGAATGTACATTACTGAAGTATTGGTATATGATGATACTATGCCTATTTATCATATGAAATTCTAACACAGAACCTACCCTCTGCTCCTTTGCTCCCTGTGAGGTGCTATAGACTGCCACAAGACCTCTCTTCAGCCTCCTCTGCTCTGGGCTGGACAAAGCAAGGGACTTCAACCTGTCCTTTAGGCTGTCCCTCTAGACCTTTCATCATCTTCATAACCTACCAAAGCATACACAAGATTCAACTTGACATTGACCATAATCCCAAGATTCATTCTACAGGGCTGCTCTCCAGAATCTCATCACCAAGTTTGTATGTATGTCTAGGGTTGCCTTGTCCCAGGTGCAGAATCGATCATTTACTCTTTCTGAACTTCATGCAGTTGATGATTGCTCAGACCCCCAATTTCCCAAGAGCTCTCTGCAAGGTCTCTCTACCCTGGAGGGAGTCAATCATTTTAGTGTCACCCACAGATTTAGTATACCTTCAGGTTCTGAATCCAAGTAGTTTATAAAAAAATTAAATAACATTGACCCTAAAATGGAGTCCCACAGAACACTGCTAGTAACTGGTCATCAGCCTCATGTAAAACCATTTACTGTAACACTTCAAACCTGACCTGACAGCCCATTACCCATTGCATTATGTTTTTGCCTAGTTGTATGCTGGACATTTTGTCCAGTAAGATACAGTGAGAGACAATATTGTAAGCTTATCTGAAATACAACAAGATTCTAGCAGCTGGATTCTCTTGGTCAGCTAGTAAGTTAATTTTGTCATAATGGATGTTAAGTTCATTAAACAGTACTTCTCATGAACTTGATTTGGTTGTTGGCAATGACTGCATTGTCTTTCTAATGTTTTTCAGTAAGTCGAAAATAATCTTCGTAATTTTGCTAAGGTATTGAAGTGCGACTTACAGGCCTTTAATTACTGGAGTTTTCTTCATTGCCTTTCTTGAAAACTAAGATATCATTTGCCAGTTTCCAGTCAACTGGGACCTCTTCATATTCCCAAAACCTTGAAAAATAATTGAGAGAAGTGTCTTGATGACATTAGCTAATTCTTTGAGTTACCTCGGAGTGAATCTACTCAGGACCCATAAACTTACATGTATGCAGATGGAACAGCAAATCCACTACAAATTCAGGGTTGGGAGTTTATCTTTACTGCAGTCACTATCCTCCAGCTCATCAGCGTTGAAGACAGAGGTGAAGAAAGCATTAAACATTCCTGCCTCATCTGTGTCCCTATCTGGGAGCTGTTTATACTTATCAAGTAAAGGATCAATGTTATCTCTAGTCCACCTTTTGCTGTTAATGTATATTAAAAAGGCCTTCTTGTTGTCCCCCAAAGTATTGACCATATTCAACTATAACTGAGTTTTGACTTCATGAATGTTCTCCCTAACAATAGCAAACATTGTCTACATTGTCCTTCCATGTTGTCCAACCTCACTTCCTCTGGCCACACACTTTCTTTTTCTGATTATATTCTAGAAAGATTCCTCATTCAAGCCAAACTTCCATTCCACCTGCATATCTTCTGACTTTTTGGAATTGTCTATTTCTGTGCTATTAAGTGGTGGTACTAATGGACTCCAGTGCCTTCAAAAGCAGTTGCTTAGGGTATCTTGTCAGCTAGTTTCCTGAGAAGCCTGAACTCTGCTTTCCCCATTTCCAGAGCTGAAGTTTTGGTGGTAGTTTCCATCTCAAATTGCCAAAGATTTTAAACTCAACTACTTCATATGACTATGGACAAGATAGCCTCCAATTGCCACTTCACCCACAAGACCCTCTTTGTTCACATGCAACAAACCTAAGAGAGCACCTTTCCTAGCTGGATACCATAGCAACTAACAAGAAGTTATCATCAAGGTGTTTTATGAATCTTGTGGACCTGTTTGTACCAGCTGTGTGGTATTCCCAGTTAATGTTAATGTCCTGCAAGCTGAAACTACCCATAAGGACAAGGGTGGCTGATCTAGGGGTATCTCTTATTTGCTTAAAGAACAATTCAACGACATCATCCTGGCTGGGCGGTCTATAGTTGACTCCCACCATGAGCTGGTATAGTTGGCTATAGTTGGCTCCCACCATCACTTTATTTGGTCATACCTTAATCATTATCCAGAGGCTCTCAGTTGTATCACTGCTAACTCTAAGCTTCTGTACAGCTTCCTATCACAGACAGCATTTCCCAACCTTGTGTGCCCTTCCTGTCTGTGTTGTAGAACCCAGAAACATCTACTGTGACACACAGTCACAGGGCTCTTCTCATGAGCATTAGGCCTGGGATCGAGCCAAAGTTTCTAGCTCCTCCTGTTTGTTCCTCATGCTGTGTATAATGATGAAGAAACATTACATACGTGCTTCACTGTACCCAGCACCTTGTCAAGCAGACTGAAAGATGTCCCAAGCATGCAGTCACTCAAATTCTGGCATCCCATCCCTTTTTGGAGCCTGACTTGTCCCTCTCCTTCTCTGAGTTCAGTTTAAAGCTCTGTTGATCAGCTCTGCTAACTTCTGCTGTAAAATACTTTTCCCCCTGAGAAAAGTGCATCCCATCAGGTAGCATCTATTGCTTGTTTGCATCCTTTACATGTTTTTCCAACAGAAGCTTTCTGCTAGAAAAAAAAAAAAAAAAGAAGCAATGAAAGATGAATTTAATGGATTTACACTCAGAAGGTTCACATCGGTGAATATGTATTAACATGTAATACTATACTGTGCAAGAAATTCGAGTGTTTGCACTGGGAATATTCATGACCTGAGATGTAACCATGGTTCTCAAAATATGCCTTTAATTTTACATGCTCAAATAGATAAGAAGAATCAATTATAAATCCTTTGTGTTTTGCATATATTCAGAAAAAAATCTGTTAAAGGACAAACCTGTTCAAGTCCTACTTGTGTAGATGGGAAAATGCATTTACTTTTACCCACATCAATACATCCTTGGCAGAGAAAGTGACTGTTTCACAAACTTGATCAAACACTGGTTAATAAGTTTTTTGAGAATCAAACTGCATTTATCCAGGTTCCTTCTGTTAACATAGATTATGCGTTATTTCTGTATTTATATCCTCTACACTTCTCTGCAGGTTTATTATTGAGTATTCCAGAAGCAGATTAGGAAAGTGTTTTATCTGAAGAATAAAATAGACCAGCGAAAGAAATGGAATAGATCTGGAACACTCATTTGAAATTTATGAGGGATTTGAATTTGAATATCTGAATTTGCCAGCCCACAAAGGAAGAAAGTAGGAGTCTGCAAGTGAAAAAGTTTCCAGTGGTTTTTCCTTTATAACAAGCCACAAAGGAAGGAACTCTGTCCTCAGATAGGCTCTGTTAAACTGTTCAGTCTGTGCCCACATCAAGACTGCTGTCAGGATGGTGATACAGTTTGGGAAAGTTTTTTGGACAACTACTTGCCTTGCTCTTACATCTGTTCACACTTCCACAGCATAAGGACCATCTTATGCATATTCAAGAAGTCCGAAATGTTTTGGTATGCTGCATGTGCAAATAAACTGTAAGATCTTTTATCACAGAATTCAGACTTGGATGGTGTCTTTCAGCAGTTGCACTTGGAGGTAGCTATATATAATGCATCCAAGCCAGCTTTGCATAACCTGGATTTTTTCTTTTCCATAATGTGTACCATGTCTAAATGGAAGGAGTGCTTTGAAATTGAGAATGTCATATTCAATCTTGCAGGCAAAAAACTGAAGACAATATTTTTTACATGCAGTTTTGATGTATTTTTGTGTGAATAATTTTAACTACAATACCCCAAACAAGACAATCCACCAGGCAGTCTCTGCAGAACCCTGAAATGCCGACTGTGGTTGTTCGTGGCCTGTGGACTATAAATCATTGCATCGTAGATAAAAATAGACCTGGAAACTTATGTATCTGAAAACAACTGGTATATGCATAAAAAGGACTGTATGTAGGCCTTAAATGGGCCAGGAGAGGTTCAGGTTGGACATTAGTGAAAAATTTATTCTCTGAATGTGTGGTCAGGAACAGGCTGCCCAAGGAATTGGTGGAGTCACCAATGTTTCAGTGTCTCAGCAGCCTCATAGTAGAGTATTCCTTCCTTATATCTAATCTAAATCTACTCTCTTTTCGTTTAAAACTGTTACCCCAAGTTCTTTCACTACATCTCTGATAAAGAGCCTCTCCTGGTCTTTCTTGTAGACCCACTCCAGGTACCGTGGTCTGCTCAGAATCTTTTCTTCTAGGCTAAATAGCCCCTAGTATATCAGCCCATCTTTGTAGCAGAGGTTCTTTAGCACTTTGTTCGCCTTCATATCCCTCCTTGTATCAAGTTTTTCATCTACCAACCTCCCAAGTCCTTTTCAGCACAGCAGCTTTCAATGCCCTTGTCACCTAGCTTGTATTCTTGACCCATGTGTAGGAACTCGTACTTGTTTGGATCTCTCAAGCCTGAAGAGGTTCCTTTGGATGATATTCTTTCTTTCCAGCATAACTGACAGCACTATGCAGCTTGGTGTCAACTACAGACTCATTGAGAGTGCACTCAATCCCACTGTTTATGTCACCAACAAAGATATTAAACTGAAGCAATCCCAATACTGACTCCTGAGGGACACCACTACATATTAGTCTTGTTAGCTGAGCTGCTGTCTGCAGCTCTTTGAGTGCAACCGTCCAACCAATTTCTTATCCACAGAGTGGTGCATCTGTCAAATTCACATCTTCCCAATTTAGAGACAAGGATCTTGTGCAGGACAGTATCAAATGCTTTTCAAAAGTCCAGGTAAATTACATCAGTTACTGTTCCCTTATCCACCATTGTTCTAACCCCAGTAAATTTGTCAGGTGTGATTTTCCCTTCATGACTGTCATGTTGACTGTCACGAATCACCTGTCTGGTCTCTGTATGACTTAGCATAGTTTCCAGGAGGATCTGCTCCATGATCTTGAAGGGTGAGAGGTGAGACTGACTGGCCGTTAGTTCCCCATTTCTGGAATAGCACAAATGCTACTCCAGAAAAAAAAGGCATAGGAACCTGTCAGATAGGCAGCCCATGATCTTAGTGGTAGAGCTTAAAAGCTAGAGTCCTGGCTCTTATCTAGTGTAAGGAGCTGGACTGAATAGAAGGAAATGTGTTAGCATAGTGCCCTTTTGGCTGAGAAACAGTGAATATGAGGTGGCTCCTCAGGCTGGTTTGACTTCTAAGAGGGAAACTGAACTAGGAAAGGGTGAAAGGAAACAGAAATGATGATGATTGAGGACATAGCTTCTTTTTAGGAAATGAGGAGGTAAGCAGCACACTTTTGAATTTGGAGTATGTCTGATTTCAGTGAACTGGTTGGTATGTGGAGAGATAGTGACATACGTTCTTTATTCAGTTTTGTGATTCACAGGAAACTGCTAGTAGGCTGAGGCTGGAATATGTCTTGTCAACTCAAATAATTGAATTCACTAAATTAACAAATGATGAGGCTACAGCCAGAGAACTGTGAGAAAATGAAGACATGATTATGACATAGTTTTGGCAAAGTACAATACAGGTGACATTTCAGAGATGACAGACTGAAGAACTGCTGATATGGACGGCAAATGAGAAGTAAATTTAACAATAGATCCATATTGTTTTCCATGTCTTTGAACTTTATTTTCTTAAGCAATCAAAATTTGGCAGAGATTCTTACAGCACTCGAAGGTATCTGCTAAGTTTCTAAATGTTTCTCTGCATGTGGATGTTAACAGTTTTGCATTTTTGCATGATTACACCTGTCCCATCAAAAAAATTTTCTGGGCTACCAGGTGATGGCACCAGGCCACTGGCAGCAACTCTGATTATACTCCAGTAATTACTCAAGTTAATGAAAAATTTCTGTAAATCAAGAAGAATCATTGGTATTTTCAGAAGTTTTTATAGCTCTGTTGAAGGTTGAATTCCATTTACAGGAAGAATGCAGATAAAAACTGTGGATTACAGAAAAATGCACTGCTGGGAGTATTGGAGACCTTAGATTAATATAATCAAATTATTATTTTTTTTACTACAGGAATTTACATCTCACTCCAGACCTCATTTTTATGGAGGAATTCAAAACAAGTTTTCAATAAGCTGAGCAGTAAGATCAGCCTTGTTATCACATGATGTGCAGCCAGAAAATCATGAGCTTGAAAAGAGAAATATGAAGCTGCTGTACAATCAACTATTTCCTCTTTTGTATTTTGTGCATACATCTGAATAATGACTGTAAATTCCTAAGGAAAACTGATGCGAGGTGTAAAAGTTATTTTCTGCACCATGTATTTTCGTAGCTTCTATATTTACTAAATTTGCATGTCTATCTGTGCTTTAGTAGATACACTCACCTTTACATGTATCTATATTCAGAAATAAGTTCTAAGAAACTTCCTAAATCAGGAGTACAAAAAGAAGGAGAATCTGAACTAAGACATGGTGTATGCTTCCATATGCAGTGTGGAAAGAAGGAGTTCTCCTGGAGACTGTGAAGTTTATTTTACCAATATCTAGACTGAGACCATTTGTATGCCAAATAAGATTTATTTTACATCTATAGTTCTTGCAAATAAAAAAATCAGTGGTGTAAAATAATTTTTTGGGGACATACGACCTGAGTGAATTGCATGCATTTCAAATCTTCTGGTACTGAAAGATTCCCAGTCCTCTGATCTAATTTTGTCCAATGCTCACTAACCCTGGGGGCCTTTCAAACCTGGTGTCTATTTGCTGTCTTTAGGGAAAACTGATGCTTTCACAGTTGATTCACATACATTTATGTTGTACCAGTCGTGACACTAATTCACAAAGACTGCTAATACTCACATCCAATACTGTTTATATTTATCTTGAAACCAAGAAAATGTTTCCACTAGATAAAGCATAGAAACATCTTTCCATTTCCACCAGCATGGTGTGACTCAATCCTTAGTAGATCAGACTTTGCTTCATAGTTCATCATCTGTGCTGCTCTTCCTGCATCTGAGGTTAGTAATGGTCAAAAGTCAGCAGGAGATTTTTCAGAGACCTCAGGAATGAAGAGAAAAGATGAATTACCAATCACCTTTTTCACAGTTTGGAGGGATTATGAAACACAGTCAAGAAGAGACAGCTACCAGTGTCTATTTCATACTCTGTACAGACAGGATTTCTGTCTTCTGCTTTCTTAATCTAGTTTTCATTACTGTCTTCTTTCAATGAAGAAAAATATGTATATCAGACTGAGCAATACACTTAAATGGACAGATGAAAAAATTGCCATCTGCATAGCAGAGCATGATCACATCTGCTTATTAAAAGATAATGACCAACAGGCTGAGGGAGTTTATCTTCCCCCTCTACTCTGCCCTGGTCAGACCATATTTAGAATATTGTATCCAGTTCAAAAAATACAGGGATCTCCTAGAAGGAGTCCAGCAGAGTGCCATAAAGATGATTAAGGGCCTGAAGCATCTCCCATGACAGGAAAGGCTGAACAACCTGGGTCTGTTCTACCTGGGTAAGAGAAGACTGGAAGGGGATTTGATAAATTTTTATAAATATCTAAAGAGCGGTTGGAGTCAAGGGGATGAGACCAGGCTCTTCCCAATTGTGCATAGTGATAAGACAGAGTAATGGCCTAAATCTCGAACATAGGAAATTCTGTACTAACATGTGGAAGTTCTTTATGGAAAGGATGATGAAGCACTGGAAAAGGCTGCCCAGAGAAGTTGTGAAGTCTCCTTCTATGGAGATACTCAAGACCCATCTGGATGCCTACCTGTGGGACTTGTTGTAGGGAACCTGCTTTAGCAAGGGGTTTGGATTTAATAATCTCTTCAAGTCCCTTCCAACCCCTGTGATTCTATGATACTCTGATCAGCATTATGCTAGTAATATCATCTTTGTCATGACAAGAAATAGAAATTAAAATTTAAAAAACACTACAGCATTTTAATCTACCATTCCTGAGATAATTCTCTGCCTCACAGGGTAAACACAAAGCAACAAATAGATAAGAAGCACTCCTAAGCGAAAGAGAATTAACAAATCCTCAAAACATGTTGAACATGAGTTGGCAGACCAAGACAAAACGTTCATACTTCTTCATCAACTTTAACTAGTTTTCCACTACATATTTATACTATAAGCAGTGAACTGAAGTTCCTCTGAGGGAAGAGAATCCTAAATCAAACGATAAGAAACAAAAAAACTGCTTTCATAGATCCAGGAGAGGACAGGATTTGGTAGTTCACAATTCTGTTTATTTAATTAGAAAAGTCTTTAGAAATCAATTTCTATCATCATTTTATTAATGTAATTCTGATTTATTCTAAGAGCTAGTTTCATTTATTTTAGATGTACAGTCAGTGAAATAACACTTCCTTTTTGTTGTTTTTAAATGGAAAAATAAAATTCAAACTTAAGGTCACAAATGTGAAAAACTTTTAGAACCTTTTTTAAACCTAAACAGCAGGATTTTTTTAACTTAAAAATTCAAAGCATAGGCAGTTTATTTGTGAATCACTGTTTAATATTAATATAGAGATAATCTATCAAGGCATCTCAATAGAGTCTACTGTTTGGCTTTATAGTATTCATGCAGGAAAATTCTAAATGTTTAAAAAACGGCTATATATTGTTACGATACAATGCTATAGTGTGTGTGAAATGCACATGGTGAGTCTGTGATAAATTTTAAATATTTTTGATGAGACAAATTCAAAATTCAGTAAGTTATTTAGAATATACATTAATCTGTCAGTACTGGGTCAGTACTGAGACCAATGCTTTTTGATATCTTCATCAAAGACACTGACAGAGGGATTGATTATACCCTCAGCTGATGACACAAAATTTGCTGATGACACCAAGCTGTGGGGTGCAGTCAGCACACCAGAGGGTTGGGATGCCATCCACAGAGACCTAGATAGGCTCAAGCAGGGAGCCCAGGTGAACTTCATGAAGTTCAGCAAATCCCAAGTGCAAGGTATTGCACCTAGGTCATGGAAACCCCTGTTGTCAAGTACAACCTGGGAGATGAAAGGACTGAGCACAGCCCTGCTGGAAAGGACTTGTGGTAATGGTGGATGGTGAGCTGGACATGAGCCAGCAATGTGCCCTTACAGCCCAGAAGGCCAACCTGGGATGCATCAAAAGAAGCATAGCCAGCAGGTCAGGGAGGTGATCCTACCTCTCTGCTTTGTGCTGGTAAGGCCTCACCTGGAGTACTGTGTGTGGATGTGGAGTCCCCAGTGCAGGAGATGCAGACCAGCTGGAGCATGGCTGGAGAAGAGCCTCAAAAATGATCCAAGGTATAGAACACTGTCCCTATGAGGACAGCCTGAAAAGAGAAAGCTCTGGAGAGACCTGAGACCGGTATCTCCTCACACCATCTAAATCAACAGCAAAATTCCCAGTGATTTCAACAGGGTACTTGTACCCCATTTTTAAATATGGTGAAGTAGTACTGGAGATTTGCCATCAACTTTGGAGAGGTCATGTAATGCTAGATGAATAAGAGTGTCCAGTCTGTGCTGACCAGGGAGCCCAGGCCAGCTGGAATCTGCACTCAGCTCTTAGCAAAGCATCTAAAATTAGAGGGACTGAATCCCTAGGGTTTGGAGGGTTTGAAAGGCAGGAGGGTTAAGTCAGCACTGAATATATGTGTCATTTTTAGTGTTGTTTTTATTTTACTTTACTTTACTTTACTTTACTTTATTTTCCCACATATCAAATTTGAGGTTGAACACATCTCACTCTTTCTAGGAAGCAAATATTTATGACTGATACTCAGTTTTTGAAGTGGAACATGTACAGTGTTTTTATACATACACTTGCCTCAAGTGTGTAGTTGTAAACACACTCACCTACTTTTACCTACTAACATGCAGTTAGCTATGATCTTCTGTCCATAAAGAACTGCAGTGCTCGTGAAGATTAAATTCATATCTGCTTTCATTTCAGAAGGCACATAACAAATACATATGTCTGACTTCTCTGCATCTCTTAGGGAAATGCACTTGAGCTCTGAATACTAACATTAACTAAACTGTTTGCTACTTTAAAGCATTAAATTAGTATTAGTAATTAAAAGTATTTCTGCGTTTGTCATAAAGTCCAGCCTCTGACATACGTATGCTGGACTTCTGTGCTCAGTCACTAAAAATATGAGTTTTTTCCAGGAAGGCCAATGAAATGGCAAAGACATTGGAACAATGAAACTTAAGAAATATTGCTCTGAACATATTGAGAAAGATAAATCTACCTATTGGCATTTCACTCTTTGGGGAACTGTTCTGGGTATGAAATCCTTTCATGAGGTTTTAACTCAGCTAGATCAGTTTCTTTATTTACCTGGTTAGAGTTGTACAACTTTCACTATGCTTTTTATTTTCCAATTACATCAGTTGACTTAAATGTAGCAGCATCAGAATGAGTATTAATTTCACCTTTAATAAAAATCTGGTGCATGAACTACTTATGCAAAAAAAAAAACCTTCAAAATATTTTGTGTTGATCAGGCAAATCTATATGACCCGATGGGGTTTAGAGATGTTTGGGGGTGCTTAGCTAAGATAAACATTTTCTTAGATGGCACAGACTGTAAAAATTCTCAATTTTTGGAAGTCCAATAGAAGATTTCTTCTCATCATTGTAGTCACACAGCTTTTTTTAACTTTATGTGTAATGAAAGGTTTAAGTATCAAAACTGTCTTTTAAGGTAGTAAATCTTGAACGCAAGTGACAGTGATAAACATGAATGTGAAACACACTACATTCTAGTTAAAAAAAAGGCAAGAAAAATAGCTAGTTTTCAAGAAGCACCTATAATTAAGGTTAATTTTACTTTCTGGTCTCTATTCTGCTATAACTGGATCTTTAGTCCCACAGAGTTTACTGTTCTTGCTTACCCTTTGTTCTGCCAACAGAATTTTTTCTTATGCTTTTTTTTTTTTTTAGGAAAATTACAGGACTGGCATACTTATATTTGCTTATGAATAAAGACCAGTTTCTGTCTAGAAAAACTGTATCTGGCTAAAAAGCTATCACATGGCTAGGCATGGTGCACTTTATCAGTGTTGTTGGCTCAGACATAATTACTCATCTATCTGCAGGACACTCTCATCAGGAGACCAAGAGAAGGGAATATATTTACAGGTTTTTATATACTCTGAAAGAATTTCACCAAGATACTACCAGTGGTTAAAAATAAATGAAAATGCATTGTTATTTCTCAAAGCATACAACAAAGATGGTTTAAAACATCACAACATACAGATATTTTCACTACAGTAAAGTTAATGCAAAGTCAGGGGTCTCCTTGAAAGAGTCCANCTAAATTCTTTCCTGTCTTCTACTTTTTTTTTCAAGAATTTAAAGAGTTCCTGACTTGTGTAATAATCAAACTTTCTATAAAATTACTAATGTTTCAACAGTTTTTAACAGAATTTGAATTTGGGTTTCAGTGTTGGTATCTGGAGATCCAGATGACTGCTAGAGGTAATTGGGATGGTCTCACTATTACCACTGCAGCCAGAAAACTGTCCTCTGCTTGCCCAGATTACACTGGGATAGATTTTTACCCCGAGAATCTGCAGCATCCTACACGTCGATAGTGAAGTCCACGTTTGTACATGTAGAGGCAATACAAGATCAGTGTTGTGCAGCTCACCAAAGGGAAACATCACTGGAAAGGTAGAAGAATCTTGATGGTATGGGACAGACATCATGGAAACATAGCATCATGGAATCGTAGAATGGTTTTGGTTGGAAAGGACCTCATCTAGTTCCAACCTCCTTTCCACGGGCGGGTTTGTCACCCAGCGGATCTGGCTGCCCAGAACCCCAAACTGGCCTTGAACACCTCTGGAGATGGAGCATCCTCAGCCTCTCTGTGAAGCCTGTGACAGTGCCTCACCATGTATGACTAAATTACTTCCTAATGTCTAATCTAAATCTCACTTCTTTTAGTCCCCAGTCCCTGATCTATCCAACAAGTACAGCTGTACAGCAGCATGGTGCCAAGCAGGTTTCTATAATCACCTATCATTATTTGACTTTAGGATGGGTGTAAATTTGAGCCTGAGAAATGTAAACTTCATCATTATGATAATTAAACAAAGAGGAAGCTTTCCCTTGTAAATGTGCAGCTTAAGGGAACTGAAAATAACTCACGTATATGCATAGCCTTGGCTGCTGGAAAACACTGCTAATTGGCATCACTTCAGGCTAAAAGTTTGAACTAAATTTTGTGAAATATTTGAATGCCATGTCATTTTTTTCTTTTAACTAAAGCTTTAGTTATGTGTTGTTGTTTTTTTTTTTCTTATTGTTGTTTTTAGTTTTGTATTTATTTTCCTTTAAGATTAAGTTCTGATGAGACTCATGCTTGCTATTACTCCTTAGGCCATGGCTTCCAGTATTTCCATTAAGGAAGCTGCTTTACAGGTACAAGTGGATATATTTTCAACTGAAACACATTTTGTTCTGAGAGGTATGACAGGTCACTAGCAATACCAATACAGGATATTCTTACAAGGAAGAAAATGGTTCTGACATTTAGAAATGTCTGTTCCTCTATAGACAGTGGTGGAAATGTGGCTGCTATGGTGATTTCACAATTTTTCAGGTCAGGAAGTTTAAATTGCTACTCAGATCTAAAGCAATGGAGTAAGTGCTTACAAATTCTGATTTTGCTGAAGTCAAATCTGAGTGAGAAGACGGTGAATGTACCTAGAATCTGTGCAGCTAGAATTGTTCTGGCTTCAGTGCTAACCCATGAGGTCTGTGAATCACAGGCAGTTGCAGAAACTGTCCCAGGGTAGAATTTTACTTAAAATAAATAGTCTCCTGCTTAAGGGCTTTTCTGGACTGAAGCCAAAAGTATTAGCTAGGAAATATTAATAAGCAGCAGATTCTTTTATTTTCTTCCCCTTTTAATGCATTAAAATAAATATCTTTTTCTGTGCTATATAACTTCATGAATCCTTTGTCATCAAACAGGTAATGGGGAAAGGACAGCAGTAACTTCCCATTTCTTCACATTTTTACTGGTTATTTCTAACGTTACAGAGATGATGCTTCTTACAGAAAGCCACATAAGCTTTTAGATGTACTGATCTAATTGTGGGAATAAGCCAAGAGATAGCTTCATATCCTTACGTCTTCCATTTGCAGAAGCAAATGATGAAGTAGTTCAAAAACTGTTTACAGAGGGTGAACTCATAGTTACCTTAACAACAAGGAGCAAAAAGCAACTCAGTGGAATGCGTTGGTTGATTCATGTGTTTTCAAACATCCGGTAGCTAACACAATTCATGTGAAGATGTACAGTAAGCCCAGTAGCCTGTAATACTCCTGATTCAGCCTTGTGTGGCTTTGGTCAAACAGGGAAAATATTTACCTTCTGATTGCCACAGTTCTCTACAAACAATACGCAATGTCTCAGAATTTCTGCTGCAGGTTAGCCTTTGTTCTACATAAGAATTGATCTAAACTGTTGACTTTTCTGCTGGCCCATTTCAGACTATATCTGTATCCAGACTGACATGAAAAAAAGGAGTTTGGAAAAAAGTAGTTTTGGTGATGAAAATCCAGCACTTACCTTCCCCCTTTACTTACAGTTTCCAGGATAAAAGAGGACAACCAATGCTCTAATCACACCAGAAGCCAGTCATCCTCCAGGGAACCGCATGCCCTCTCCTTGGAGGCCAGATACTAAATTAGCAATTTTGAATTTTGATTACTCCATTTGGGAACCTATAGTAGTAGACAATTCTCTTAGGAAGAAATCAAACAGAACTTTGAGTTTGTCTCTGAGTCAGATAAATTGTGTTGCCTTCTGAATTGACATTCAGTGATATAAACTTTTAAGGTTTATAGTCCAGAGTCTAAAGTGCACAAAATAGTGTTAATACATCCTAGGATTTCATACAGCAAGTCAGTGGACAGTAATCAGTACAATAAATTGATTCTATAACCCTGAGTTTTTCTCAAGAGGAACTTGTTTGTCCTCATTTAGATAAACACATAAGTAAACTCTTGTGTAACTGATTTTTAATGGAAAAGGCACATTGCAAATATATCGATACAGTAGAGTTAATTAGCCCTAACCTCATTTTATGTTAAAAACCTGCATAAAATATATAAATTTGGAAATATTTTTTCAAACCTTGAGATAAAATTATTCTGACAACTTCAGTCAGATGTAGTCTTTGCACATTGTAAAAATCTCATTGAGATTGGAGAACATTTTGTATAGCCAAAAGCATCCAAAGTGTCACAGAAATTTAAGATGGGAGTATGTTATAGAGAGCTTTGGATCAGTGAAGGAGTGCAGAAGCTGATTTCCTATAATACAGTGCATGGGCACACTGGACATTCAGGTTGCTGGCCAGGATTCCCAGTTGCCATGATTTATGTGCATCTTTGTCTTCATTGTCCTTCACTTATGCTACAGAGAGGCCAGAGCTGCAGCCAGTAAGGCGCTAATGACAGAAGAGCACACCACTACTCCACAGTTCTTTCATGTAAGAAATGTGATGGATTTCAATGCTAACTTTTCAGTCAGAAAGGGAGTTATCCAACCTTGCAGAAATTGCCAGTGGAAAGGAAAAATGCGAGATCTGGCACCATCCAAAAAACAAGACAGTACAAAGGACAGAATCATGATTCCCACTGGCAAAGGCTGAAGTGGGGAGTTTTAAGAATTGCTGCTCTTGCTGACCTCCAGGATTGAAAAACTAACTAATGAATGCATGCAGCAAGGATGACTTCAGCAGAGAAATGATGCCCTTATATCATGGCCTAGATCAGCAGGACTTGCTTTTTATTTAACATTCCTCTTCCTATCATACTATGCCTGTCCTTTCCCCATTCCAACTTTACATTTGTAGTACCCAGAACATTCATTATCACCATCATTTCTCCATCTCCTTCTTACTCCATACTTTTCTTCAATTTTATTTTTCCTACTTTTCTAATTTCTATTCTCATTTTTCAATTCTTCTTCGTCCATATCAAACCAAACAGTGCAGACGGGTTGATAGTGGTTGCAGAACTTAACTCAATGGTTTATGGACAGAGGAGAGACACATGGGTTCATCAGCAGTCACTTCATTCTACAGTCCTGTATGCATCTCTTGCTTTATAGATTACTTGCTTCGTAGATGAGTTAACTGTGATGAAATCAGAGGAGGTCACAGGATTATTCTAATATAATATACAGAAGTCCAACAGTAATATATACATAGGAGGTCTGAGCTAAGGCTCAGAGGTGGAAAATGTGGGACAATAGAGAGCAAACTGGAACTGCCTTCAGACTGAGTTCTATCAGGTGAGGTCTTTGGGCATAATTGCCAAGCACCAAAAACAACTGTGTTGCCCTCAGTGCATTCTATAGCCTTATTTTCACTTACATATTTTGTTGATCTTTAATATGGAGCAAACAAAAAACCAAAATAATAAAATATCCTACTTGGAGATTGGTTGACATTTAGCTTGAGATTAATGTGTTGGGCTGGAGGTGTTGGCAGAAGAACCTAACACACACAGAGTGCCTCAACTCCCTGCTATATTCAGTGGAACTTCTGCATTGTCTATACAGTCTGTAAAGACTATACTATTAACAACTGGTAGCTGGTTGACTGAAAAATGAAGTATAATAATGAATGTGTTGTCTTTGACTATAATGAAAATTTAGATACCTACTGGATCTCATAAATATTAATGAATAGGTGTTTTAGTCTCAAATTGAACTTGTCCTTTAATTCTCAGAATACATGATGGGACAAATGAAAAACTCCTGAAGTTACATTAAAAAATCCCATGAACAACAACAAAAAAATATTAATACACTCCCTCTAAAGAGGATTAAAATGAGAATTCAGAGCATGAGTAAAATTAGTGACCTGAAAAGAATAAGGAGCCACAGTAATCTCATTTAAAGTCATCGGCACTGAAATAGTTCATTAATGCCAGGGTCTAACTGTGCTTGGCTGCTCATTTTATATACACCTACATTGCTCTGAAAGAATTTGCAAACAGTATGACAGGATGGAGGATTACCTACTCTTGAAGTGCTCTATTATTAATGAACTCACAGCAGTTCTGTACTACATTTCAATATAGGAAGAGAGTAATATCATGTGCAAGTGAAACTGTGGGGTTTTTTTGAGTACACAGCATGTAATTATCCAGACTGGAAGGTGGCCAATGCACTAAAGCTGACACTCTAACACCAACTTTGCAGCATTTGATATCCAGCATATTTGCAAACAGTTTGCTGCTGTTCATTTTTCAAGGTTCAGAAGGGCATATATTCTCTATTATATCCCAAGAGCAGCACATCCTCCTCCTGGTCATAGTCCCAGAATCTACTTTTGCTGCTTAACTCTGACTGGCTGCAACTCTGACCTCTCTGTAACGTATTTTAATTTTTTAGGGAATTTAATTTCCCTTAGGGAAGTAGAAGAACAAGAACAATAGCTTCCCTTCAAAACACTTGGATATGTTTCAGTGACTTGTGGTGGAAAATGACTCCCCAGAGTCTCCTCTGAGGTCCAAACAACACACACCTAAGAATGACAGCAGTCATGCACTTCAGGACGAGGGTCATGTACACTACGAGCACTTCATGAAGACACTCTCTATAGTGTCGTAGGGAGTATGAGATAGCTTTGAAGTCACCATCATTAGCAAACATGGCAAATTTTACTTATTTTCAATTATGTGGTAAGCCATTTTCAAAAGCAATGATGTCTCTTTCCTCATTCCTTAGATAGTATCAGAACACTGATGAAGGGAGCTCAACAAGTCACTACTTGGAATAACTGGGAGGGAAAGGTCACTTGGTTCAGGTTTCGGAGGGAGTAGAAGCCAGTTCAGCTACAGGGTTTGTTTGGGAATTATGAGAAATAAGTAGGAGGTGCAGAGATTTGTTGAGGCAAAGGTTGGTACCTGCAAGGATGAGACTATATGTGCTTGCTGGCAGAACTCATTTTACAGGAGCAAAACCTTTTATGAAACGTAGCTTATGAACTCTACTCCTAGGATCAGATAGGTTCAGTAGGATTAGGTATTGCATCAGCTTTTAGAACAGGGACCAAACAGTGGGCATTTAAATAACTGAAATATTTATATTGTGAGCTACAGAGTTCTCAGCTTTGCATTTTTCCCATAATGGCAACATTTTGTGCTCTGATCATTACGCTTCCCAGGAGGAAAGAACTAATTTCATAGTTTTCAGTTTCATGTATGTGGGAGAAGGGAGTGAGCCCACCCTGGACTGAGTCTGAGCCAATGGAAGCAGCATCTAAATAGAAAGGAAAATTAAAAAAACAGACCTAACAGCAGAGAACAACATAGACCCCACTGATCTTCCAAGCATGTTTCTACAGGAGGTAGAGCAGTAATGCCTCTTGATTTAAACCTGTGGCAGAGAATGATTCTTATTTTGCTCTTTGCATGTAGGTGAACACCCTGTAACGTTATGTCAGGCAAATTGTTTTGTTGTTGTTGTTTTAAATAATAGAGTGTCCTCTATAGAATAATGACTTTTTTCCCATTAAGAATTATTCTAAGCATTTCATTAAGTTGTGATTTGGACGTTTTTTTTCGTGCACCATTTGATTTGTTGAAAATTTTGCTGCACTCAGTGAAGCACTAAGGTAGTTTTGTGATTTGTAAATATATGTCTGGTAGTGAAGAGCCCAACTAGAAAGCAACAGAACTTCTTGAGGACTAAATATCCCAGAGCTTGCTGTGGACATTTATTTAACTAACTACTCTATCTGTGAGCATTTGAGCTTACCTCATTTGCATATTTCAGCATGGACTTCAAGGCAACATATTGAACAGTGAAGCTTTTAATCAACATTACTTCTAGTGTAGAACCTATAAGGTATTCAAAGTTCATTGCTTTTACTGCAAATAATTTTTCTACCACCTTCTTCTTTCTACAGATGAGACCTTTGTGGAAAAGCTTCAATTAAAAGATCTATTTGCACTTTCAGTGACAGCAAATCTTCCTATTTTTTGCATTTCCACTCTATATCCTTTCTTAAAGTATGCTTCTTTCACCTCTACATCATTTCTCTATTAAATCAACTGTTTGGAAATTTGGAACTGAAGGGTGAACTTCTGCAGCAGTAATTTGAACTAGATGGGTAGAGATTTCTGCTCAAAGTCATGACTGTGATAGTATTATAATGAGCATGTAAGTGAATATCATTGCTTAGCATTATCAGATGTAGTAGCTTGTCAGCTTTTAACTTCATGATTTTCCTTATAGCTAAAAAGGATTTTCCTGACAATTGAATTCTAATGGGTACTAAGTTTTGAGTTGGACAAACTCAACTTTCTAAACTGTCCATAGCACTGACAATTGGCTGTTTTTTTCTTCCCTTTTCATCTGGTCCTAACATTTACGATCTCCGATATATCCCCTTAGAATGTAATTATATATCTATATATTATACATTGAATATATATATAGATATACATAAAATATTACTACATCTGTATATCTAAATGGATACTGTATAAATAACACTTGAGACGTTATTGCAAATGTCCATGAGAGAACCATAAAATAAAACAGATGGCAAGGGCTAAATAAAGTGAATGGTAATCAAAATGGTATTAAGTGCCTTGAAAATGGAACAATAGTTTTGATTAACATCAGCGGGAATTACAGAGATAAAGGGGAAGGTCTACAGAGCTCAGAAATGCATAATGATGTTCTAGTCAGAAATAATCTACTTTGACAGAAACATATATCACATTATTTAATCAGCAAGCTTTGTACATTGTCTTCAGTTAGTGTCTTTTCTTATATGGATAGCACAGGTCCTGTAGAAAAAATGGATATGAAAACTCAAATCTTGTTCAAAACTACTTTTCACTACTCTCTTTTTATTGGTTCTACCAGTTCTGGATAATAGCAAGGGCTTAACATGGGAAATTTGTACTTGCTCAGCAAACAGCAGCTCTGGAGGGAGACTAGAGGGAGAGTAGGATTTTGTAAACCACTGCAGAAAAAAGTAAGGGCTAAATACAGATAGCTAATACAGTGAACATACTCTGCACAGTACAAAGTACGCAAATGCAGATACACTATGTCTTTTTATTTCATGCAATGCCAATTTTCTTCGTGCAAAATAGAATCTGTTCATTAAAACTACTCAAATTTACTTTCTGATAGGCTTTTTTCCTATAGAGCACTGTGAGCTCCTTAGGAGGAAGAAACATATGGGGCAGTGTGACAAGGTTCCTCAGAGCATACTCTACTTACCAGGATGTATCTCAACTCTGCCTGGGTGTGACATGAAACAATTACCTACTGGGAACATACTGTAGATGCAGATTTATGAATTCAGTCACTGAAATTATGAGTAAAATATTTACACTTAAAATAAGATCAGAAATGTGAAACAAATGAACCCCTGCTAAAATTGTTTTCAAAAGTACAGAGTAAGATGATTATATTTGAGTTCTCAAGGTCAAAACATGGCCTTATATCTGAAATGCCATGCCTTTTCTGTTTACTTCATAATATGAATGAACTATAACCTCTCCCATTTATGTTTTTCCCTCCTTTCTTTACACAACAGCAACGGGTATTACAGCCCTAACAAAACTGTAAAGAAAGTACTGTAGTTATACAAGTAATACTTTAGTTAGAGCTGTTCAACTCATCAGCTCCACTGGACCACTGCAATCCAGCAGATCGTGGGATTTAACTGAAGTGTCTGAGGAGATCTAATTCAGCTCTCACAGTGGTTTGCACAATGCTAAGTTCTTCTAAATTAAACTGTTTTATCTTATTTAGCATAACATGATATTTCAGCTTCCTCTTCAGTCAAAAACTATACACACAGACAAGTAAATAAAAAAAACAACACAGCAAAGCTTGGTTTGATGTTACTCAATCTTTCCCCACAGTTACCCCTGTGTATTCTATTATCCCCCAAAGGAAAAAAAAATGGAACAAATAAATACATGAAATTTATTAGACACACATCTGTTTATTAAAAATACTAGGCCTTTCCTAATGAAAATGATATAGATAAGGGAAAATGCATCTATGTTTTAAAACACACTTTTAATGCACAAATAATTTAATGGCAAATAATTATTTTAAGTTTAAATCTAAATAGTAAAATATTGCTGGCATTTAGACACTGAGTTATTATGGATGTTGATTTTAATGGAGTTAGCTCAAAATCAGTGTTTTCTGAAAGTGTTTATTTGAAAAAACTCTTCAATTTCTTAATTAGCTAAAGCTAATGTCATTTACTCCAAATGAAGTAGAAAGCTGTTGGCATATAAAAGCTATACCAATAAGGTTTCAAATATTGCAACATTAAGAATACGCATTACTTTTTTAGTCTGAGTATGCAATTCCTGTATCTTAACCCTACAGACATTTTCTTGCTATTTTCTGTTCTCATGCTACATATGATTCATCTTCTTTAAAAGGAGTATTAGTACTGGCAGCTAGTATGTTATAGATGGACCCTGGCAGAATAAAAGCATCTTGCTTAAAAAATGTACCTGCCCTGGAGCATTTAACAAGAATGTCAACCCTAAACTAGGTCAGCCTTCTAATTCTCAGCAGTCTTCTCATGACAAGAGCAATATAAACAACACACTAATTGTTTTTTCTGTACAGTTCCCATCTTCGTGTTTGCCATATGTCTTTTTCCCTCTTTTTGTACGTTCTTCGTTGTTTTTCCTTCGCATCCAAAAATTTTGTCTATGAGTACTGAAAAGGTAGAAGGAACTCAGAGCTGGTAGATGTGTACATGCTGGCTCCAACAGGCAGAAAGGCAGGAGGGCAGTTTTCTTGGTCAGAGTTGGTAAAGTTCATACTTGTCCAAAACCAAACATTATTCACATGCCTGCAAGAACTTCACTTTGAAACTCAAAATTCCTATCAGGTTTTCTTCCTTTACCCTGAATGTTACTGACCTTAAAACAGCCCAGAGGAACACTGATAAAACTCACCCTGATTCTTCAGGCTGAAAGTGTCAGCTCTCTGTCTTTTCTCCTAAGAGAGATGTTCCCATACCCTGATCTTCTTTGTAGCTTCCTCGTTGGACTCTCTACATTAGTTCTGTGATTCTCTTATGCTGAGGAGCCCTGAACTGGACACAGGGCTGCAGATGCAGTCTCACCTGGACTGAGTATTTATTTGCTTTGATCACAGCAGATTTCAGCAAATGTCAATCAAATGTCGGGCAGAATAATGTCTAGATGTAGTAACAATTTACCAGCCATCAGAATTCTGTATTCAGTAATTCTGCTGTCCTGAATGTATTTTAATTTGCTATTAATAATTGACAATTTGCGTATGAAACAAAACACACCATCACAGCATACCAATTAATGACTTCAATGAAAAAATAAACTGGCATTAAGCTTGAGAGTAAACACAGTTATTATTTAACAAGCAAGTTCACATGCTGTTCTTCTTAACCCTCAGTTTAATTATGTGACTGGAATGCATGCTTAACAGCTAATGAACTGATTCTTTCAAAGTCACCTGCTCACATTAACTGGTAATCCACTCAGGCTAAGCCCTACACTTCAGGGAATAGCCAATAAAGAAGAAGGCAGGTAGTCATGAACTCTGCAACCTTTACATTCATTAATATTAGATATGTGAATTAGCAGACCACCTGCCAGTATAGATTTAATCTAGATCAGACATAAACACATAATCACATTTCTATCAGGCTATTCAGAGCACACATCATGATGTTTTGTCGCCTTTTTGCTGGTTGCAGGAGATAAACAAAACAAATCATTCATAAAGTCTTACAGATTAAGTTGCTTCTATCATTATTATTGTTATTATTATTGAAGTAGGATAATGAGTTCGTTCTAGTTCCACTCTTTATGTATGTGCCCATGCCATTTTTCACTCCATAGACCATCCAAGGGCCTATTGCACCAGATGGTATGAGATTGCATTGTCTACACTTTGTTAGGAAACATCAGTGAAGGATCTGTGATGAACATTTTGTACCTCATTTCACGCTTCCACATATCACAAAATGAGCAGAGCCATCAAGATAATTCAAATAAAAATCCAAAACCAGTGCACTGGATTCTATCCAGCAAGCCTAACCAGAGCAGTTCTCTGACACGTGGGTGGTGGCAAGGAAACAAAGCCGTGTCTGTAACAGCTTAGCCGACTGATGGCATGATCACTATGTGGAATGTTTTCATTTCTACGATGGTCAAATGCAGTGCATCAGTTACAACAGAGGGACACCATAAGGAAGTAGAAACAATGGTCAAGAAAATACTGTGTGGAGAAGCTGGCTACCCTCCCATGTAAATAGTTCTCACACAGATATTCATTCACTTCAAACATTTGATTCTTCAAACAAGTCATTTGAGTGACTGCTTATTCAATGGGGACTCAGCAGTTTTACACGTAAGCAGGGTATACAATTTCATATTTAGTAACTTCACGGATTGGGAAGGCACATATATTTAAACTTTGAGTTGTATATTTACGTTTAAAAATAATGTTTAGGATGATCCAGCATTTGCAAATTTTCGTTACTATTTTTATTTTTATTTTTTTGCTTTTTACATAACTGCAAGTAGGAGCATAGTTTACAAGACAAAATTAGCAGTCAAACCTGTTCTTAGAAAGAACATTGCTTCCTCATTTTTGCTTTCTTTGTGCAGTTCCCTAGAAAGACATCTGAATGGATGTGCAATATATGGTTTAAATATCCCCTCAAATAACTTCCTGAAGGCAGACTGCTCTTAGCTGATGTATAATGATTTCTCTGTCTATATATGCTGATATATTTTTACCAGACATCAGTGATTCTTTTAATTAGCTATTGTTCCAATTGTACCTTAGTTCTGAAATCACAAACCAGTTTGCACTGGTTTGTTTATGGACGAAATGATCCTGTCACTCAGTGACTGTCCAGAAGAAGCGAAGTACACTGAAGTGGAAACACACTGGGAATTAAGTATAGTGACAGGGAAACAGAGAACTGCAGATAAAGAAAGTAATTTTCTATGTACTTTTCCACCAAGTTTATCAATTAAGATAAATTCTAGAGACCATTATGACATACCATAATATATTATTAATAGTGTAGTAATTATAAAATACAACAAATTTCTAGTCTTCAAAAACTCAGTCTATTTATTCTATCTTTACATATCTATGTTAGTTGAATAACAAATCCCTTTCCTGAACACAAAATATGGTCCACTGACTAAGAAAAAATCAGGCACATATTTCAGGCTACATACAGGTTCTGAAGATTCTATTTGTTAGGGGGACCATTGAGCATCAGAAAGTTTAATTTCCTTCTTTTTTGACACTCACAGGCTCTCTTTGTATTGTATCAGCTAACTCTCTCCAAGACAGATTAAAGAAGGGTCTAGTCCAAGGGAAGACAAACATTGTAATACCTTGGAGTCAGGTATTGGCCTCTTCTTTAGTACATCAGTGCAGATGAAGCCTGAGAGTTCATTCAGGTGGTACCACTCCTCAGACACTAATTCAAATATGCTTAAATCATCCCAGACTGATATTTATTTTAACTGTTCTTTAAAGCTTTTTTTTAAGATTCCAGGTCCAGCACTAAAAGTTCTTGTATTTAAAAATCTTACTATTATTTTAAAACATCCAAAATATGAAATTATTTTATTAAATTATTCCACAGTTAACATTTGGAACCACTGATTCCACCTATTCTATAAACAGCTCTTTACACATATGAGAGAACCTTCCCACTCTGTGCTTTTTATTTCCTAAGCTAAGCATGCATGTTTTCCAATTTTCTTCATATTTTATACATTTGTAACTTTCCTTCCAATTATTCCCCTCACACACTTTTACTATGCAGTAGATAAAAGCCTATATGATTTTGAAGTGAGGAACTAGGCCTCATCAATGTCAAACAGAGTTTATTTTTTTCCCTAGATACAATACATGACACAATAATTAACTAAGAGCTAAAATTAACATTAGTTTTTTGTTTGCCTTGAAAAAACATAATCCTATTTGCTCAACTTCAATTGGAGGAACAGACTGATACATTTTGTCCTTAACATCCCTATCGCTTGCTACTTAGCATTATACTATCCCCCAAGACCTTACAAGTTTATCACTGAGTAATTCATTTTATATTCATCTATGGACCACATTTTTTCTTCTTTAAAAAAAGGTGGATAGTGTATTTGTCCTTCACTTTCTGTTAAGTTACACTCCATTGCTGGTGATACAGACACTGTGGTGATTAGTTCCTGAAGTAATTTATCACATAGTTAATTCATTATTACTTATTTATCTTATTATGACAGGGATAGTGGAGATGAAAACAAAGAAACTCGTGATACTCATTATTTGAAACTTCCCTGTTCTGACTCTACAGTGATAGAAACAGTTTTTGGTATTTTTATGTACAATATTGGATAATATCTTCAGCATTTTCAAAAGATTATCCTAAATTTGGTGCTTACCGTGTAGTAGTCAGATCAAGTTCATCACAGGGATTGTAAACACCATGTAGAAAGAAAGAGAGGGAAAAAGCATTGTTTAAATAATTACAATTAGGGTATTTAAATCAGTAGCTAAATCAAAGTTTTAATATTATTTAACTATGTCTGTAGAAGGTTAAGCATTAGGAATGAATATTTTGGGCACTTGGTTTTGTATACTGCATCTGATAATAGGGCTGGAGCACCTTTCCTATGGGGAAAGGCTGAAAGAGTTGGCATCGTTCTGTCTAGAGATGAGAAGACCTTGGGGAGAACTTTAAGTAACCTTCCAGTATTAAAGGGAGTCTACAAGGAGGATGGAAAAAGACTCGTTAGAGAGTTTAGTGATAGGACATGGAATAATGGTTTTAAACTGAAAGAAGGTAGATTTAGATGAGGAAGGTAGATACTAGAAAGAAGTGGCGTTCCCATGGTGAGACATGCGAACAGGTTGCCCAGAGACAATGTGGATGCCCTATCCCTGGAGGCATTCAAGTTAAGATGGGTTGGGGCCCTGGACAGCCTGATCCAGTGCATGGCAACCCTGTCCAAGGCAAGGTGTTGGAATTAGGTGATCTTTATGGTCCCTTCCAACCCAAACCATTTTATGTTTCTATAATTTCATGATTTCATGGTCCCATGATCTTGGCATGCTTCACCTAGACCACTTTGTACTCTCCAAGAGAAATTCTGGCCATAGTTCATAGATGGGCATGAGTTAAAGTAATTCTTGCTTGGCAAGATATTTTCTATGAATGTGGCTATATCTATTCCCTACCAATACTAATGAACAATAGAATTCATACTTAATTTATCACAACAGATGTACCTATGCTATACCGAGAAATCAAGACCCGGTTCTAAATATCTCCCAGCTTCTATTTAGATACGGGGAGTTTTGCTGCATTTTTATCTATTAATATTCCTGAGGACGCATCATTCAGTGAGTTAGTTAAACTCACAACAAAGAACTGCTGATCTTCCAAACACTGTGTACATATAGAAAGTGCAAATATAACCAGACACACACACATACATATTGAAAGTATAAATAAAAATTGTTTAAGGCAAAACATTCAAGGTGTGCTTTTTTGAGTGCTTGCTATATGTATCTGGAAATCTTATTACATAGGACAATGCTTGTTTAACAAAATTTCTTTAAACTTGTCTGGAAAAGAAAACATAATGAAACTTTGATGGCATCTGAATCAGTATAAAAACAGAGAATATCCTTCATGATTTTGATAACAGTAGAAGAGAACAGGGACACTAAAACTTTGATAGTTTTTTTTTTTGGTTTTTTTTTTTTTCTGTGTGTTTTTATATTTTTAACAAAAAAGACCCTAAAAAATCTTGAGGGAAAATGTGAGCAAAATTGATGTCATGATCAAGTTTTGTTCTAAAATAATTAGAAATACAAAAAGTTTTGTAAATCGTGTATTTTGTATGTGAATATGGATTCTTTACATGGCAAAAGAAATTATTGTATTCTTGAATAGTTCTTGTATCAGGAGTTTTCCTTGAGAAAAGGATAAAGAAAGTATTCCCCTTTGATGTCTTCATTCTTCTTAGAGAAGGGTATTATTTATAAATGTTACACATCCACACATAAATCTACCCAGAGTCTCAGTCTCTAGGTCTCTACAATAAATGTTTTGAAGATGCTTAAATATACTGCAGCACATCAAATGCTACTTTTCTCACATACAAAGACCTCTCACAAAGTCTTCTCTGCATATTGCCATGTAAATAGAAGACTCCAGCAGATCACTCGTTAAGACAAATGCACTTGATCTGTGCTTCCCTAGAGATGGAGTATAAATATGGAGTAATAAAACCCTTGTACATTGACCTCTGTGGTGAGGTCCCTTTTTGAAAAGGGGATCTTGGCCAACATAGTTGCATATGCATGAAATGAAGGAAAACTTCTGAAGTAGAAAAATACCAACTATTTCAGAGTTTCATCAGTCAAACTCTTAATTTGAATGCATCTAGGAAGCCTCAGGTTCCCACTACAAATCATGAAGGACTGGGAATAAAGAGAAAATGGAGTGAAGAATCTGTGACTACTTTCATAGGAGGTATATCTGATAATCATGAGGCCTTCATTTTAAAGTTGAATACAAGCTCACAATATTTGAAACTGGTGGTACTTTGTGAATCTAACAGGAGACTCAGGTCACAAAGGAAATCAAAAGTGAAACAACTAAACACAAAAAAACGTGATAGCATCTCCGCGCTATTTTAAAATAATATAATAGATTTTGAAAGATATGTTGTAGCTCAGATAGGGCATAATTCAAGGAATTCCTGTTCTTACAGGGTCAGACATGGACAATGACAAAAGTATTTTCAGTCCTTACAGTACCTTCATCTACATTCCTTCATAAAGTAGCATTTTAAATTCAACTTGACCAACTTGGCCATGTAAAAAATAAACATCTAGTCTTAACTGGTCATCAGGAATCTCTCTTTAATCTCCAGAGTCAGACACCCTTCAAGGGCAGTTTAGTCTGTCTCTCTCCATAGGCAGTGGGACAAAGAATCCATCTTCCATGCTGATATTTTTGTGCGCAGGTTAGGAAAAGTTTTTTGATTCAGTAATTGACCAACCATCTCTCATTTGAAAAAAAATAAATATCACTTTGATGTTGTAGCCATATTCTAAGCAAACTCACATGGAATTTGTAAATGGTATTTCAAATCTACATTCTTTCTGGTTTCACATTTCCTTAGCTTTCTTTTTCAGGTAACCTTGTTATATCTGGTTTTATTAAAATATGCAAGAAGTAAGAAAAATCTGAGTTGACAACATTTGTTAACACCCCAGAAAAACTTGGAAAAGTTCCACTATCAAGAACCCACCAAATATTTTCCTATGGTTTTTCTTATATTTCTGAGTGACTACACACAGTTTCAAACTATGGGAGCTCTGCTTGCCTCTTATGACAGTTCTAGTGTAGTCTGCTAGTACCTTAATTCCATTAGGAAAAAAAAAAAAAAAACAGAACAAAACAAACCAAACAGAAACACCTACGTTTTTTTCTCAGTACAATTAAAGGATAATTATTGTTGAAATGTTATTTCTCTGGTGTATGTCGTCCTGCCCCAGTTTGCCATCATCTGAGGTGTTACAAATATAGGAGGCGTCAGTGGTGCCCTGGGAGTTCTGTGCGCTATGAATTTTCACTTCAAAGGCAGTAGACATCAACTTCCTGGCTAGCAGTCAGGCAGACAGACACTCATAAAAGGGACTGGTTGCTCACTGAGACAGAAGGGAGGCCTCCAACACTTGATCTCAAACAATTAGAGGAAAACAGTACCTAAAAGCATAGTTAGGCTCTTTGAATTGAAGGATAGCATTTCTAGTGAGAGATGCAATTCCAGCTTTAGAATGGTTATCTTTTATTTGCATTTCAAAGTATGGTCAGTCTAGCATTTATTCTACTTCATTTGAAAATAGAATACATTCAGAATTTAATTAAAGTATATGGGACTCCACATTTGTGGAAGAGTCAGGCCTTACTAATCTGATTATAGGATCAATGGTATAGTTTGCATTTGTCTCTGAAATTCAAGCAAAATTTACAGTACATTAGTGAATCAGAAAAGAGTCTGAGTCAAACAAAAACATGCATTGATATTACAAAGTAGGTTGTCTAAGTCATGCGGCTGTGTGAACA
Source organism: Odontophorus gujanensis (assembly GCA_013399175.1). Taxonomy (NCBI): domain Eukaryota; kingdom Metazoa; phylum Chordata; class Aves; order Galliformes; family Odontophoridae; genus Odontophorus; species Odontophorus gujanensis. Next base: position 114,575 of record VXAB01008507.1, read on the forward strand.
ATTCCCTAGTTCTTCTTTCTGTCTACAAAGGCTATTGATCAGATGTAAGATTTGATATAGGACAGTACTAAAAGAACTGATTGTTTTCATATTTTACAGACAAAGAATTTTTTGGGAAGCCTGTAGGCATCCTACTTCAATAGTTATTGGAGAGTATAATTCCTCTTCATTCTAAAGCACAAGAGAAAGTAAAGTCTGGGTAATTTCTCATCAAAATCACCAAAATGACATTTTCATAGCTTACTTCAGGGTATCTGAGGTCTTCCAAAGGACCATAACTGATATTTTGTAAGGCCTTCATGACCAGCCTCCTCTATCATAATCAAAATTAACATGACTGCAGGGATATCTCATAGTTAAATTGCATAGATAGAATGCAGCTGAAACTGGTTGTTTGCTCTTGTACTCTCTACATTATAGGGAGAAAAACAATAAAAATACTTACATCAGAATGTATAAGATGTCAGAGGCTGCTACTTGGAAAGGAAAATTGTAGATAATAAAATCCATGATCATTGTGCTGTGAGTAAGGAAAAAGTTTCAAATTCTGCAAAAATGTTCTTTTTGTTTAAATCACAGACTGGAAAATCAGAAGTATGAAACCTTAAAAAAACAAACAANTTATTTTAGAAAACCTATTTGCAAAATACCCAACCCCAAAAAAACACATTAAAAAAAAAAAAAAAAAAACAACATAATTTTAAGGTCTGTAAAATTAACTCTCCTTTACCTATCAACATTTTTTTCTGAAAATAGAAGAATGGCTTAGTAGACTGTAGTAATACATAAACCCTTGAGTTATTCTGTCAAAATATTTTCAGTAAATGCAATAGCAAAACAAGCATCTCCTTTACAATTCATATGGATTTTTATTAATCTGTAATGAGCTATTAAAATCTAAGACACTCTGTAATTAATAGAAACAATAACAATAGGGCTTGGTTGCAGTACAGTAATTTTTCCAGAACAGATTTCCTGGCATTTAACTTAAGAAACCATCGTCCTGTGTGGGCTCAATAGAACTAATCTTACAGTAAAATCTTATTGTGATGTAGATTACTGTCAAATTAAATCATGACCAACAATCCATAGAAAATAGATAATAAATTATATTGATTCTTCCAAATGAGCTTTAATTCTTCAAATACATGAAAAAATCAGTACAGAAATAGCAGATAATAACAGATTGCCCCAAATTGTTCTGTCATTGTTCTTCTGTAAAATCATTGTAATTTCTATTTTACTTCTAATTTATACCCCATAAGGCCGAAAAAACACTTTTCTCCCACTGACTAAAATATTAATAAATACTATGTTTTAATATAAATTATTAATACAATATGTTTTCCTTTAACAACAGAGACCAATTGTTATGACTACCAATTCTGAACAGTCTCTTTGTGCTTGAACACTACTTTAAATTCTAGCAGCTTATTTAGGGCTGCATTTAGTAATTTATTCCATAAAGACAAAAATGTTTATTTTCTCCTTTCTTGGCAAGGAGCAGATATAGTTTGAAATACATTTTGAAACAGTTGGTTTCATTCTGAAAACCACCCAAATCCTAATATTAGAGGAAAAAGGAGTTTCCTGCTGTTTAGGATTGGTCTCTATTATCATAACACTTCATTCGATGAACAAGATTTAAAAAAATAGACAGAAAAGAAGGAGTCTTTCCATAGCCAGAATGTCAGTCTTAGCTCAATGAAATATATTTTCAATATCTTGATTTCTACCAACTCTGTTCTTATAAACTTGGATATCACAATCTGAAAATAGCCCTTTCCCACTCATAGGAGTATTATAAAGATAATTACATAGAAAGCATTGAGCCAAAGGGTACCATGTGAAGTAAATATTACAGACAGCTATAGTTAATGTGGTATCATTCCTCAACAGCAAACAAAAGCAAAGAGTATTAGTACGTTTAGTTTGAATAAACATCCAAAGTATTAAAACAATTTACATCATTTAAGCTGCTGATGCTTGTAGACTTAAGGCAATTAGTGTCTGATAGGTTCTGGAATACCATAATCATAAATCATCTCAACACACGTTACATTTCAGTTCCACAGAAATTCAGGCAAGGAGCAAATAACATTTTAAAAAAAAGACTTGGAAATAGATTGTGGTTAGGGCAGTTTATGACAAAGACAAACTTACTTATACATCTGTCACTGTTCCTAATCTATCCTCAGTCCACACACTCCTTCAGAAATAGATATGGGCAGCATTTGGTCATCTGGGTTTCCCTCTGAATTACTCCAATTATCAAATACCCCTTTAGGCTCAAATATAATTCCCATTGGTCAAACAATGACAACAATGACAACAGACAAACAGTGGTCAAAGAGACTTAAGACCTTGAGATACATCATAACATATTCCTTAAGCATGTTTGGAAATAAAATATGAGTTTCTTAAATTATATAGTAGCTGTAATACACTAATAGATCTCAAAGGATATTTCTTTCTGACTTTATTTTGTATATAAGATTAGAGAGGTGACACAAGGATCATCCACGGACTCATTAGAGCCATAATGCAAATTCTTCAGGAGACCTATTCTCATTTTGCATTGACTATAAAAAATGTTATGCTTCATTTTTATTTGCATAAGAAAGATGTATGCCTTTTTGTGCCTGAAAATGCACTTCTAGCTGGAATAATATATTTCCTGGTTACTTATTTGAGCTGCTCATAGATACAAAGAAATATTTCAAAATCAGGAAACCTTATCTTTTTCATAAGTATATGACAACAATGATTTAGTTGCATATTGGTAAGACAAATATACGTGTTTATTTTAAAATAAATGTAATTCTGTTCCTACACAGAGTCTCTAGTAATTATTAAGGACACATACAATGTCAGCAGTATTTACCTTAGGAACAGGTTTCTCAAATGCACAGGAAAAAAGTATGAGCTGAAGGTACATTCGTAAGACTCTCATCATCCAAGTTTACAAGTAGAGGTCTACCATATGTTGTTGGTCCAGTTACCATCTGCATGGCTAACTAGTGTCCTTTATTAGTGATATATTGAAAAATTACTGCTTTTTTGCCACCAATTTTAACCATCAAACTCTAATTTTTAAGTGACCTGTTAACACTGGAAATTATTTTTCATGACTGTCTAACAATCCCTATATTCTCTTTGTTAATGGAAATGGATATTTGCTAACCAAATCATCAAAGCCTGGATAATTTAAAGTATTCAATAATAAGTATTGTTAGCAATGGAACTCCTGACTACAGAAATATTTCAATGCATTTCAAAATATTTTCAAAATTTTTAGTGATGTTTATGGACAGAGAATGCTGATACAATTAAGCATAGGAGTACATAGATTCTATGAATCTATGAATCTACTTTTTAAACACGAACATATCTGGTCTTTGTACAGATATTCTGATACAAAGCAGTCGATTACTATGGATTTTCTGCAGAGCAGGATGAATGTGTTTGTTATGTGCTGAAATCTCTGCCTCTTATTGATTAAGGTTGAAGATTATTGTTTTGTAATTAAGTATTAATTAAGTGATTAAGTAGTACAGGCTGCAGGCAACGTTTGCTTTCCCCTCGCTATTAGTATGTCTTTGTTGGAAGACATGGTACAAGTTTTCAGCTGGCTGAAGGCACTTTGTGTGTACACCAGTTTACTTAAGACAATCTCAGGTAAGTTTAACCAGATGATTATGGGTAATATGACTGAATACTTCCAAATAACCTACAAGATGTTATATGAACCCTGCTTTGAATAGCAAAAAATAGCTGGAAAAATTATGACCTTGCTTTGGTGATCTCATATCCCAAAGAGGACAGCATTTAGGTTAGTGGTGAAATATGCTATTACAAATTTTGGATGTCATGTATTGAATGATGTGATGATGAAGTGACTCTTCTCAAATTCACCTTCTGCCATTCTTCTTTTTTCTTTTTAAGTAAAGGAGAAAATGTTTGTCAAAGCAGTGACTGCAAATATTTCATTTGGCCTTAATAGTTTTTATCTTGTGATTTCCATATGTGTTCAGCTAGATGCACTGTGATATCTGCATTTATGGTGGTGAACATTTTGGGAGCAACTGTACTAGCAAAATTCTTACAATCGTTATAGCAATCTGACTGCCATTATTCTCAGAGTAAAGAGAAGGTTTTATGCCCGGGAGATTGTCAGTCAGTAGGTAAGTGTTCCCTAACATGGCCTATGAACAAGTTAACCAGTAGATAAACTAGAATATGGATTTCCACTGTGTTTGCTCTTTCTTACCAATGTTTTTACTGCAGTTAAACCAACTAAGATAGCACAGCACCTGTTCTGCCAGGGAACAGACTTGGAGCCCTGTCACACTTGTAAGTGTCAGCCTGGGGGGAACAGTAGTCACTCCAGTCTGCTTGAATTCAGTGTGATGACATTAAAAAGCAGATTCGAGGGACACTGGGCTTTACTGTATCCAAAGTGAAAAAACTAGCACAGACAACAGAGTTATCATCTTTAGATTTCAACAACTGTTCAGAAGTACCTGCACACAACACTGTCAATAAAGATACCATCGGTCACAATTCCATTGCCTGAAAATAGGTCTTTACCATAAAGATCGCTAGGGTTTCTCACCTGTTCTCCAACTGCTGTTCCAGAAGGGCATGCATCTTCTGAAGACTGTGTGACACACTCATCAAACTCATACTGATATTACAAATGCTCTAAGGTATCTCAGATGACACGGGAAAAGTCAATCTTTTATTGATCATATATCAAAATATGAGATACCACTGATCAATCTGTAGGAAAAAAGTCATTTATAAGGCATATAAGGGCAAAGTGTTTTAGTAACAGCTGTTTCTCCTGTGAGCACTGTCAAGTCCTCACATATAGTCTTAAAGTCATGAGGCTTCTTTATTTTTCTGTATTTGACTAAAATAAAACTTGCTATCTACTACCTACTTCTAGAGACAGATAACTGCAGTGTAATGGTTCTGCATAGATGTTTCTTTCTAAAACAAGCAAATCTATTGGGTGTGTTACACCAGACATTACAATTTGAGTTGAGAAAACTTGATTTTTTTGCTGTCATTTACATTACTTTTCCTTCTTCTTGGGGGGGAGAACGGGAAGAAGTGGACTGAGGAGGAAGGGAGATTATTTTAAAGGCAGACAGTAATCTAGAATTTCCATGTTATCAACTACGTTTTCCAGAAATAACAGAGAGTAAAAGCTCAGAGGGGTGACAACATAATAAAGAAATCAGTTCCCCCAAACAAACAAATACACAAAATATTCAGAATGGATTTTATTTGTGTCCCATTTTCATAACCACGCGAATTGATAAGCTTCTAATATAGATTTTCAGTTTACTACTAGGCACCTACATTCTTCTTTTAGCACAAATTTACAGCATCTGCATATGGTAATTATTTATTTCAGTGACTAAACCAGGAAAATACATGTGAATGCTAGAGTCAAAGCTTTGCTATTTACATTAAGTTGCAATGCTTAATATTTTCATTTTAAAACCTTAAAGAAAAAGCACATAAAACACCTGATTTTGGTGAGATAATGCCAGTAATGTCCGAAACGGAGAATATTCCATTAAAATTGATAGCAGTGCCTTTGTAACTGCAGTGTGTGCCATCACATGAACCCCTCCTGCATTGTTATCTACCTCTGCAGCAATTTGCTTGTCACTGAGCCCTGTGGATGCCACAGTGGCTCGTGATGGTGCTTTTGGTTATGGTGTGGGGAGACAGGAGGGAGGTAGTCTTTTTACATGGGCAGATAGTGACAGAAAAAGGGGAGAAGGTTTTAAACTGAAAGAGGGAAGACTTTATTTGATGTTAAGAAGTAATTCTTTACTCAGAGGGTGGTGAGGCACCGACATAGGCTGCCCAGAGAGGTTGTGGATACCCTATCCTTGGATGTGTTCAAGGCCAGGTTGGATGAGACCCTGGCCAGTCTGATCTGGTAGGTGGCAACCCTTCCCACAGCATGGGGTTGAGGACTAGATGACTGCCCCTTCTAACCCAAGACATTTTGTGATCCTATGATTCTCCTTAGCACATCTGTCCAAAGGGACAGTGTTTAACAGCTCAGCATTAGCTCCTATGGTCCAAGAGCTCCAGAAAACTCAGGATTTTGTTATCCCATATGTACCATTTACAGGTTAAATCAAGGAGTCAACACTGAATTTCTTTATGTTTTCCCATACTGCTTGGAGCACTCTCACCAGCAGAGTCCTGCTCCACCAGCTCTCACTCAGCTTTTCTTCTCCCATCTGTTTCAGCTCCTCAGCTCAGCAAATTTCTAATCCAGCTTCTTAGCTCTCAGGAGACAAGTTTGACCTCAATTGCCTACACTTGGCTTTCTGCAGACCTTTTACTTCTTGATGTTCATATACTCCTAGATTACATTTCATAGGAGAGTGCTCAACATCTGCCAGCTCTATTATTCTCACAGCATGTTCTTGCACGATTTAGGCCTATAATCGTGTTCCAATAAACTAAGATTGACATTATTTACTGTTGCCAGTACAGCAACAGCTGAAGCTGTTTCTGGCAAAAATCACCAAGGCTCTACTTGGTGATTACTTCCTCACTTGCAGTTTACTTGTTTTATTCTCAGGAGTCTGACCTGTCAAATATAAGAGAATAAGAAAAGGTTTCAGACAAGAATCCAAAGAAATACCACAAGCAGTAAACTTACAATGTACTTGTCTTTTCTCCATATTTTTACTCATCAGAAGACAAATTCCTTGTGACAAAGTTTTCTTATGTAACAAGTTATTCATACTGACGAGGTTATATGGGACACAACACACAAAGAATTTGGAATAATGAGGAAAGCATATTCAGAATAAAGATCACTTCTCAGCTTGGTTATCATTACACTTTACTGCTCTCATTGACATAGGACCTGGTGAGACAGAAGGATCCATCCCCAGGCACTAAAGAGGTTGAGAAGTTCTGCTCTAAACAAATCAACCTATATAAGCACATTACTTCTCTCAGAGCAAATCAGATATAATTTCAAAGAACTGAAGATCTTCTTTTTCCGGATCTCTGCACTTTTTATCTGCCCTTCACAATTGTTTAAGATAATCATTGAACTTGAAGTGTTTATATGCATAAAAGCTTTTTTTCTCTGCTGACCTAAATCTGCACTGAGAGGCCAGTCTGCTTTCAAATGAATGGGCAAGTTGGCCTGAAGAGAAAGTACAGTGGCTGTGGGAGTTTGAAAGCCATATCAAAGACTAGGTTGGGTAGAAGATCACAGGACTTAACTCCCTTTTCTTCTGGGACTTTGCTTTGAAGTTCTCAGTTCAGTAGCAAAAGAAAGTTGCTCACATCTGATGTCTATATGCTGACTCACAAAAGATGTGGCCTTCTCGTTCCACTTATCGTGGGTTGATAATCAGATTTCAAAGCCCAGTAGAGCCATAATTAGTCATAATGATTAAAGTCTCACCATCTGTACCTAGGGCTGAAATGGCAGGTGACTGAAACCCCTGCCTGCTATCTTGCTTTAACAAGGTTGGGCCATGTTGCTGCCCCTGCTGCAGACAGAACTCACCAGGTCTGCTAATCAACACATTTCACAGGCCCTATCAGCCCACACAGTTCTCTTTACTTCCTTCTTTGAGGACTGACAGACTTAATAACTTTTTTTAAAAAAATTGTGAAAGAAAGACCTAGTTTCTAGCATGTGTTATATACAGAAATATCAGTGTCAGGTGGCAGGCAACCTTTCCTTTAAAAAAAAAAAGAAAAAACGACACAGATTTGCAAACTAAAAAGCAGCTGAGATTAAAGGCAACTTCACACAAAAGCTTTGCTACTCTGCCTGTCAGCCTCATCACTCTAAATGTAGTGAAGGCTGCTCCACACCTTGTGCTGATCAGTCAGAGAAAAAGAGGGCAATTGAGAAAGGAAGGAAGGAGGACAGGAAGAAGGGAAGAAGGGAGTGAAGAAAAGAGGAAGAAAAGAAGAGAGGAAGGGAGGAAGGGAGAAAGGCTCACTGCAAGTTGAATTGCTCACAAGCAGTTCCTGATGCTGATGCTTGATTTCATTTATTGTATTTTTATAAGGCTATAATTAGCTTTAAATGCGAGATGAAGATCTGCAAAGTTGAGACAAGAAGTCTTTTGCAACTACGGCCACATTTTTGCTGGATATCCCATCCCAAATCCTTCCAGACACACCTTTTCAATACAATGACTTACTGTAAATTTCCCTATGAGAGAAATAAACTATAAAGGCCTATCACCTCTTGATTACTAAAATGCCTTGGTTTTTCCTTCCTGTTTGCTGCTTAACAGAGTCCTTCTAACATCCAGTACAGATACAGATTTATTTTTGAGCCAAAGATGCTACAAACTGTACTTTCTTTCTTTTTCAAAACACTAATATATATAGTATGCCCATTTACCCCTGAACTCCAAAAATGCTTGATACTTTGAAGTCACAAATTTCTGCACAACTTTTTTCCCACAAGTTGAGTGACACTCAAGGACCGAAACCTGAGAATGCAAGTGGATATGTTCTGTGTCAATATGTTTACACATCAAATAAAACCAAAATGTTACCTTACATTGGAAAATATATTCCAATTCAATTTACTGGGGAAATGTCATGGGTAAATATATTAGAACATAATCTCTACACAAATGTACTTTTTTCCTTCAGCTATGTGCTTGAGGCTGAGCATTCTTTTGGAAGCAGTGTTCATGGATGTTTAATGATGCTTCTTGTCAAAGAATAATAGTTTATTTCCATTATTCATCTGTGCATTTATCTTGTAAAGGGAAGTGCAATGGAATGAGAACAGAAAATAAAATCTTGCCAAGTTTGCCATATGACTACTAAAATTAAAGCACATTTTAAGTGTATGTAATAATATCAACAAAGTAAAATGTACCTGAAGAGATTAAAAATTTGTTTCTGCTTTCCTTTTGGTCATCGTGTCTGTTCATTGTTAGGCTAATTTACCATCATTTTAAAATGCCACTTCTGCCAGAGACCTTTGTGCTGGTGGAATGAAGAGAGCCACTCTGCCACCCCAGATACTATCACTGCTGTCCCTGCAGGTATCTTGAAGCAAAGTGCTAGTCAGCCATGGAGTTCCAGGATAAAAATAGGAATAAGAGTATCAAACCTCTTTTTGTGTTAACCCTGCTGCTTCTAAATACTGTGAGTGAAAATTCATGTTTTATATCATGTCTTGGCAGTATTGAGAGGAGGTTGAGAAGAACACTGCCTTGGGACTTACTTGCTTCTGTCAGTTTATGTCACAACATTACATTTATTTTAATGAGGGGGTGTGAAGTTTCATGTCTGCTTATGATAACTAGGTTAAAACAAATGGAAAAAGACATGAAAGCCATCAAACTCTAAAGCGTTAGATATTTATAGCTAATGAGACCACTCTATTAAATTAGAAAAGATAATCTATTCAATTAGAAAATAAAAGTCAGTGGCTTTTTTTCTTTACATCTCCATTAAGCAGTGATGAAGCCATGCCATGCTAGTAAATGTTGAAGCATCTATTGCTGCTCCTCTTAGAACTTCCTTGAAGCATTTCCTCCAAAGTTTCCAGTGCTGATTACTCTCAGAGGAAACACAACCAGGCCAATGATACGTTCTGTTACAGTCACCTCTGCAGTGTTAACAGTGCCTGTGCAAATGGCATGAAGAATACACTAACTATACTAAGGAAAAAGTTATCTTTATCTGCTGAACAATGGAATCCAGGGCATTACGCTCTCATCCAAGCAATACCTTCAGCTCTTCCATTTGAGCTGAGAGCACTGTGCAGTGCCATGATGCAAGTGTGGTGCTGGTGCTTCTTTACTTGCCATGTCCCTTTCTTTCCCCTTGCAGCAGGGACTGAAGAGGAAGACAGCTGCCTGTTGCTGGCCTTTAACCCAAGCAAACTGAGTGGGTTGCACAGTCACCTTCATTAACATCTCACAGAAGTGGAAAGAAACATCTGTTTCCTTGGGAATGCATTTGTACCCAGATAAGAGTTGTCAAAATAAAGGTTTTTCTCTTTTACTCTCTCTCTTTTTTTTTTTTTTTACTCTGTTATTAGACTGCATAACAAAATGAAAAACAAAACAAACACACAAGGACTCTGGACATTGCTCCAGGTTGTCCTTCGTACTTAGGGGGAAAAGAATTAACTTGCCATTTACTGTTTGACAGACAAATGCTAAACAACAGTTATAAACTAAATGCCATCCAGGCCATCATTCTTACGGCTTGAAGTAACACATTATGAACTATACCTCGTTCCATGATTGAAAAATATACTACTTTGAATTCAGATAGAAGATAATAGAAAAGTAATTTCCATTTGATCCTCTATCAACTTTTGCTTCATTGTGTAATTCACAATTTATTTCCCCTTAGAAGTGTTACTCAGTTAATTGGCAATTTCTTTGCTCTTTGCATGGGCAAATAGTTAGTTGCACATATGTTTGTTCACGAGATTTTAATATTGCTAACTGAGCTATTTGATGTTTTTTGGATAACCTAATTAATGGATTCTCTTTATTAAATTTCATTTATTTTCATAAATCTACCACTTGTACAACATTTGTTTATGGAAAAGCTGTGAGAGATTTTTGTATAAACAAGACACGTGATTCTAATCTTTTATTCTTTATTTCTCTCTCTGATAATTCTGCCTCAAAGAGCTAATAATATATTTCTGTTCTTCATCATCAAATCAAATAACACATCATTCTTTCCACAAAATCACATAGTTTATCTTAAAAAAAAAAAATACAGTATATGATGCCTTTTAATCTGTTAAATTCTTCTTCTGTTCTACTGATCATTTCTGTAAACACTCAGCTCTTTGTATTTCTAGAATATGAGCCCTCACACTGTACTTGTCTCTTTCATAACAGATCTGGAGAGAACTAATATGTCTGCAGTCAGAGATTTTCTATCCTTGAAAATTTAGGAAGAATCCAATGTTCTGTAAAAAGTATTGTGAAAAAAAAAAATATATATATATATATACACATACATATATATATATANATATATACACATACATATATATATATATCAATGGAAGACCTCTGAAGTTATATTTTCATTTCATATTTGAAACAGATCCTATGAGCTTGATGGGGAAGTACATGCTATGGAATTAAATCTGACTGACGTGGTGATGGGTTTGTAGCAAAACTCTTAGGAGCACAGCTGGGCAGGCTGTATGTAACATAGACACAATCTGATGGACCATATACATACAACTGGCTGTAGACACCAGATACCTTTTTCCTGATTCTGACCCCTGGGGAATGAAGCAGAAGGGGCTAGAAGCATTTCTCCCGTCTAGGGGAAATGTAGTCAGCTCTATCTGATCATGGCTTCAGGCGTTCAGTCCTTTCCATCTTATAGCTCTTCCAGGCCCTACTGGGGTAAGCTTGATAACTCCAGACTCCTGGAGAAAATGAAGTTTATTTTCCAGTTTTTGCAGCTGTCATGATTTGAAGCAGACAGTTTAGACACTGAAAGAGAATGATTCTTAATGATCAGATCAATTGAACTGGCAAAGAAATCTTGATAAGCCTTTACTCCTATAGAAGCATTGTATAGTTTACACATTTCACACATTTTACATAATTTACATTTTTCACATAATTTACAGAATTTGCATATTGAATGATTGCTGAAGCAAGGACTGGAATCAAAGATCTCTTGAGTGAGGTCACCAGATATAAACATTCAAGCACAGTTGTACAACAGATCCTAAAAAGCTGTTCTTGGGCTTTATCATGACTTCATAAATTCTTCTACTTTTCCTATTACCTGAAAATAAGAAAGAAAGGATTTTGAAATCACTAGTAGCTGTTGAATAGCTCAAGTCCTACACTGGCTTTACTTTTTACCACCATAAAACCTCATGTACTGTTCCTCTACAGTACAGCAGGGTCAGCAACACAGCTTGTTCATCTGATTATGCTCACATTTCTTCCACGTTTTGTTGATTTTGGCTGCACCATTCTGTTCTGACTGGTGCTCCACAGCTTGAGATACAGCAGACCTTCTCCATAGCATCAAGTGTCACAGGATACAGAATGAACCAAGGTTGGTGTAGAAAGAGAAAGGACATTTTATTTTAATTTAAACTGATGTATTCTCTCACGGAAACATCTAGCTGTTCAGTTATGCTGATTCACCCTGAGGAAAGATTCAGCAGCAACTCAAGTGCAACTTTTAAAACAGCACAGACCCTTTAGGTTCAATTAATTGATACAACCTGTCTTTGGTGGGAGCTTTTCCTGTGAAGTTGCCATTAACTCTGTGACATTTTTGTGCAAGGTATGCACATTCTGTCAATATATATATTTTGATAAAACAAAGAAACAAACAAAAACCCCTAATAACCATGTCAATTTATGTTATTGCTCTGTGACCTCTATGGCTCTCACAAGCACATCAGTTTTTCTATGTCTTATCTGAAGGAAATAAAAATAGACCTTCTCATAAAACTTCATCTCTCATAAACCTTCCTAGACATGAATCAGTGCAGGGCCTTCTCTGAAGTCTAGTCAGGGTGGCATAAATTATACATGGTGTTTGTCATCTAAGTACGCAGAGAAGCAGTAATAACAGCTTTGGAGTAAAGCCAACAGCCACTCACTAGGCAATACCTGCCAATATTATTGTTGTATTCAACTTTCTTCTTTCACTGTGTTTTGTGACTCCCAAAACTATTAACTGCTTACCTTGGATATCACCACATTTTTACTACATTTGTACAGTGGTTTATTCTGTAAAAGAAATAGTTTGCAGTGTTCTAGTGTTTTCTAACGGGGGAGCATGGGAACAAGTTGTATGACAGTTGTCCAAGCCATCAGAAAATATAAACGAGGTCTCCAGAAGGCACAAAAGCTCTGCCATCTGCACTACGCCTAAGTCTTGAGGTACTCAGCCAAGGGAAAATTTTCTTGAAGTAATATCCAAGTCACTTAAATTTCAAATATGGAACAATTGAAACCAGAAGAGGATGCCTCATGGTTCCTTACTGTGATCAGGTAAGGATCTACCTGCATTTCACTGCCATTTACAGGTAGTCTCATCATGGTACATTGATACATTTCAGTTTACCTAAGGAGGTAAACTGTAAATTTTGCCCTCTGAATTGAGCTCCAAGCTCAGTACAATAGTTCAGCAAGGTGGAGTAAGGCAAGAGAACATGAAGTCAGCAAACGATGTCTTGATTCATGTTTGTTCTCTTTATGTTTGTGCTTGTAACTCACCCCACATCTCTCTTAGTTCTCAGATCTGGGCTCAGCACAGATGAAATATAGCCATTGTGTCTTCCATATCAGTCACAACTATCCTTAGTCCCATCCTTATCCTAAAGTTAACAGGTCCATTGAACTATCCTAAAGCTACAAGTCCATATCTACTCTGCCATCTGCTTTGTACTAATCTAATTCTCAAAAAAGCACCAGCTGTCCTCAAAACACAAACTTCCTCTTGCAAATTCCTTTTCTATTTTTCATGTTATTTCTATTGCAGTATCCAACAATGTCAGTCAAACCTTGCAACTCCTTTGAGACTTCTGTTCTGACATTCCAGTAATGTTTGTCCTGGACTAGGCATAAATAAAATGTGTTGGAAAAGAATTAGCTTCCTGGCAAATGGTAGCTGCAAGATAACAGAACTCGACTAAATTCATGGTGGGGAGGGTGGAGCCTTTGGCTGTGTAGAACTGAAAGAGTGAAATTTAACTTCAGGCTCCTGCATCTCTAGAAAATTGAGAATTGCTCTTTGAACATCTGTGAACTGAAAGCATAAGTACATTATATTGTCTGAATTTACTGCAATGTTGGATTCGATTGGTACATCCCCCATCACTGCATTTTGAAGAGTTCATGAGCTCCTTTACAAAAGAAGAAATCAGTTCTTCTGCAATCCATCAAAACCACTCCGATCAAAAACTACAGAGATGCTTCTTCCACAAGACCAGAGCTCAACATTATCCATAGCAATAAGACAGCTACAGTAGCAAAGGTGGTTTTATGGCATCAAGTCTTCCCTTAGTTTTCATGACACATTCATCTACTACCCAAAATCTTCCACTTTGAAGGGGACTCAGTCTTAAACATCTTTTTGTCTACAGCTTATTTCTGCTTATCTTATTCATAAAACTTAACTCATACTTCACATCTACACTTCCTACATGGAGATTGCCTTCTTTATTCCAGAATTTTTCTCCTCATATGCCAAGTTAAAATGTTACATAATCTTCCTGACATATTCTCATGTCATTGCGAGTAATTCAAAAGACAGCAAGGAAAAGGTTGCAATTCATTGCATTCTTTTTCTAATTATAAAGGCCCTTGGCTCTTCTCCCTATGTGACCAGGGATTGTGCATTTGGTCCATCATGTCACCTTGCAATGTCGTCAGCTTCAGCCTTGGCACAGTTCCAGAATTGCTCAGGTAACTTTAAGAGCTTGAGGAAGTTGAGGAAGGCAGGAAGGTAGGAGGCAAGGTTGTTGATTAGATAAAAACAGTGCATACAACCTGAACTCCAGTCCTGTTATAGATACATCACATTGCAGCTGCCATTGCTTTCTAAATGAAAGCTCGTGTTCAAGCTGTATAAATTTCTATGAGATATAAGCTCTTGTTTTAGTGGAGAATATTGCAGCTGAATATATATTTAAGTCTGAATTGTAAAATCTAGTATTTATTTTCCACTCTGCTATGTTTTAGATTAACTGATGGTGCACAAAATTGTAGGGGATAGCTATCATCCTTGAGCTACAGACATTCTCTGGTTTGGTGACCTACACATAAAATTCCTCTTTTAATGTTTTTTTTTCTATTAATATTTAAGTAATAATCTCTAGAAATATTGATGTTTCTGTTGAAGTACAAATAACTTTCAATGGAAAGCATGCTCTGCTTTTCACTGAAAGGTGTAATTCGTTCAATGATTTCCATGGGAGCTGAGCTTTTTCCATGTTGGCAAAAGCATTATAAATGGCTAGTTGACCTAGCTGCATAAAAAAAATATGTAATAATGCAGAAGCAAAACTGGATGAGCAGGAAAATCTCCTCTGATACTGGTTTTCACTGTGTTGACAAGAGTATGTACAATTTCTCTTTTCTTTAGCTACATGCTTACAATTACTGACCACACACTTCTTAGCATGTTCAAACCTATCAGTCTGCCTGCCTGCTTATCACTCTAGCACCAGCTCCTTCCTGCTGTACCCCTGGGCTGAACCTTGACCTGTAGAGATTAGCTCAGCGTACAGAAAGGGACAAGGGGAAATTTGGTCTTGCAGCCCTTTTGATCTAATCTTTTCTTCTCAGACTTACAGAGGCATTACCAGAAAGTTTGGAGTCTGCTAGCAATTGATTGACTTTTCTGTATATTATACTTGTTCTTTTCTTTGATAAAACAATAATAAAATAATTCATTTTGGAATGTGAAGCAATATTATTGAATTGTAACAGAGGATATCGTGCAAGAAGATAATTCATTATTTTTGATGTTAAAACATCAACAGTACTGCACATTCCGAGTGTATGCAATCAAAAGGCACCAGCATGACTTTGGATTTTAAATTGAACATGGAATCAAATAATAATGCAACAAAAGTGCTTGAAAAGAATTTTGCAGATCAATGAAAGACCTTTTGTTTCTCCATCCTGCTTCTAATATTACCTTCTATTCAGACATGGGTTATTCCTTTCTGGCTACAAGGGCACACCATTTGATCTTTGCACACAGCCAAAGAAAGAATTACACTTATCACAGCAGTTGCAAATACTTTGAGGCTGTGCTTTTGTCCAAAACCACACAGAACTATAGCAGAATAGCACTAAAGTTAATTAATTACAGAAGAGTTATAGTACTTTCTGGATTCCAAGTGTATATAAGTAAGCACAAGATGCTTCCAAGCACGTCTGAACAGTAATGCTTATTTATGTCTTCTGTTGATACTCAAACTAATGCACCCTCTTCCTAAAACTGACAGTGCTCTCCTACCTGGACATCTGCACACACGGTTCACCTTTGCACCCCCAATCTGTTCAACCATTTCATCTAATTATTCATCTTGTTCTGTTCTACAGGTTTGAAAGGCACAAAGCATCAAACATCACTTTGGCCAACTGCCCCTTTAAAATCCAGGTTGCGAACTGATTATCTCTGTTTAACCTTGATAAAATCCCTACAGCAGTGAGCCTCGGCTCCAGCTATTGAAGTTGCTCAAGTGGCTTCTTATGTGTCATAAACAGACAGCACTTTTTATTACATATATTAACCTACATAACATTGTTTAACCATGTATCAGAAAAACACACTTTCCTAGGAGGTATTTGTGCCTTTAAATTTTTGCTAATCTGTTACAATCTGCCCATACCATATGTGCTCTGAATTCAAACATCTGCTCCCTTCTAGGTGTTCCTGAAATCGTGTATTTTTAGTTTACATTTTCACCCACCTAAGCAAAAGTAATGTTATGCCAGGACTCACCTGCTTCCCATCTCAGGTATTCATTTTGCCATCGGGAAAAATACATATGCACTCTCAGTATAGAAGTGTGGGAGCTGAACCTTTCATTGGACAGATTTTCTTTCAGTGAGACTCTGAATCAGTCGACTTGACAAACCTGATGTTAGGTTTTCTCTCTACAAATAAAAAACTCACATTTTACCTTATCTACAATATCGTACAGCAACTAGATGTGAATAGGTGTTGTAATATCCCATTGTTTCTGCATAGGCTATTTGAAGTTTATCATGTACCAAACATCAGCATAGAGGGTTTCATGTGCTTTGTTTTACTGAAGCTTTTATGTTGCTCACTGAACTGTGATCTTTAAAGGAGCTCGACTTCGACAACTTTATGTCCTATCAGATTTTCATCAAGAACACTGCTAAGCAAGGATCCCATTACTGTTCAAATACCTGTGCTAATGAATTATAAGCAACACAGGATGACATCTGTCCCATCACTTTTTACTTCTTTTCTTCAAAACTCAGTCTTCCCTTCTTCTGAAGTGCAACTGCAACCACAAAGCCTTCAATTAGGAAAGGGAGCTCCAAAAGGAAGCCCCAGTGTTACTCTCCCTCAGGTTCGCACTTGCATTTGCAACATTTATTAATGCAATTTTTTTGCAAAGTCTAAATTTATTAAATGCAACTAAACCTTAATGTGTTACATCTTGCACAAAAGCATCAGATGATCAGAGCCTGGACTCCCTCTGGAATTAGAAAATACTTGTAATGACCATTCAATGGTCTTTCATTCATTTGCCTCTAAAGGTTGGAGGGAGACAGATCTCCATAGAACCTCTTTGACCTCTTTGACATTATCTGGACTTCAGTAAGGTCTTCAACATAGTACTCCACAACATTCTTCTCTCCAAATTGGAAAGATATAGATTTGATGGGTGGGATGTACAGTGCACAAATTGCTGTCTGCAGGATTGAGTCCAGAGAGTGGGGGTCAATGGTTCCATGTCTGAATGGAGATTGGTGACAAGTGGTGTCCACCAGGGGTCCGTGCTGGGACTGATACTCTTTAATATCTTCATCAATGACATTTACAGTGGAGTCCAGTGCGCCTTCAGCAAGTTTGCTAATGACACCAAGTTGTGGGGTGTGATTAACACACCAGAGGGACAGGATGCCATCCAGAGGGACCTAGAGAGGCTCAAGCAGTGGTCCCAGGGGAAACTTACAAGGTTCAACAAATCCAAACACAAGATTTTGCACGTGAGTTGAGGCATCATCCAGTACCAATACAAGCTGGGGGATGAAAGGATTGATCACAGCCCTGATAAGAAGGATCTGGGGATACTGGTGGATGGGAAGCTGGACATAAGCCAGCAATGTGTCCTTGCAGCCCAGAAAGCCAACTGTATCCTGGGCTACATCATAAGAAGTATGGCCAGCAGGTCAAGGGAGGTGATCCTGCCCCTCTACTCTGTGCTGGTGAGGCCTTAACTGGAGAACTTCATCCAGATGTGGAGTCCTCAGTACAAGAGAGACATAAATTTGTTGGAGTATGTTCAGAGCAGGGCCACAAAAATGATCCATGGAATGGAGCACCTCCCCTGCAAGGACAGGCTAAGAGAACAGGGGCTCTTCAACCTGGAAAATAGAAGGCTGCATGGTCACTTGATAGTGGCATTTCAATATCTAAAGGGGAGCTAGAGGAAAGAAGGGGACAGACTATTTAGCAAGCTCTGTGGTGATAGAACATGGGAAGTGGTTTCAAGCTCAAAGAGTGTAGATTTAGGTTAAATATAAGGAGAAACTTTTTCACAGTGAGCATGTAGCAAGGCACTGGAAAAGGTTGCCCAGAGAAGTGATGGATGCCCCACCCCTGGCCAAGGCCAGGCTGGATCAGACCCTGAGCAACCAGATCTAGCTGCAGTGTCCCAGTTCATTGTAGGGGAGTTGGACTAGATGCCCTTTAAATGTCCCTTCCAAAACTAAGGATTCTATGATTCTATGATTCTATGAAATGAATTAAGAAGAACTACCTGTTAAACACAGAAAAATGTGTCTAAATATGAAAACGGATCACATAAGTGTTTTGTTTTTGCTGTTGTTGTTGTGTCTCATTTGGATGGCTTAGCACATAAAAGGAAACATGCTAAAATCATAACATTCATCACAATGAGTTCTCTGACAGGGATTTATGGTTTGTGAAGGTTTCCACTTTTCAGTGATCAAAATCTGCTTCTCTGATTCATCATCATTGAAAGAGCTCCATCCTCTTTATCATCAAAAATACAGACCTAAGATATTTTAGTCTGTACTGCCTAGAAACTAACATTGCAGAGCTCAAGCATGGCTTTCTCCTTTTCTTAGCTTCCAGAAAAAAGAAGCTTGATGCTGGATCATACATTTTCAATGTTTAGCAAAATGGAAATTAGCACATCCAGCCATACCTGTTGCATTTTCTTTGTCATTTCCAAAGGTTGCTTTGCATTTTCACTGAGTTTGGTGATCTTCATTATCAATGAGATTCCAGCAGATCACCTCTAAGTCTGTCTTCAATAAGCTTCATTAAGCAAAACAACACTGAAAGAATATTTTTGCCTGGAGACTACTTTCTAAAATCATTTAATAGAGTCTTTTCAATGGTTGTATATTTGTCTGACTAAGCTACAAATTTCAATACACTACAGAGTTATAGTAGACTAAGATATTAATTTAAACTAGAGTAGAATAGACTAGAATAGAGTAGTTCGGATGGAAGGGACCTACAAAGATCATCTAGTCTAATTGCCTGACCCCTTCAGGGTTAACAGGAGTAAATGCGTATTAAACAGGGCATTGTTCAAGTGGCTTGAACACTGACAACCTCGGGCATCAACCACTTATCTAGGAAGCCTGTTCTGAGGCTTGAACATCCTCATGGTAAAGAAATTTTACCTAAGGCAGGTCTGAATCTCCCTTGGCATACCTTTGTGCTGTTTCCACATCTCATGCCATCAGTTCCCAGAAGCAGAGCCTGGCATCTCCCCCTGTGCTTCCCCAGCTCATAGAGCTGCAGAGAGCAATGAAGTAATTTCTTACTATTCTTTTCACCAGACTGAACGAGCCAAGAGTCTGAATTAATTTACTAATTCCTTGTTCTATCACTCTTCACACTACATCTCATGTACTATGGATACGATTAGTATACAAAGTAATTTCAAGTGTAAACACTCCAGTCTTAAAGAAAACTGAACCAACCAGAGTCAGCTAGAGAAAGGGTGGAGACTTGAGAGTACATGATAAGGAGTGAAAAGCCAGTCAGAACAAGGGTCTGGGTTAAAACAAAGCCAAATGATAACTTAGGGAAAACAAACATAGCTAATTTGACTACATTGCTGCGAGAGTGGGTCACCTTCTAACCTTCCTATCATTTGGCTAAGCTGTGTGGTTTTCTTCCTAATGGAATATTAATCTCATTTTGTTGTAATTAGCAAAAACAGTCATCATTTAAATAGCAAACGTGCAAGATAACTCTCAGAAAGGCTTGCTTTAGGCCTAGGTATTACAGCAACTCTTACAGCTCTTCTTAATAGTGGCTGTAACCTACTCAACAAGATTTTAAAGAAAATATTAACAGGCAATATATGCTTACTATTAACCCTGTGCACTCTTACCATTTTCAGCCTGAAAAACACTCAGAACACTGGCTTTGTTTCCCTTAATCCATTATTCAAAAGCCTTGTAACTTGTATGCTGCCCTAGCAGCAGAGCTGACAAGGGCTTTTCTTGCTCCCTGGTTCCCTGGTGTGCCTCCTCCTGAATGCAAGTGGCAGTGCCCAGCCAACCGGGTGAGTGACAGAGAACAAATACAGAGATTCCCTGCACCCTTTTTTTTCTTTACTTTTTCTGCCTAAAGGGAGCATACCAAATGCTCTCATAGCAAAGGTTGCCTTTTTTTCTTATTTAATTATCCACTAACTTCTGGGGTTTATTAGATAGAGATACTAGTTAAATAGTATCTTCTTTCTCACCTCTGGTTCACAATATGCCTACTGAGACCCTTCATCATATGGCAGAGCACTGTAAACACCAATTTTAACAGCAAATCTTTTAAACAATACCTATCCTACACCATTCCCAACAGCATCCCACAAAATTAACTGCCTGGAGGATTGCAATATTGCAACAAATTCATTAAAGTTCAGTTTATTTCAGTTCAATGGATGCACACGTACTTTCACAGGGAGAAGTTGCTATCACTCTAAGACATGAAGTCACTGAAGAACTGTAAACCATTCCCATAATTCGTGTTCAGTAAGAATTAATTTTGTCACTCAGAATATTAATACTCACCAGTAGCCTTGGAAGATTAAAACAGAGATTGTCTTCCATGCTTCACCTGTATTGTAGAAGACATACTCTTGAATGCTACAGTTCAGAAGGTACTAAATAACATCTTTCCACATCTTAGGTATCTTTATATATTTAGACAGGTATGAACAATGTTGAAAATCTGCTGTATGTCCAGGTCTCAAATCTCACTGACCATTATTGTTACACTTATGAAAAAGCAGAAGGTGGTACAGCTCAATATCAGGTTCCTGCTGTTAAAAATAAAGATCAGTCAAAAGAATCACAGGCAGAGAAAGGGAGGGAGGGAGGAAGGAAGGATTGCACAGTGGGTCAGAATGTAATAGTTTCTGAGTTTGAGCTTTCTACTGGCAAATTATTGAAAAAGATTAAAAATATTTCCATAAAAGAAAATTTCATTTAAAAATGTCCCCACATCAAGCATGATACAGTTTGTTCATATGTGTTCATTAGGTGAGTGGTGATTGATATTAGTAATGGAAAAAAAAAAGGATGAACTGTTTTGGCATATGCACGTTTTAATCACAGCAGTCTGTGAATATTTGAGTGCAGCTCATAGCGCACAGAAAATGTATGCAGTGAGAAAGTATTAATTCTTGTTGTAAAATCCATACTTTAGGCCCACTTGTGCTAAAGATGAGGGAGAGTGGTGTGGTAAGAGCAGAACAGATACAATCCCCATAAAAGTTTACACACCCTGTTTCATGACTGTGAACTTCGGCTAAGGGTGGCAGTTACAACACGTTTCTTGTGCCAATTCGTACTTTTTCATTTACATATCTGTCTTTTCTCTCCTCCCTCTCTGCAAATACTCTAATAAAAGTAATGAAAGATGTCTGACAATCTTAAGACAAGTTATTCTTATCTGACATACAAGGAATACTTTTTCAATACAAGATACTTTCTCAGGTATGACAGAAAAGCTGAAACACAAGGGAAGAAGATGATAAATGCAGAATATTTGTATGATGATATAAACTCACATGATTTCACTGAGAGAAGACATCCTCAATTCAGGTTGGATATTAGGAAAAGGTTCTTCACCAGAGCATGACTGGGCACTGGAACAGGCTCCCTGGGGCAGTAGTCATTGCTCTGAGCTACTGGAGTTCTTTTGACAGCATTCTCAGACATACAATCTGATGTTTGGGTGGTCCTGTGTGGAATCAGGAGCTAGAGTCAATGATCCTTATTGATTCCTTCTGACTCAAGTTATCCTATGATTCTATTTCTTACACACCCTGTAGCTGTGAGGTGGATGAGGTAAGGCTGGGATGGACAGCAGGGCAGGGCAGCTGGGCACTAGCACAGCCAGGGGAAGTGAGGAGGACTTCAGAAGCACAGCAATATCCAGATGGTTTCGTACCTCACTGTTCTCCTTTTCAAGATCTTTCCATGTAGCAGAAAGAGTTATGTCCTATGTTATAGCTGCTATTCTTAAAACCAAGTAAAAATTCTTCAAAGTCCCAGATCCATAATAATATTTAGTTTGAAAAAGCTGAACTTAACCTAGATTTTGTCTAGGATTAAGGGGAGATTATGGTGACCCCTGATTCTAGCTAGATTAAAATTACTAACATATATGAACCCTTGCTCAATTTCTAGGGGGAGGTAATTAGTAGATTACTATACTCATTCCCCCAAGGATGGTTCATGTCTTCCTTCAGAACTAGAAGCAGCTCAGAGGTACTGTGTTCTTTCTGTGAAAAATGCTTATTCTACAAGATTTTACATCATGCTATTTATAAAACATCAGTTAGCTTGACACTTGAACAGGTTTCCCAGTGAGGCTGGACTAGAGGGAGGTGTCCCTGCCTATAGCAGGGGGTTGGAACTAGGTGATCTTAAAGGTCCCTTCCAGTCCAAACCATTCTAGGATTCTGTGATTCATTCTATTATCTCAGTTTTACCTACTGGATAAGAGGTTGATGAAATGAAATTAAAATGAAATAAAATTCATTGATAAATGCTCTCTTTGTTAAAATATACTGAAGTGAGTCAAGTAACAAAGGCAAACTGAAACTGAGTGACCTTGTGGGTTCATATGTCAATGCAAATTATTTGCTGTATTCCAACTGGGAGGTTTCCTCATATTATCTCAGTGACAAATTTACATGGTACTGACTAAGGGATATAACTGTTGGCGCAGAACTCATACAGGTACCCAACACTGCTAGTTAGAATCTAGCATAGGTACTGCAGCATCAGGCTGAAGTCACCACGCTTAACTCACTTGTACTTGCCAGTAAAATTTGTGAAGCATCTCCTAGCCTAGCGTAGATTTTTTGTCTTGAAGCAATTTTAATATAGAACCTGATCTCCAAAAGTATCTTGTGAGGTCCTATTAACCTCACAGGAGAGTGACAGCATTGAGAAATTTCAATACTTCCAACATCTACTATGTGGTCCCTACTCAGAAGGTCACATTACTTCCCTTCAAACGGTTTGACAAAAGGATGGGAGACATATTTAGCTACTGGTTCTTGAGTCACAGGAAAGTCATGATGTTTCAATAACAATTTTACTCTGTAGGAAGGATGGTTTTGGTGCTTTTATTCAGGAAATCCCTACTCTCTCAGATGAAAAATCACCATTCTTAAATACAAAGTCAGTTTTCCAATACCGTGCCGGATATCCTATAGTGAAGATATCCTGTGGAAGCAGGATGAGCTTAGGAGAAATGAGGTGAACACTGAACCTGCTTGACTTCATCTTGGGTTTAACCTTTACAAAATGTTGCTGTTCAGAGAATGTTTCTAGTGGGCTACATGGAAACAATCTTTACTTGGCAGCACATTATTTAGGAAATTATCTAAGTGACCTGATGTAGCACTTACCCAACTATAATGACAAGAATTTAGAAACCAGTGCTCCTTAATATTAGCTTGACTATGAATATATTTTAATAAGCTTTTTCAATTTTTTTTTAACAAATAACAACATAAAATAGAATGTATTTTGATATAAGACACCAACTTTCAACATTTGAATTAAGGCGAAAACATAGAATTTCTGAAATTCTAAAAATAAAAATTGACATTTAACACCCCCAAGTCTTTTCTTTTCCACAGAGGAGGTTGTTATAGATTCAGCATCTCATGCACACATTTCTAATTAGAACTAGGAACAAAATGTACCTTTTCCTCTGAAAATACATTGCATTAAACTGTTTTCAAATATGTAAGAACATGTCACTATAATTGTTTACAGTGCAGAAATACTTGCTTTGCTATGCCATACTTCCAGCTGAGGGCATTAGTTGTAAATCATCAGCAGACTTCTCGTATGGAAAAACTGTCATAGAGCAAATGGAAGAACACTGGTAAGGTGTAAATAATTATGCAATCTGTTTAATGAAATGAAATGGAAAAGATATTTGGATATTTTATATGTGCTTTAGAGGCTTTTTGCATTTCCATTTGTGTAGAAACTGAAGGGAATTTTTCCTGTGAGGATAAAAATTCCTATCTTCACACCTCAGCATCCCATGATGGGTCCAAATCAAAAATCAAGTGCATAAGATTTTTCCACAAAAAAGTTTTGTAAAATATTTTATAAATGTATTAGCTCTTCTTTTCTCTAATCAACATATTTTTCGTACACCATTTCTGCACTGAGAAGTAGCCAAGTAAAGTGGCTGAAAATTGCCATCTAGTGGCTTTGCAGTGAGTACCTGAGTGTCTCAAGTTGGACAATGGCACCATATTGCAGTCTTTAGAGCAAAAATAGTTCTGGTACAATCCTTTTCAGGCGACGACAGGAAAGATTAGGAAGTTGGTAGGATAAAACAGAACATTCTCCCTTAAGTTTTGTGTTATATCAGACTCATGGGTTTTCATTCGTAACAGCAGAGAGATTTCCATTTATAGAAAATCACTTCAAAACAACCAATCTTTTTCATAGAAAGCTTCAGCACATCATGCTTATGGATTTAACAGTTACTCATGCATACAGTTAGCTCTATTTGGTATCTACATACATACATCCATATTGTTGTATACATATGTGTGTCTGTATATCAACATATCATCCATCATGTTACTTTTTTGGACTTGGCACTCTGTAAATAATTTTACATGCACTTTCTAGCAGCACGGTTAATTTTTAGTTAGTGGTCAAAGACATTAAAATCATTGCTGTTAAACTGGTTTCTACATCTATTTCCTTGTTCTTCTTGTTCTTGAATTCCTTACATTTAATGTCTTTCAGACACCACTTCTACACAATGTTTTGTATGAGACAGAAAATCCTACCTTGTATTCCCTTCTCCTTCAGATGAGTTATCCTTGATAAGGTCATCCCAGTCCACTCAAATTGAAATCTAGATGTGGTTGTTTGTTCTCTACTCCAGTTAGTGTACTGTCATCCTAAATCTGTAAAGAAAAAAAAAAAATAGAAAAGGAAAGGGAAAAAAAAAGCACAAAAAAAACCTTTTCCTTCTTATTCCGTTAGGATCTGGTATCTCCTAAAATAGATATATTGCATGCAAGTTTTGTGAAACATGGGTGGCAGCACACTGGACCACTCCAGTTATGACTGTTTCCTAGCTCCTTGAAAGCTGGAGGACTTTTGAATTCCGGAGGATCATAATGAGAAGAGGGAATGCAAAATACGAAACAGATGAAAGGTTTCTGGGAACAGCATCACTGAAGAGGCTAATGAAGAAGCCTGAAAAATCTGAGTTAAATATGAAAGGCTTGAATCAGACTTTTATCTATCAAAGCTACTTGTGTTTTGTCAATGGTTTATTAAGCATACATAAAGTCTCAGTTAACCAAGATATGGCTGACAACTAATTGCTAACATGAACATATTTATCATGGGTGTCTGAAGAGGGCTGACTGTACAAAACAACTTAATGAGAAATTTAGGCTCATATATGAAGAGAATGATCAATTATTGCTAAGATCTCACTCCAAGATTTGGTGATGCTCAAAAGCATTTAATTACTTTTACGAGTGTATACATACACCTTACAAGGGTATAGGATAGCCCACACAGATTTGAATATGTGGGGTGTGTGGTTCCAAAAAAATACACTTTTTTTTGCTTTATCCTACCATATGCTACTTATATACTCCATATGCATTTTATATACTTCACACACTGTGGATTTTCTTCAAAATGACAAATACAGAAACTAAAATAATGGTGTTCTACATATTAGATCTGATGTTTTTGTTCATCCCAACTGAATTTAGAGTTCACATCCTGTGGAAGATAAAGCAGCTTATATTGTACATGCTGTGACAAACGCTTCTTGCCGTAACAGAAAAACACTGTTAGCCAGATGACTTTACTGTTCCCACAGTGGTTGAAATGAATCTGACTGCTCCATTTTACAAGAGAAGGAGGAGCTCAGCCATTTTCTGCTTTGCAGTTGAATTTCAGTATCTACTCATTGAAGGGGCAGTAACTTCCATCTGAGAAGACAACAGTACAGAAAGCAATTTGCCTTGTTAAAAAGAATTACACTTTTAACTGTATGGAGCAGCACATAACTCGTGTGAGAAAACTTTTGAAGATTAGGTGATGGCTACTTTCAAATTACAGAGGTACAATGTCTTTCTTTTCTCTGGCACCCATTTCTGAGAATCTTATGATATGTGAAGGTTTCTCTAAAAGTAGTGCCTCCTATTTATTTCCATTGAAACAACAAGATACACAAAGAGCAGAATAACACTATTTGATAGAGTAAATTCTCAGCTACAAAACAATATTTCTTGACATAGTCACCACCATTAGTTGCTTCTCATGGATAAACTTATCTAGGTGTTCATTTTGTGGTGTGACAGCTGGCTATGGTCACACACAGCATGGCTTTTCTTCCACATTGATGTCACCACAGATGTGCTCACATCCACTGTTTGGTCACCATAAACGTTCAGCAAGTATTGATGAATGTCACCATCATGTTTTCTGCATGGAGGAATTCAATGACACATCTTTGCTTCATATGCATCTACACAGCAGACTCACTTTGTCCCCTCTGCTGCCATCTATCACACAGAAGTATGTAATGGAATATTGGTGGGAACATTCAGCCTCTGTTGTGATAACACCAACATCTGCCTCTGATATCATGGGCCGGTATAATAATATAGAAACATTACTTTCAGAGATGCCCTTGTGTTTGATATTCAATGTATGACCTCTTTACAAGATGAACTGTGATAATTTCCCCATCACTATTTCCTTGTTTTCTCATAAATTTTTATACACTCAACATTTCACTCAATAGTCTAGCTCAAAAAATATATTGAATGCAATTCAGATTTATAACTGGAGAAAAAAAAAATCTCACCAAAAAATACAAAATACTCTTAACATTTTTCATATACAATTCAATCTTAAAGTTGGAGATATTTCTACTTGTCCCAAGGAATTAAAACTTGAATCAACTGATCTGAAAAATGATTTGTGTGTTCTTTGTGACAAAAGAGAAGAAAGTTCATGACTGATAAAAATTTGAGTTGTCACTGAAGCTGTGATATGAACAAGACCATCAATGAATTGTGAAATCTTTTTTTGTCTTTTTTTCTTTCTTTTCTTTTTTTTTCTTACGGTCCTAAAACACTTGTCAGCTCTTAACAAATGAAGAACATTTCCCTGTTACCTGATAAATCAAATTACTTATCTCAATAGGTCCCTGAATAAAATTTCCTGATATGGCATTGGGAACAGAAAATAGGTCATTACTGTATTGCTGACTGTGAGAGATTTGCATTAGAAATATGAAGTAAAAGCTGAATTTCCCCTTTTCTTCTTTCACTCAGTGGCTGAGGAAGGAATATTCATTGTGCTTTCCACAGTGCTGAATGGGTTGTTTCGGAGTCACACAGTTCTAGGTCTGGGAACATCTGTGTCACAGCAAACAGAAAAATAAATGTGTTGCTATATCTTGGAGAATAGCATACTTAATCTCTGCCTGTCTGGACGGCATTCTTGTATAAGATTAAAATTAATCTATAAAAGGCTGGATATTCCCTGCTGTTCTAAGAGAAAAATAACAGAGAGAAATTCATGCTCAAAAATATATGGTATACTTCTCCAAAATATACTTTCCCATGTTATCTACTAACAGACATGGGTAACATATCCCATACAGTGATGGCTTTGAAAACTTGGGATAACTATAGATAAGAATTTCTTTAAAAGATCCTCTGGAGATAAACTGAAGCAACATTAGCCACATACCCACAGTCAGATGTATTCTGCCCTTCATCATGTCTTTTCTCCGATATCATAAAGCTTTTACAGGCTGCTTGAATTCTACAGCCTTTCAGGATTATGGAGATAATGAAGAGTTCTGTGTTTGGTTACAGACATATGTCTTTGGTAAAATGAAGAAACTG